>JAHWFO010022854.1:1207032-1284102 GCA_023313115.1 Rhysida immarginata
AATTGCGGAGTTTCTTCTCTCAACCGGAGCCGTGCATTTTCCCGAGCTACGACAGTGGACTATCAGGACAGACGTCAACTGCCTGGTGAGTGTAGAATTTCACGTAGGTTTCTGTGCCCAACAGGCATTGTCGGTTTTTCCTGAACTCCGTTATTATGAGTTACATTATTTCTCTTCCGTGCGTGGGTTGTGGCCATGTGGCCTATCGTCTTACGTTTGGCACGACATGGGATTTGTTTTTGTGAAGAGAAGACGATAGTATGTGTTCCTGTGTAATTGAATTAAAACGTTCATGTTTCTATTTTAATTCTCGCTATCCTGGCTTCAGCAACGAATGGTATTCGGAAGAACATTTCCTTCTTTAACCTCGATACCATTTCATGACAAATGACTTTTCTAATTTGACAGAATACATCCTCGGTTGCGGTCTGACCTCAATCCGGAGAGCGACCCAAAGAACATATTGAATTGTGACTTTCGTTTTGCTTTAGTTTTGTGCTTTAATTATACCAGTGTAATTTTTGAGCCAAGTGTTTCTTTTCAGAGTTGGAAGGCTCGAATGGATAAGGAGTAACAACAAATTTATCCTTTTCCAATTTGTATGTGTTTTTCTGTAAAGGCCTTATATATAAGCATGTGATTATCCGGCATTTTTCCTCATCAAGTGAGGTGTGTTACTCATCAGTGAATTGCTGCCCATTTTTGTGTTAGTTTCTGAATAAGACAGTGTTCTTGCTTATAGTTTTGTGAAACTCGATGTGAGCAGTGTGAAGTGAAGTTTTCCTGGTGATTTATTAATTTAAGCCGTTTGAAAGTTGTGCCTAAGAGGCTTTATTATTGATGTGAAATTTATGCCAAAAATGTGTTGAGTAATTTTTATTTCTAGGTATAAGGTTTACCTTAGTTCTTTACATTTAATTTATTTATCCATAATAAATATAATTACATTTTTGATTTTCGCCTTATGTCAATGAATGTTCAATCCACTGTGCACTCTATCTAGTACATCTCATTTTTATTCATGACACCTCACTTCAGGCATTACCTCTCACCATGAACAGCAGCAACATATTTTCTTATTTGCGCCAAAGAAGAGACTGGGTATTAGGCGTACAGCTAAGCTTTCGCCCTCAAAGCAGGAGAGAGCAGAGGGAGAAGATGGCTGGAAGACAGAGCCGCCATTTTATTCCGGTAGTAAGTTAAACAGCGTCGTTAAAATATAAAAAAAGAAAGGTCCGTGCGCAAGAGCATTGCCGGTAGCGGAAAAAGAGAAATCCTTAGGGAAGTCGAGAGATGAGAAGGGAAGACAGCCCGCGAAATTTGAAAAGGACGGACGTGCTATGGAATACTCGAGGAGGAGGAAATTTTGGAAAGCTGTCGAGTCAGCAGCTGCTAAAGAGACTGCTGACACAAGTGAAACAGGCTTGGATTCAGTGAAGGAGAACTCTAAAGGCGCATTCGTCATGTACGATATTTTTAAAGTAAACGGCAATCCTTTAACAAAACGGCGTGGCCCGTTTCAAGCATGTTCTTGGCTACTGCAGATCTCTCAGGACGACCAAACCTGGCGTGGGCCGTATGCGCCTTTTAATGTCATAACAAGGGCAAGCTCATTTCTTAAAGCTCTCTTTTTCTGGTGCGTTTTGTGATTAGATGATGAACGGGTAGAGTGTGTAACGAAACGATTTCATGATGGCTGACTGATTTATCATTTCATCAATTTTATTTGCTGACTCCGTCGTAAAAGCATCAATGGAAAATGAAGACAGCAGCGAGGATGAACATCTTGCATTAGTAATACTCTATAAGCAACAAATGAAAAGCGAAGAAGATTGTGTGTCGAAAGATACACAGAAAATTTCTTTACAACATATTCTGCAGTTCTTTGTTATTGCCATAATGTTAATAATAATTATAATAATGTTAATGATAATTATAGCAATAACAAAGGACTGCACGTACACTTTAAGTATTGCGAGTTTATCATAAATAAACATTATTACATTTACTGTTTGTTATTAAATATGCACATTATTTATTTCTAGTTCGTTAGTAATCTTCTCGTCCAGCGAATACCTCACAATTGTCCTTTCAAAAACGAAATGTACTTCTTTTGCCGCCATTGTGTCGATAAATATCTCTCTGCACTTACTGACGGCCTGAGTCGTTTAGGGCGCGCTCTAAATGCTCGAAAGGAGTAATAGAGTGTACTCCAACTATGACGAATATGATAGAACGCTCTACAACCCATGTCAAAAAGTGTGAACTCAGGCTTATATTAACACACGCCCAGTAAAACTGGAGCCAGTAGCAGTGAAACAAACAAGTTTATTATACTAATATTCAGTGGTCCGGAACATGTGATTAATGTTAATGTACTTGCGAAAAAGCATTCCATTTTATCAAATTGTTTTAGAAATAATGAAGAATTTAAGTACCCCCTCCTTGGAAAAAATAAAAACTCACCCAGCACTAGGGAAAAATGAGAACTTAACTGTTCAAAATCTCGAGTTAATACGTGGTTGGCCCTCCTCGGGCTTTAATAACTGCTGCAACTCAGTCTGGCATAGATTCTATAAGACTTGGAACAGTACTCGGTTGGAATTTCTTTTCAACTTTCTTGGATGACAGCTGACAGTTCGTCTCTGGTTGATGGGCCCTTTTGGTGTACCAGCTTCTTCAGTTTGCACCATACATTTTTAATTGGATTTATGTCTGGGCTATTGGATGGTCACTCTAGTTTTTCGATTGCGTTCTCTGCAAGATATGAACGAATCGGTTTGGCAGTGTGACATGATGCATTATCGTGTTGGAGCTTTACAGGCTCATCAGCAAAGTGGTCTTCGATAGTTGGAAGCAAGAAAGTTTCACGACTCTCTTTATAAACATCTGTATTAACAGTACGTCGCACAACACACATGTGGCCTGGACCTTTTGATGAAATACAGTCCCATTTCATACAGGAAGTAGGAAATTTTGTTGTTCCTTGTACACAATCTTGGTGAAACTTTTCTTCTGAACGTCGCCAGATGAAAATACCTTGGCTGTCTCTGGATTCGTCGCTGAAGATAACGTCCTTCCATTGATCGATAGTCCATTTTGCCTTTGATTTCGCCCAATGTAAGCAGTTTGATCTCTGCTTCTTGGTTAGGTTTTGTTTCTTCTTTGCTTTGAGATATTGGAATCCAGCCTCCTGCAAGCGATTCCGTAATGTTCGGTCACATATTTGAATGCCTGCTTGCCGTAATTTAGCATTCATTTGTTTTGATGCATCCATACTGTTCTGATAACGCGGTCTTGTCGCTTGGAGGTTTTACGTGGTCTTCCAGGTCGTGGTTTGTTGTCAACTGTTCCATTGTTTTGAAACTTTCTACACACTTTTGACACAGCAGTCTGGGATCGGCCAATGCATTTTGCTATCATTCGTGTACTCATTCCTGTCTCTGCAAAGTGAACAATTTGCTTTTTGATGTCTGTGCTCATTTCCGTTCTTAAAGCCATTTTAAACACTTGTACATAACGTGATCACCTCGGCTGCTGTCTGTAGCAAGTAAGGTGCTCTTTCTGCTCATTTGATATGCATTGTCCAGTTGTCCAGGAACAGTCCATTTTTAGTAGTGGATAGCACGCCGAGTTCTCATTTTTTCCCTAGAGCTGGGTGAGTTCTCATTTTTTCCAAGGAGGGGTTACTTACATTCTTTAATAATTTCTGAACAATTCGTCAAAACGGAATGTTTTTTCGTAAGTACATTGACAACAAGCACATGTTCATTTACACTCAGTGGTGGTATGATAAGCATGTTTGTTTCACTGCTTTTCGTGTACTGGACATGTGGTGATATGTGCCTGAATTTATACTTTCTGCCAGGGGTTGTATGTTTGCATGATGAACGCTTGGAGCGCACTCCACAGATTAAATAGAGTGGATGGAGTAAATAGATCGTGCATGATGAATGCGCCTAAAGAGTTCGCTGTATGGAACTAATTCATACACAGGCTTTGTGATTTTAAACAGAATTAACCTTCCTTTGCTGTTCGGGTCTTTTTTTACCCAAATCGTTTTTCAACTGCCTATAACTTTTGTCTATTTGTATACATAGCCATCATTTTTTTGAGTTTTAATAAATTTTATTTCATTTGATTTTTATACTAATTAAAATTTACGGATGTTTTTTACACCTATAATGTTTATTTTCTTCAAAAATAATGGTTATTTTCTTAATGACCCATTATTTATTTTCTTCAAAAAACATTTCAGTAAATGTGCTTTTCTTTGAAATTTTGATTTTTTTTATACTAGATTCTGTTGAAGATTCTATTCACATGATCTTAGTCTATTTTTTACTACATTCTTTTCACATGATTCATAACTTTTACCCTTCCTGTGCTGTTGGGGTCTTTTTTGACCCAAATCGTTTTTCAACTGCCTATAAATTTAGTCTATTTCTATAATTAATTTATATATTATTAAAATTGTTTTGTATGATCTACAAAAGTGTAAATTTAAATGATTTATGATCTATTGTAATGTTTTTAATAATAAAAAAGATAATCTGTGAAAAATCTTATAAAAAAGTAATTATGGGTCATTTATGACCCGAACACCTTAAGTGTAAGGTTAAAACGAACAGAACAAGAAGGTTAATGACGGACATTAATCGCCACCCTTAAGGGACAGGAGCTAGCGTATGTGGGCTAAGTGGAGGACATTCGTCTCAGTGCAGCATAGAACAGCGGGTGTGGAAATCTCAGAGTGGTGACGCCTGGCTGCTGCTTTGAATAAACGACGCAAGTACGAGTGAACATATTCCTGACAAATTTTCGTTACTGGGCGAAATATTGTTGAAAGTGTCTTCCAGCGTTTCAAGCTTACGACTAGATTAGAAGAGGTGTTACCTCGTCGCCACGTCTGTCGTAATTTAGTTTGGATTCGAGATTTGCCATTGCGAGCAGAGAATATATTCGGTGGATTGGAAGTCATCATCTCAACGCCACGTCAGGGAGGGGTGTATTCATTAATAACTCCGCGGGGAGCGAGAGGAACGCTGGAAGAAGGACTTGGCTGTTTATACCGGGAAATACAAGGTAGGCCTTTCTTCTTTTTAATCTAATTCTCGGTCTTCCCCTTAGGTGCTCTAGGACGTTTAGCGCGTAAATTAATTTTTTTTGTCTTTCCTAATAGTGCTTCTTCCAACTCAAAACGTTTTGTCGTCGCCGCCGTTTTAAGAGTTGCGGTGTCATGTAGTTTTATCGTATAGGAAGAGGAACTCTAAAGCCTATTGAAGATACGTCTTGTGTCTTCAATAATTTTCGTAACGATATAGTAGGCCATTTAATACAAGCCAGTATTTAAATTTATTTTTGTATTAATATTGTAAATAACTCAATTATTCTATTTATCTAAATATGTATGTTATTCTATCTCTCACTACCCCCGTTTCAGTAGATAGTATGAAACTATTAAATCTTTTATGTTATGATCTACCTGTTCACGTTATTTCTTTAACTACACTCATTCCCAATGCGTTTTTATTTATTATCCGTGACAAGACCCAAGAATCTTCAATGAAGATGTTAGGAATAATTTTTGATACTTTCGTTTTAATGAATTGATAGACCAGTTAATTAGTTCTCTATTTCGAAAAAATCATTTATTAAAGCACTTGAGAGCTTTTTCTTCAGTCTTTCAGTTGCGCCAATTTATATCAGCCTATGTTCTACGAGGGGTATACTGAAAGTAATGAGCAACATTAAAAAAAAATTGATAATTGCGATACACAGAATACATCATTTCAAACTATAAACTTTTTTCTATTTTCTCAACACAATCTCCATTCCTTTGGACACATTTTTCCTATCGTTGTGGAAGTTTGAAAATTCCTTGACGGTAAAAGTCCGCTCCAGGTCGCCGAAGGCACTGACGCACTGATCTCTTCACGTCCTCGTCTGTCGCATAGCGTTGATCTCTCACGTTTTGGTTTTGTGAAGGGGCAGATTAGAGGCCCGCGCTATGCGACAGACGAGAACGTGAACAGCGCCTTTTGCGAGCTGGAACGGACTTCTACCGTCAAGAGATTTTCAAACTTCCACAACGATGGGAAAAATGTGTCCAAAGGAATGGAGATTGTGTTGAGAAAATAGAAAAAAGTTTATAGTTTGAAATGATGCATTGTATTATTCTTTGTTTATTTTTAGGTACCGGTATCCTTTAGCGGCTCCTTGATTATGATGCTAAATTTGGCACTTTGATTTCAGGTCAACGTTGATCGTTTTTTAACCTCGGACTTCTTTGTATATTTACTCCCCTTGGAGTGTTTACATAAATAATAATGATAATAATAATAATAATAATAATAATAATAATAATAATAATAATAATAATAATAATTGGAATGGACCATTGTAACAAATACACGTCACTGCGTCAATTATCATCCATATTCAATGAGGGGCTTATTAGAAACGTATCTATGAGGTCAGTGGAGCGACATTTGGCACTGATGGGATACGGCAGCAGTAGACCGATAAGAGTGCCTTTACTCATGGGAGGCTGAGCCTCGTCTGGACTTGTAAACGTATTCATTGGACCTTAGATGACTGGAAACACAAAGTTTGGACATATTAGTTATCATTGAAGTTGGTGCAAACTGATGGCAGGGTTCAAATATGGTGCAGACAACATGAGGCCATGAACGCAAGTTGTCAGGTGGCTCCATCATGATGTGGGCCGTGTTAATATGGCAAGATTTAGCCTCTCTGATCAAATTACCATTTGCAGCACTTCATGGCCTTCATGCACGTTAACAACGATGGAATGTTCCAGAAGGACAATGCGCCATGTCATCGTTATCGCTATTGGTTTGTGGAGCACTTTGAACAATTGTCCTTTCCCCGCTAACTCCTCCCACGAGCATTATGCGCCATCTGTTATCAGATTTCCTCTGAAAATGGCGGGCGTTGATAGGATGATGCTATGTGCTACAACCATGTCTTCTACAAATTCTTTAGAAAAGTTACAAAATTTCAAATTGGAAAATGCTTTTGAGTTTTTAGAAAGTAACAGCATACACAGGAGAAGATGTAAAGAACAAAACTTCAGATTCTATTGTGGCAGTTTTATTCACAACATTTTATTAACAGCTCAAACTATTAGTTAGGCTAGCAATTTAGTCAGCTCAAATAGATAGTAATTTAACAGCAACTCTAAATGTTACATCTGAACATTATAATCAAATTTATCTGGATTATATAATTAATTCTATGCATATTACTTTACCAAAAATAAAAAATTTAATAAAATTTAATTTCTGTCATGAACGTTTGGAACTATAATTTTACAAGACTAATTGTATTGAAGACCTTACTGAAAATAATTGAAATTGCCTTCAAGAGGTAGAAAATCTTCGGAAATATAAAGCTTTGAGCAGACTCTCCTGTTGCTTGTTAATTTCTTCCCAATTCTCAACTTGTGTCACCAGGCTTCTCTAAGTGGTTTGTTTGCTGGTAAATAATGAAAGCTGACATATTCTCGACCATGAAAACTATTGCATTGTGGTACACAACAATTAAAAACTATTATTTATTTCACAATAATAAATGTTATGTGATGCGCAGGGATTCGTCTTTCATTCTTCTTAAAGCCCTTCTTATTTTTTGCATGTTAAAATTGGTTTGTTTTTATAAGGACATAACATATAAATTGCATGTTTTTTTTATTATTTGGATATGTACACAATGATACGATTTATACAGAATATTATCATTGAAAAAGGACGAACACAAACAACCATGCACGCTATGGGACTCGAACCCACGACCCAGCCACTCAGAAGTCAGCGTGTTAGCCAATTCGCCACCTGGGCGGCTTGAAGGGATACGTGAATATCCTATCTGATCCTATTTTGCGCCTCCATTTGTAAACAGTGACGTTTATTTGACGTCATCATGCAACCAATCAGGTTGCGCCGGGAAAGGGCAATTCCTATGAATAAATTGGATATCTAGAACGCTAGACATGAATCCTATTGAACATATTTTGGATATTATCGAAACTATTATTCGTATACAGTAGCCTGCACTTCCAACACCCATGAAATTATGGGCGGCTATTGAGAATGCATGGCTGAACATATGATTTCTATTTTTTAGAAACTACTTTAAATATTCTTAATATTAATTCTTAATATAATAATTAATTAATACTAATCATTATATTACCAGTTTAAATTTTACGCCAAAATATCCAACGAAAATCTGGAATGAAGAAAATAATTTTTCGTAGCCTATTTTTTTTATTATATCTGAAAACGTACAAACGCATCAAAAATAAATAAAATATGAAATACCTATTTTCGTGTGTTTAAGCAGCGATATAAACGCGTGTTTTGGTTTGAAATTTTACCTAAATGGGCTACTGCTGGGACGGACTTGGTGTAAATTTAACGATCATCATATGCAAAAAGTTCAACATTTTAAAAATTTTTCTATAATATAGTCGAACTCATTTACAAAAATGGTAGACTCAGTTTAATTCATCTTTATTTCTTAGATGTTTGCCGGGCAACAATAGGGGGCGACATTGAACATATATAACCTCTTCTATAAACCTCCACCAGTATGAGGATTATTCATCATATGGAGTTTATATTTCAAGAAATTGACTGAATTGTCAAATTCACAGTTATGTGCGGATTATGTGATTAAAATTTTCGGAATACATATTTTATTAAATGCGAACTAAAGGAGAGGCTGATTAAACGAACGAAAATACGGTACACGTTTTTTCCTTTTAATGGGACAGGAGGGGGGGGGGGGGGAGAAGGCTACAAATTATCTCAAAATATTTTTGTGTCATAATCATGTGCAAAAGCTCTCAAGTCATTTGGCCGCTGGGGCAATTTTAGCATGGTTATCCCTCCCACAATATAGCAGTGGTTTCGAACCTTTCTCTAAATATACCATTTGTTACGGAGGCACACGTTATGCAAAAGTTATCCCTCGCCTCCCGGAGAGATGTAGTGCATCATGTCACAGCAAGTGCTTAGTGATCTCCTTTTTTAAATAGTTAAGTGGCTCGTGGCCCCCTACCTCAAAAAAAAAACCAATAAAAGAAAAAAAAAAGTATTTATCAGGATAGAAGAAGGCAAAATATAAAAATCTATTAATGCAAACAAAAACAAGCTTGGGGACCACGCAGAATATCCTTCATGACCCTCAGGTTGGGAATCTCTGCTTGGGAGACTTTCTTTATTAAATGTAACCATAATATCAAAGGCTTAATAATCTTTATTGTTTTCGCTATTTATACAGATTTGATTCCGTTGAAGTAGAAGGAAAGCCTAAAGACAACTTTAAATGGCTGAAGGTAAAAGGTATAGGCAGCCTTTATTGTTCACAAGATTCCGAAATAATTTTCAAGGAGAAAGAAGTTACCCTGGACACCATTATGGGCTTCAAACTACTAATCGCATCAGCCGCAATAAGCATGCAGTGAGTCTTAAATCAAATTTACAAAATATTTTATTTTAGGGTTATCGTAGTTAAGATTTAAAAGATTTTATTTAGCTATTAGCAGATTTATCGCTTGCTCTACCGATTTTATTTAAGGTATGTATTCAGAAAGAGAACAATTGTTTAAAGGGGTATTATTAGACTCTAAACCAAGGGGTATTATTATTTTTTATCTCGCGGCACACTTGAAGCTGTATTTAAATTCCCACAGTGCACACTGATATCCATGACTTCGCCCATAGAATTCATTATTTTTCTTCCTTATAATTTTTTTCCTGTCTAATTTTTCTATCTTGCTTGAAAATTATTATCAACAGTATCCTGAACAGATGGAACTTTTTTGCAAAAATACGCAAGGTAAAATATAGTGAAGGTCAGTGAGTGGATCGGTGAAAACTTTGGCTTTTTCGCAAAGATATACAGGGTGAACTAATAAAATAGAGACAAACTTCAGTAAATAATTCCTGACCAGAAAAATAACAAAATATCTCATATGATCACATGTCCGGAAATGGACGGGTTGACTGTAATAGACCAATTAGTACAGGACATGATATTGGTGTCATCGTTACAAAAGATGTTCTAAGTGGCCTCCTTGGGATGCATTGCAAGCATTCACACGTGGCATCACAGATCGTCGCACTCATTCGAATGTTCCAGTCTGTATTCAAATAGTCGCAAGCTGGACTGATAAACTGTTTAAGTATCTCCACATCATGAATTGGCTGCGAATACGCAACATTTTTAAGATGCCCCAAAAATTAAGTCAAGGGGGTGTAAGTCCGGAGAATTGTACCCCCACTACGCGACAATCACTCAAAAGTAATTCTGCAATAGAAAAAAAACTCATTGTATATGTCGTGCATAAAATTTTTGCCATTTCCATGGAAACTATGCATTTCCGGACATACAAGGGTGAATCAAAAAGTAAGTTACACTCAGCACCATCTGTAGTCGAAGAGCGCCGACATCATTCGCTGTTTTTAAGGATGTTGCCTGTACGTCTTTAATTGCAACGTGGCATGATCACACGTGTTCATGCGTTTAATGCGTACGCAAGAGTATTGTTGTCATGGCGCAGCAACTGGTTGTACACTCCAATTGGAGATTCGCGGAACAATCCGCTTTTTGTGGGCGAAAGGCTTAAATTGCAATGAAATCCTTATGGAAATTTGCAGTTCTACGGAGATAACGTGAGTTCTCGTCCTGCAATTGTGAATTGCTGCGAGCAGTTCGAAAATGGGAAAACCATCCACGTCCACACATTGCCCGCGTTAATGAGATGATTCTGCACAATCGATGAATCAGAATAAAAGAAATCGCCAGAACGCTTAGCGTTTCTTATGGGAGTCTGCTGGCATGGTTGAGAAACACTGGAACGGATTTTTACCGCAGCAGCATGGAAAACTAAGTCAGACAAGTGTTTACATTTGTTGGGTGATTATGTAGAAAAGTGAAATAAATGGTGCACGTTTCCTCAGAATGTGTGTATGGGATCTTAACTTAAATCTGTTTTTACTGTTTCAGAGTGTAACTTATTTTTTGAGTCAGCCTCGTATATAGATACGACCGATTTTGTCAATTTTCTTCTGAAAAATCACCCCCTAAAATTTATCCCTATCATTATACCTACTAAATTACGGTAGTTCTTCCTGTAAATCTTAGGAAATAATCCTTTATACAGGATGTCTGACTTGAAGTGAAGAATAGCCAACTTCTAAATACAAATCTGACTAGTCCAATAGTATTTTAGAGAACGAAAACCTGAGTATTTTCAGTGATAGAATTATTGTACGAGGTGCGTTCAAATTTGACCTGGACTTTTTAAAAAATAAATCAGGATACTATAAAACAAACAAACAAACAAACAAACAAACAAACACACACACACACACACACACACACGCACACACACACACATACACACACACATATACCCACACACTCGCACACAAACACACACCCACACACGCACACAGACACTGCTACGTGCTGGGATCCGGTCGGTGAAAGAAAGAAATCCCCCACTTCTCTATCCCTCTTAAGTCTCTATAACTTGCGATATTTTGCTTATTTAAGGGCGTCAATTAAATAATTTTAAACTAATAGGAGAAAGTGGAAGGGAACTCTGTTTTAAGTAAATATGAATACTATAGGACCCTAAAATTTTAATCATGCAAACCTTGTTTCTAATTCTATTTTATTTTATATCAGCTATGTTAAATTAAAAGGAGGAGCAAGAGTCCAAACAAAATTGATGTTTTATTACAATCTTAAAGTATTGATTATATGTAGGTCTAGATAGGTGAAATTGAAAAACAATTTGTAAGTTTGGCTTAAACAATTTGGCTGCCATGTGGTACGAGTAAGTGTGTAGAGCGCGAACAACGCAGGACAGGGACCGCAGCAATCTTGGTTGGAAATAAAAGGGATGAAGAAAAAAACCACTGCAATACTTCCTGGAAAAATGGTCCTAAAAAAAAGAAAAATAATAATTACAAGAAAAACTAAACAGCAGGTCACACTGTGAGAAAACTGATAAAATGCGAAACACCAAAAAGACCAATTGAAGTTAAGTAAATTGGTAGAGACCTTACAACACGATAAAGGGAGAGCAGAGTGTCCGACTAGTTTCGCCATTTATTCCCGGCTTTATCAAGGATAACACACTAGAGGCAACATGCCCTTAAATACAGAAAAATGGTACAAAGTTTGGATATAGAAATGACAAATACTATACAAAGTTTGGGATTGAAAGCAAAGGAACAAAGAAATAACAAATAGTATAAAATAAATAATTTCGAAACATTCGGAAAAGATACGAACGGCTACAGAAAGAACCAACAGGGAGTCGTGGTAAAGGTATAAAGCTAAACCAAATTAAATAAATAAATAAAATGGGAACAAGAAAAGGAAAGCTGTGTGTCATACACTGAAATACGGACATAAGAGAAGATTCATCCGGTTGTCTATTAAGGCAATACATAATGAAAATTCAAAAGGTATACAAAATTAGATATATTACAGTAAGTCGAGTACAGAATCAAGGATAGAGAAAACATCGAAAACAGTTTGACAATGTTTTCAATTAGTACTTCTCGCAGAATCCCCAATTCAAATGATATACCCCGGAACAGGAAAAAATTTCTGTTTTCCCACGGTAAGGTAGTTGGAGAGACGGCAGAAATGGGGACTAAGATAAAGCAGAGAGACCCATTTTTTTTTGGGGGGGGGTAGGTCATGGGGTTTATTGTTAAGGAGAGCGAGCTTCCTACCTCGGAGAATATGGGGTGTCAATTATACACGAGAGTATTGCGCAGTGGAAGTGCTTAACAAGATAGGAAGGACAACACAATATACTTTTGGCTTAAATAATTTATTCAACAACCAAATAAGTAAATGCATACAACTCAACTATGATGAATGGGCCACATCTTGCTTACACGCAAGAAACGCATGAGGACAGTGCCTTGTCCGAACGGAGAAACAAATCCCCGTTTTACAAAAATAATAGTAATGAATAACTACAAGTAATTATGCAAATGTGGGCAATGATCTTGTGGAATCACAAGCGACAAACATCGACGATGTCTTGTCCAATCTGAGGTCCAAATCTCGGATTGACAATCCAATAAATGAATTGGTAAGAGATTTTCCAGTTCGCCCCCTTAGGGCCAAGAAAACTTAGCTAAGGTACAGGAACGGTAGTCCTAATACGCGCCTAGCTAAATAACAAATTGTCCGACAATGTATTACGTAAAGATGCAGATCAGAAAAAGTCCGAGTCCAAAAATTACTTACAACAAATTATTCTTAATAGATAATTCTTTAAGCTTTAAATTCTAGCGGAATGCTGTGGAGGCTGCAACTATTCTGGAAGCACATTCCTATGCTAACGATGAGCACTGTCCAGACAGTTCGCTCGCTGCATGACCCGACTGTACCATACGAAAACAGCGACGCATCTGCATTTAGTAATTGGCTTGAAGCTGTTGAAAACTATAACAGAAAAGAAAAAAAAAAGAGTGCGAATGAGAGACAAATTACAGCCTCTAAGCCTTGCCTTACAATCTACGCTTCGGCCAACGAGGGCGGTGCTTAATCTTCTTATCAAATGTGGCTCAAAGAGCTTTAAGAAATAGACTAAGCATTTCTCAAAAATTACGCAGATAGGATTTAAGCAACATGCTCGAGCGGGAAGATTAATGTAAGGGATAGAGGAGAGTCTGAGTCTGTCAGTGAGGTCATAATTTAATAACCAAAAATTGACCCACCTTGAGTAGAGAACCAGGGCGCAAAATCCATGTCGCCAAAAGGCTTCATGCGTCCAAGGGGTGATCCAGGCACCGGTTTCTTTTGGTATCCAAGCCGGGTCCAACAATTCAAGACGTAATAACGATGAAGCATCGAGATCAGCTGCGACGACTAACGTATGCAGAACGTCGGCTTCTCTTGGAGCAGCTATGAGACGAAAAACGGACAGTGAGGAAACAGGTCGCTGCTCGGGCGTTTCAATCCCGACGGGAACGTGGAGTTCTCTGGATACATGCTGTCCTCTTTGTTCAGCAGTTCGATAAGCTGGGCTCCTCACACTCGCGCTGCTAAGTTCATAGGGTGAGAGCAAAATACAGAGAAACTCAAACACACATAGCCGCGAGTCGCATGCGGAGAATCTTGTCTTTCACAGGCAGATTCCACGTGGTCGCACTCGGGAGTCCACGAGGAGTTTCTCGGTATTCTCCGACGCTGGTTCCAATCAGGTCGGTCGTCCCTAACGAGACCAACACGATTTCTCTCCGATGGAATTTTCCATGGCTTCCTCGCTCCGTTCCAAGACCCCTCTCCTCGAATTAAATCTTTCTGCTCATTAGCTAAACGCACGCGGCGTTTTCTGCTACGTTTCCGTCTCCTACGCTTACGACGCTATCTCTTACGATCGCCAGCAACAATACTTGATAATCTCGCAGGTAGACGAAGAAGGAGAAGCGGTGGTTTTGAGAGTCGTTAGTGATGAGTACGTCAAGGTATGAGAGAGAGACATGTTAAATTCCGTCTCGAAGGTGAATTGGATATGGGGTGAGAAAGAGTTGAAGATGCTAGCCATAATAGTGGGTGAGATAGAGGTAGAGTCAAAAATGATGGGACATAATGGGACTATGAAATGATAGTGGAATTAGCGAGGAGGGAGAAACAAATGTGAGGTTTTGCAGGAAGACCTCAGAAAGGAAACTAATTAGAGGGAATTGAAGGAAAGTTGGGAATAGAATTTGTTATTGAAGGAAAAGTAATTTTGTGTGGATATGACACAGAGAATAGACATTCAGTCGACAGTATCAAATTTAGGGAAGGGAATTTGGGTTTATGGACTTTGATGAGGGCATTTAGGGTTTTAGTACGTAGGTTGGGCGGAATGAGGTGTCGGAGATACTTGAAGCATGGGAATTTGTTTACAGCAGAGACGATCGATTTATGGAATTTAGTAGTGGGATCAGAAGGTAAGACAGTAAATATATTGGCAGAGAGGAAATCACCAACTTTGGAATTATACACGGATCGGTATAGGATAACCGATGAGTTTTCTTTGTCGGCTTTGACGATCAGGGCTTCGGGATCGGCAAGCTTCTTCTTCAATGAGGAAGACATGGCCACATCAATGGATTGTTCATGGGGAAGAATGGAGGAAGTTGCATCATTAAAAGACTTAAGTCGTTTAGAGAGCATAAGTTCCTAACTCTGTGTCAGAAGCTAGAAGACCTCCGTCGACCGTTAGCCTCCACACGCTCTTCAACTGGTCCCCGTGACTTCGATTTCCACGCCAACGTAGTTAACTTACCACGATCCAATTCTCAGACGACGAACAACACCTCCTGGACAAAAGCTTAAGACACATCATCCCAAAGAAACCCATCCATTCCGATCTCCATTCCGTCATAGCAGACACCGAACAAGCCTTATCCCTCCTACCTCAGAGAGATCGCCTGCCAGCTTGTGCGAATCTAGACTGATTATCCCTAAGGCTTACAATGATGCAACTTCCTCCATTCTTCCCAATGAACAATCCATTGATGCGGCTACCTCTTCCTCATTGAAGAAGAAGCTTGCCGATTCCGAAGCCCTGATCGTCAAAGCCGACAAAACTAACGCGTCGGTTATCCAATACCGATCTGTGCACAATTCCAAGGTTGGTGATTTCCTCTCTGCAGTCTTACCATCTGATGTCACCACTAAATTCCATAAATCGATCGTCTCTGCTGTCCCCTCGCTTCAGGTATGTCCGACAACTCATTCCGCCCAACCAACGTCCTCCGCCACTAAATTCCCTAATCACAATCCATAAACCCAATATGCTCATACGACCTGTGGTCAATTTCAATTATTCCACCGCCCCTGCCAACTGCGTAGCCAAATCCCTCTCCTCTTTCCTCTTCAACCTTAAGCTATTACCTAATAATTACAAAGTTTTGAACTCCCTTGCCCTCACAAACAATCCTGCTTTCGTACTGAAGAATACCATTCTTCATGTTGCTCGATATTACTAACTTAAATGCTAATGTCCCGGTCCTGGACACCGTCTCCATCCTTTTCACGCCTCCTGCTCTCTGCCTCCTTCCTTAAACTTGATACTATCGACTTCATCTCTAGTCTCTCTGTCATATTCACACAAAATTACTTTTCCTTCACGTAACAACTAATATTCCCAATCTTCCAGCTAATGAATGGGATTCCTTCTAATTAGTTTCCTTTCTGAGGTCTTCCTCACATTTGTTTCTCCCCTCCTCGCTAATTCCACTATCATTTCATACCATTATGTCGACGACATCTTAATCATTTTTGACTCTCGCTCTATCTCTCCCACTAATATGACTAGCATCTTCAACTCTTTCTCCCATCATATCCAATTCACCTTCGAGACGAAAATTAGCATGTCTGTCTCATACCTTGATATTCTCATCACCAACGACCCCCCAAACCACCGCTTCTCCTTCTCCGTCTAACGGAAACCTACCACGTCCTCTAACTTGATCCATCACTCTTCGTCATACCCCCTATTCATAAATACGCCTCCCTGCTTTTCTTTATCAAATGAGCCCTTAAATTAGCCCTCAGTCCCTCCTCTCGTGCACAGAATTCCGCATTATTCACGCCCTCGCCTTAAAAAATGGCTACTCCTCTTCTACCTTTTTCCGTATTCTTCGACGTATGAAGCTCGCTCTCCTTACCTTAAACCCCCTGACCTATCCCCCCCAAAAAATGGGTCTCTCTGCTTTATCTTAGTCCCTATTTCTCCCGTCTCTCCTTTCCTCCCTTGGCCTCCAAGTTTTCTTCTGTACGTCGACCCCTTGTTTTCGCACTTAAACCCACCTTCTCGGTCTCCAAATTTTTTCCTGTTCCGGGTTATATTGTTTGAATTGTGGATTCTGCGACAAGTACTACATAGGCTAATCAGCCCACAATTTCACCATATGCTACAATGAGCACATAAACTCGCACAAAAAGAGACGGCAAGTCCCTCTATGCTAACCACCTAGTCTCCACTGGACATGCCCCAAAGACACAAGATGATGTAATGTCCATTCTCCACATCTGCAATAACCCTTTCAAGATGGCGACCCTCGAATCCATAGAAATTTTTAAATCTAAAAGATCCTCCCCAGATCGCCTCCTCAATTGTCAAACTGTTTTCGATGTTTTCTCTATCCTTGATTCTGTATCCGACCTATAGTAATATATCTGAATTTTCATTATGTATTGCCTTAATAGAAACTGGATGAGTTTTCTCTTAGTTCCGTGTTTCAGCATATGACACACTGTTTCCTTTTTTTGTTCCCATTTTATTCATTTATTTAATTTGTTTTAACTTTATACTGTTACCACGACTCTCTTATCGTATGTTTCAAAATTATATATTTTATACTATTCGTTATTTCTTTGTTCCTTTGCTTTCAGTCCCAAACTTTGTATACTATTTGTCATTTCTATATCCAGTCATGTGGATCACTTTGTACCACATTTCTGTGTTCAAGGGCATGTAGCCTTTTGTGTGTTATCCTTAATAATGCCGGGAATAAATGCCAAAACTAGTCGGAAACTCTGTTTTCCCTTTATTGTGTTGTAAATGTCTCTACCAATTTTATTGATAGAAACAGCACTAAAGACTCTTCACTCAATGATCAATTGAAGTTGATCTGACAAATTAAGTCTATGAGTCTAAAAACAAACCAACACTCGGAACAACGGAGACAATGGTCGACAAATTAATTCAGAACCTTGTGCAACAGCGGCGATTAACTCAAAAAGTTGAAAATTCTGCTTAAAGATGACTAATAAGGTGAAAAAAGAAATAAGTAAATAAAGTCAAACAGAAAGATTGATAATTGACAAAAAGTAATAGGAACGAAAAAACAAAAAACTAATAAATATAAAAGCTGAAGTGGTGATAGGTTCTGTGGCGAGTTATTGCTTAAAATAGGGGTAAAAACGAAACATAAAAATCTTTACTAAATAAGAGTAGGGGTAAAATAGCAAAAAGCGACAAAACAAATGAAGGAGAACATGGAACAAAGATAGCACACAAGGAAGGGAGAAAGAAAAGTAAAGGTCAGGGGAGAAAATTAATAAATTACAAAGGCACGGGAAACTTACTTAGTGAAAGCCAGAAAAGAAATAAAAATAAAGGAAAAGGAAATTCAGTCACTTCGTGAGAATAGTTACAAGTGACAGGCTTGGTGGAAAATCGGCTGCAACGGCAAAGAGCAGAACAACTTTTTAAAGAATAACAGAAACTTTAGTGAAACATAGTTTCTATTTATAAAAGAACAAAATTCAACAGAGGACGTTCGTTGAAATCACGGGAATTAAGACGAGTGGTTAGTTCCATATCCGTATTTGATCGCGATGAAAACTGGGTTCCATCGTCCAACGAGGTTTCAAGAAAGGCTTCGTTTTAGGGGCTGCTGCATCCATAATAATGATGGTTAAGCTTGCGTAAACAAAAACTCTTACTTCTGCAAATAGTTCCTGGCAGATCAACTTTGTAGATTCTGGCAACGAGGGATCAACCCGCTCAAATACGGAGCCTAAGAAAAATATCTTAAGAAACTTGATGAGGCAAACTAATTTTAGCCGAGCAGTTCTAGCGATTCGACAACAACTTCTGGTGCAACGACGGGTAGAGCAGACAGCATCCGAAAAGCATCCCAAGATGTGGGTAGTGAAGCCCGCTGTCCAGGTAAAGCTATCGCAGCTAAACCTCTCTAAGCACGGGACTTCCATTCAATGTAAGTTCCACAAATAAGAACCGACGACTAACCGACATGACTAGCTGCCATCCAACCTCCCGGCTGTCGATATTCTTAACCAACTAAAAAGTATCTAAAAAACTTCCGAGCATCCAGTCCGAAAGTTCCATCCCGCGCACGACCCGTGAAGAAACAAAAACAGTAAAACGTTGTAACCACGATATATGCTATATCTGTACTCTATAGTTATTCATAATCAACGATCTCCATTGTTAAAATGAATTTAAATTTTCTGGCTCCCGGTAGAGCGGGAACTCTATTGGAAAGTGGTTCTGCATGTATTATCGGCCCAACTGCGCCTGCAACGCCGCCCTATTGGTAGATAGAAACTTTACTTTCATCTTCAGTTTCAATGAAATTTTCTATCGCGGGTAAAGGTCGGCCTTAGCGCGATCTATCTGGCACTTCGCACTATCTGTTTTCCTTAGCTTCTCGAAACAATGGAAAATGGCCGAAGCTCGATAACCATGTATATCTATGGATAGTGGTTTTAACTATACTCTATCCAACGAAAGAAAAACTGGGCGTGTCCAGTTAAATTTCCAATTTCAATTGTGAGCAATTGTTAATTTTACTTAGCAACAAAGTTTAACAATTGAAATTGGAAATTTAACTAGACAAGCCCAGTTTTTCTTTCGTTGGACAGAGTATAAGGCTTAACAAAACGACCGCCTCGACCATAACAATTGAAGAAGACGTAATTACAAAAGAATTACAACGAACCACTGAACTTAACAATTTATCATATAAAGAAATTAAGATTTATAAACCGTAAATTAAACAAAATATTAAAAGCTAAAGCCATTTCAATATTCTTCTTCACCATATCACGAGTACTGGGCAAAGGAGCAGCAGAGGTAAAATCAATTGGAAAGGTCATTAGCGACGCGATCATTCATCTTGAACTAAGTGTAGATGAACCCAAAATAAAGTTTAAAGAAACGTATGAACGCACCATAAAAATTATCTAAGAAGTTTGAAACAAAATGTATTATGGCCCAACATCGATATCCCAACTGTTTCCATAATCAAATATGAAGTTAGGGAGGAAGCTATTCAAGAGACTCACTTCCGCGAGGTTCTATAAAAACTTCTATTATTGGATCGAGCCACTTGCCTCTAAAGTGAACTCTTTAAAATCTTTAAAGTAAAAACGTGAATATTAAAACCTGGCCAGGCGCCTAGGGCATGAAAACTTAATGTTTCCGAAAGGAGAAAAGAAAAAAAGCAACCAACGAGAAAGCGTCGAGTGAACCCTTTATTATTGGCTAGGGAGGGGGCAACGGTAACCTCTTTTGGAACTCTCGCGAAAGGGTCAATTGATGGTGTCAAAGTTTTCTAATTCCTGGACTATGATTAGTGGGAAAGGCTGAAAAGACGCGCTCGGAAAGACCGAGCTACTCAGTAATCCATAAGATCGAGAAATAGGAAGCAGGAAGTACCTCCACGACCAGGCAGTGCCAAGCGGAGAATCAAGGAACCCATAGTCACTTAAAAAAACCCGACCACTTTTCCATTCCTTAATTAACCTATTGCACTCTACAAGATACATACACGCACACGCCCAAACACACACTTCGGATATTTCTCAAAGAAATCTTCTTCTTCACTACACATTTTTCCAGAGTTTCGGGAGCATCTTGAGACGCTTCTGTAGAAATCTTCAGGCTGATGTCGAAACCACTCAAGACAGCCTTTTCCACTTCCTCATTCGAGCCGAACCTCTGTCCTCCCAAGAACCCTTTTAGTGGTCCAAGAAGGTGATATCTGCCAGGGAAGAGATCCGTGCTGTATGGAGGATATGATAAGATGTCCCATTTGCTTTCCGTCAGTGCATGTTGTCACATGCCGAACGCTAATTAATTTATAATTTACTTAACTAAATTTCAATATACAGAAAAAAGGAGAGGTGACGAGATATGATTTTAATAATTGATTTAATGTAATCATTGAATCGATTACAATATCAAAATTACCTAATGTTTAAATTAGAAAATTTTAAGTAACCACTAATGTTTCTTTTCTTTTTACAAAAGCATGTGATAGCAAGAGAATTCGTTTATTCTGATGAGGGGCTAGTTGATTAATTCAAGCATGAGTCCTCGCAGACAAAGTAGAAGCCAGTAGTTGCTATAACATGGGTTGCTCCGATAACCGTAGATTTGGGCGACAGTGAATGTAATCGATTTGTCAATGCAGGGACTGAGGCTAATCAAACGAACGAGAGAAATATCATTTTTAAAGTTCACACAACCTCTTGACTTAACAACAAAACTAATAAACTTGACCCTTTAAAAGACTCTATTCCTAACGTTAATTATAGTATTATTCCTAAATTAAGAAATACAGCAAAAAGATTATATGATCTAATATACCCCACGGGAAAGCATCAAAGCCAAGAGTGACCCGTGGTGTGAGATCTCTTTTTAGACGAGCGCTTGCAAAAATTCATGACATTCTTGTTGCTTCAGTAGGATACCCCTTCGGAATGTTGCTATGCGATCAAATCGATGCACTGACACCCTGTCCTGGGATGCATCTGAGCATTGCGATTGTTACTCGAAATTTAGGTGGTGTCGGGGGAAGGCTCCAAATCCAAATGTGAGCCTCCAAAATTAAGGCCCGGACCGGTAAGTTGCTCTTCTGTTAACAATAAAGTAGCCGGACCAGCAGCACGGTCGGTATCCATTATGAGCACCAAACACGATTCGTCTACCTCGTAGGGAAAATTACGTTGACATACTCGTCGGCGGACACTTGATCTTAGTTGATAGATTCCACTAGTTCTGGGCTATGGAGCTCCCTACCGACCACTATCGTTTGAGAGTCTAGAGAATATAAAGCACAGTATGTATTAATTTCAAATTGTTTTCTTGCCTTGAATTTCCAAAGAAAAGATAATCACCAAGGGTCACACCTTTGCTTAGTGTCACATAACCAAAGTAATATGCAATGGTAAAAAGCTGAAAAAAGTACTATGACGAAATTATATGCATTACTGAATAACTTTTATTACAAGTCTTCAGTAAAAGTTATTAAAGCCCCCTTCTGACATGAAGGAGACTGGCGGCTGTGGAGACCCTTACAAGGCTGAACATAGATAAAGTAGTCTTTAACATCTAAAACTTATACATACAGAAAACAATGGGCTGGAAATACAGCGCACTCTTTGTACACGACATAAATTTATAGTGGGTATGAGCCAAAAGCTATAATGAAAATATGGTTCATGAAATTGCATTATTACGACCGCTTCGGGTCCTTGGGTAAAGAGACATGCTTGCATAGGCAATGCCTTCAACCGTAGGAAAACGGCGATGCAGAAGCGTTTGAGGCAACGCCCAAAGAACTTATCTGGAAAATCTCGTGTGACGCCATCCAGACCGTCTTCGACGTAGGCTTGAAACCCCCTCTAGTAGAGGTTAAGACGTTGAATGGCGTGTGAGTGACAATCTCCCATGTGGCTCAAGGGATAGCAGTGCAGAAACTCTCAATGTAGCGCAAAACTTCTCCCGTAGGACGGCTGTGTATGGTGAAGGAAGAGTTCCAGAACCGAGGATGCAAACTTCTACTCCTCTTGGCACCTACAATGTCATCCTCTTGTAAATCACAGTCACTCTACGCTGACACAGCTGGCCGTCGTTCGTTGACACGCATTAACTGTTGCACATGTTCGGCTTTTCTCCTGATACAGTCTTTCTGTATAAGTCTGAATAGGCAACATTAGACGAAATTGTCGGATGCAAAATTTCTTCTCGGCTAGAGAAGTTTTCCCGTGCGGGCAACGCTGATGTGGACATTACTATACCCTTGACAAACCTCTACTAAATTTACTCTAAACGAGTCTCTATCCACTAGGCTATATTTTAATAAATTCAACCAGCTGCCTAATTGCTGCTTCTCAGCCTGCTTGCCATAATTTTGCATATAAAATATACATAGCAGTTCCATTTTATTCAACTCGATTTCCGATAAAGTCGTCCACTAACCTACCAATACCACTCATCAACAATTTTGGGAGAGTATAACTATATTTTCTCAACCTCTGCTCTATTATAGAGAACCGGCATCTGATCAATACTAGGAACGCGTTCTCGAGGCAGAAGGTTAAACTCTTTATTACGCTGCAAGACACATGGGTGGCTTTTATTAACATTTATATCCTTTCTAAGTGAAGTAATAGCCCCTCTACTATACTTGCACTTCCTATTCTTACCACCTGTTTTGTATCTGACACATGATGTCGCTTTTCCCTATGGCAACGAGCTTATTAACCTTTACACTTTTCGTATGCCTAGTTGTTTACTCCTTATCAGCCATATAGTAAATATCGACTGGTCTCTTTGAAAACTCTTCAGTTGGGGCCTCATCATAGTCAGTTAAGTGTAGGATTGTGTTATAAGGTAACGTTCACATTAAACAACTAAAAACCCAATCTGGACGATAACCTCATATGTCTCCATTATCCTATAGATTTACTGATATGTTCGTCATTTGACCCCTGCAATCCTGCAGTGCTGAATTAACTCTCCAGATGAGCCTTTTGCTTACTTTATTACTATTTATTTTCTTTGACTAATTAATCTACCACTACCAAGTCGCAAATGTAAGCACGTTTAAACTGATTATGGCTTTAATGCAAAATTTCACCAATAACCGAAATTGAAAGGTACGCAGTATAATGAATATAAACTGCTTCTAAATACCTCAGACAAAACACTATTTTTCTTAAATTGGGGCAAGGAAAAAAAAAAGAAAACTTTTTTGAACCAAACTAACTACCCTTCCTAATGCGTGCAAATATGAATCTCGCTAACCAAAAACTACGCGCTAGGAAGGGTTATTAGATGCCATAAGCAAAACCACAACACAAAAAATTTATAGACGCGACAGCTAAAAATTTTGCTTAAAAGAAGCCCAGCCTTCTGTCACAAACCCAAGAAACTGCTATAACGCAGTACCCGGGATCCAATTACTTTCCCACGCTCGAATGTTACCACGCAGTAACGTATATAAACGGTGTTACATAACCGTAGCAGTATGCAGTGGAAGAAAGAGGAAAAAGGTACTATGACACAATTATATGCATTGCTGCATAAAATTTTATTACGATTCTTCAATAAAAGTTATTAAAGCCCACTTCTGACAAGGCTGAACATAGATACAGTAAAGTTTAACATCTAAAGCTTGCACATACAGGAAACAATGGGCTAGAAATACAGCGCACTCTTTATACACGACATAAATTTATAGAGGGAATGAGCCTTAAGCTTTAATCAAAATATTGTTCATGAAATTGCAATATTACTACCGCTTTGGGTCCCTGGGTATGCAGAGACTGGATGCTCTCCTGAAATCCTTGCATAGGCAATGCCTGCCACCATAGGAAAATGGCGATGTGGAAGCGTTTGAGGTTATGCCCAAAGAACTAATCTGGAAAATCTCTTGCGACGCTGGCCAGACCGTCTTCGGCGTAGACTTGAAACCCCCAAGAGGCGATTATTTGGAACACTGGTTACTGCTGTCCTCGTTCGTAATGATAATCTTCGAGTAGAGCGGTAAAGAACGTCTCTGGTAGTCCTCTAGATGAGGATAAGGCTCGAGGGACGGCGGCGTAGATGCTCTCAGTGTAGCGCAAAACTTCTCCCGTCATACAGCTATGTATGAAGAAGGAAGAGTTCCAGGACCGAGGACGCAAACTTCTACTCCTCTTGGTGCCTTGCTCCTCTCGGCTTTGCTCTTGAATACAGTCTTCCTGTAACATTCTGAATAGGCAAGATTAGACGCTATTGTCGGATGCAAAATTTCTTCTCGGCTAGAGAAGTTTTCCCGTGCAGGCAGCGCTGACGTCTCGCAAAACTCACTGTCGACACTGCTGTTTGTACACGCATTCAATCTTTGTGTAGGTTTACACGCTCCTGCTCGTTCACGTCTAAACGAACAGATACAGCTGATGGGGAGCGTTCACTACATCTAGGTCACTTCTTTCTTGTTTATTTTTCGTCTTTTTTTCAATTTTCATTACGCTGCCACGCCCGCACTTACAGTGCTTCCTCAGCAGCCTTTTCTTATTAACTTTGATAAAATTAATATCTGGCTGTGAAGGATTACGACCATCTTTGTCAATAGATGGAGGCAGCTGTTTTGATCGCAAGCAGACGCCCTTAGCGCATCTCCCTTTGCGCTCGCTTTCGCTCTCCTCGCTGCAAGCTCGTGAGACTAAGTCCAATATTGATGACATTCGCCTTATTCAGTCCGTCCTCTTGTAGATCTTATCTGAGGGGAAGACTTCAATGTCGTTTCTGAACGGCGAACATTGCAGCTATTTTTCTTCATCTTGGTCAATTGAACGGGCAAAGATCGATCCACTAAAATAGTCTTTTGAGGTACCGTTCAGGGCTAATGCTTTAGCGCCATGTTGTGCATTGAATTCGCCATTTCGCTGAGCTCCGTTGGACTTCGTCATGTATTTGCGTTTCCAATTTCTTCGGGCTTCCTGAATCCGTTTGCACTCATCTATATGGCCTCGAACAATTTCTCGATTATCTTTCTTTCGCTTAGAGGGCTTGCGTGGCAAAGACTTCCAAGCTGACTCGAATCGGAGAATATGGCCTATATCCGTCTTCCTCCGGCCTGATGCTCGCACGAAGCTAATGTCGTTGAAGGAATTCCTTCAAGGACTCGACAGCGACCAACTCTTCACAGCCAATACGTACCTTTGAACTGCGCCCTGCTGAGTTCGTTGGACTTAGTCATAAACTTGTGCTTCCAAATTTTCCTGGCCCCTTTGGTCCTCCAGCAGTCAATCGTTTGATCTCGAATAACCTCATGTTTCCCTCTGATTTCCCTTTACTTGGCTGAGTTTTATTAGAACTTTTAATGAGACGCTTGGCTATGCAATTATGCAACGCCAGTGGGCTCTCAGGTCGTGGTTTCGCTGCTTTATGGGCCAGTCTGTCTTCTAAAGGAGGCTGGAGCTTCTTTAACGCTTTTTTTCTTTGCGCGCTCTGGCTTTCCCTATTCTTAATATTACCTGACATATCGCCAGATATTTTTTCTTCCCTCTTGCGATATAACATGTACATAGTCAGTTTGGTTGTGTGTTGTCTGGCATTGTCTTGCAGAAAATAAACACCACCGGTAGAGTGTTCTTATCATTTTTTCCTTTGTGCCGGCTTCAGGGACGTCCTCAAAATGTCACTGTAGAAGGGTGCATTTATGGTTCAACGTTCTTCAAGAAAATCGACAGGAATGATACCCTTAATGTCCAAGAATACAGTCGCCATTAATTTCTTTGCAGGCAGTGTCGTCTTGAATTTCTTCGGTCGTGGTTACTCAGAGCGTCGCCACTCCATATTCGCACGCTTGCCCTCAGGAGTATGGTGATGAATCAATGTCTCGTAGGGGTCACAAAACGCTTTAGGAAGCTCTCACCTTCCCTTTCATATTGCTGCAGTAACATCGAACTGATTTCTACCCGGGTGGTTTTGTGATCCTCAAAAGTTGCTTAGGGACCTTTCTAGTTGAGTTTCAGCTTACTGTCGATGATTGTATCCCCAATCTGAATCCTGATGTTCAATTTTGAAGTCAATGTCCGGATATGAATCCGCCTGTAGTCCCTTATCAGCACATTTATTCCTGCAATGATGCCATCATTGACAGCAGTTGCTGGCCTTGCCTTATGAGGTTTATTGACTGTGGGTTTTCGCCCTCCTTTAACTTTTGTCACCAACCAAAGACAAAAGTTTCTCGAGGCAAACATGACTCGCTGAACTCTCTTTGAAGTCTGATGAATTTCAGATGCTCCTCTCACGTTCGTTGTGGAGAAACTTGATGATTATTCGTTGTTCCACTTTGTCGACACATCGCTTTCTGAAATTTTGTTTAAACAAAACAATTGGTTGTCATGCCAACCGTATGAGTGGTGCTGCATTTGGATGGTAGAAGTTAGTTGCCATCCCAAAAATGAAAGTTTCGATTTTTACAGCAACGAAATTTACAAAAAATAAAGTCCAGATCAAATTTGAACGCCCCTCGTAAATTCGTTCAGACCACATCGTTATAAGTTGTTTGATATATTACATGCCACACCTTAACATTGAAATTTTCCAATGGTACTATAATGGTAGCATTAGCTTAGATACCACTGAATCAAAGCTACCATCTAAAATAACTTATTAATTACTCGCCAATACATGTCATTTCAAGTTGTATCTTAGCATTGAAAATATTAAATGGTACCATATGGTACTATTATACACGCTCTCCTGAATCATATTGTTCGTTTTCGAACTTAATAATTATTCTTATACTAGCTGAAAAACTGGCGTCGCCAGGGACTTTATTTAACTGGAACATCAGTGGCTACATTAGACTCATCTTTCCATCGATGATTACCTTTGCCCTTCACAAAGAATCTCTTATACTCTCCTGCTCTAGACGAAGCTCCTGTTGTTCAGAGGTATCCAACGTCCGGATAGCTTTTTGTCTTTTTTTTACAGAGTTACTCTGATAAATATTCGTTTTTTCTCTTTCCTTTCCTTTCGCCAGGCGTACGGATGTTTGTTAGGGAGCTCAAGAGAGAGACACGTGTAACACCATAAACACCGCGATAGTCATTGCATCATCATTTTATGTTAATTTTTAATAATTCTTGAATACAAACGCTTAATCATCACATCATGGAACAAATGGTTAGATCTCTCCATGTATATTACATCTAGCCAAAATAATTTCTTGCTCATGTAATCTTACTTTAGATGTACACTCGCCCTGCTGTGATAAACTTCGATAGCACAAATCTCGTTTTGGATGGTAGTGGATATACAATTGTCGTCAACAGTTTTGTCCCAGTAAAATTGCAACCGTTTTTTAGAATGAAGGTTTTCCAGGCGCCACAACCACCACACATAGATTAAACTATTATTTTGAAGGGGGTCGCACCGTTTTTAATGTTTACTTTAATTCTGCTTTGTAGAGAAACGATGCACTTCGTAAAAAATTGGCAAATCAGCTGGCTGCAAATGGAAGAGGGAAACTTTAGATGCATTTTTCTCACAATATTTTCCTCTCCAAGCTGCGTTTTTATTGACATCGCCACATACACGATATTTTGTATTTTTATAGCTTTGATCTTTACTTACACCTGCTATAAAGCATTCCCGAAAGCCTCTCTTTTTCTTTTTCTGTAAGCATTTTCATATTTAACAAAACAAAACTCACATGTAAAAAAATAACTTTTATTACACCATTTAAGATTGTAATCATTATTAACGTAAGTGCTTATAAACCCCTGCAAAATAATGGTTTATTCTATTCGTGGTGGTGATGCCTGAAAACGTTTGTTCTGAAAAACGTCAGTATTTTGTACTGAGACAAACCTTTTGACCACAATTGTACATGTTCGTTTGTGGTTTGTGTGTTCTGCAATCCCAGCTATCTCAATGGGGTTATTTGCTAATTGGTAATCTCTCGATTCGCACAATGCTCTCGATAACTTAAAGCGTAACTTGGTCATTCATCATTTTGTGTATTCTAGCAGTCGCAGTTTCTTCTGTTGATACGCTTGCATTGTCGAGGGCCGCATGGACACTTCGATGACTACTTGATCACTTACCATTTGCTCCGTTTCTCAATATTCTGCTAACTCTCCACTATCTCGAATTAGTGCTCATTTTTAAAGATTTTCAAGAAAATGCTAAGTTCTAAGAACTAACAATTCTAAGAAAAGCCCGAACAACAGAAATTCTATACATTGTTGCAAATTAAAACTTATTTATAAAGCAAAAACTTTGCCTTGCCTTGTTGGTGATGAGATATCTATTATTGGTCTGTGGATAGAGTTGGTGAATTACGTGTTGATACCATTGTTGATACCTATTGTTGCACAGACTTTGCCTTGCATTGTTGGTCAGGAGATACTTCTTATTATGAATATCGATTTACGAGGGGTGATCAAAAAGTAATGTCGCGTATTTTTTTTCTTTAAATTCATGACCGGGAAGAAATAAACACATGTACATTCGATAGAGGCAACGATCACAGAGGTGAACAAGTTTTTCCACACCCTGTCGATAAAAGTCGTCCGGTTGAGTGTGGAGCAGCATTGCCAGACATGTGATAATTATCACATTTGTATGCTAATTTTGGGTCAAATGAAATATGTGATAATACAATAGGTAACTACACGGGGAAATATGATAATTTCACTAACCCGTGGCTTTTATTGTCACCCGTTTGTGATCGTCTGCTTAGGTGTGTGGTATTCATTAAAACAGCATTGCTTGAATAGTTTGACTAGTGCTGCAGCTGGTCTATTTCTGAAGTCGAGCGCTAAGTGCAGATTCAGCGCTGGACTCAGCTGCTTAAGAGGCAGTGAAGCACCGTGATCGACCCGGTTGCTCGTATTTGTTATTACGTGCGGTCAGCTCTCGAAAAGTATATAGTTAATTATAAAGCTACACGTCACTAAAGCTACGCGTCCAGTCAAATGGCACCCAGATTACTGAGGTTAGTTTTGGAATAATTAACTATTTTATTTTTATTTTATTGTACGAATTATAAAAGGTTTGATAATTTGGGTAAAAAAGTAATAAATTGTCAGCAAAATATAATAGTCCTGGTTTCGAAATCTGGCAACGCTGGTGTGGAACCAGTTGCGAACGGCAGATTTCACCTCGTCTTTGTCAAGGAAACGTTAATCGGCAAGTGACTTCTTCAATGATCCTAAGATATGATAGTCACTGGGAGCGCGGACCGGGTTGCATTGAGGTTGAAGCAGTGTTTCCCGGTTCCATCGCTGCAACAGATCAGTGTTACCTTTCTGAGTATGGGGACGTGCGTAGTCGTGGTGCAGCACGATGTCCTTCATTGCCAAGTCAGATCTTTTCCTGCGTATGGCCGCTTGAAATTCCTCAATGTGATTCTGTAACGTTCGTAACTGACAGTTGTATGTGGTGGAAGATTCTCAAGCGGTACTGGACCAAGGCAATCCCAAAAACATGTCAGCATGATCTTGTGTGCTGATGGCACAGTTTTAAACTTTTTCATTGTGGGAGATGAGGTGTGTTTCCAAACCGCAAATTGCTTCTTCGTTTCGGGCGTAAAATGGTGAACCCATGATTCATCACCTGTGATGATTCGATCCAAAAAAAATCTTCACCCTCTTCCTGTTATCGGATGAGATGCAGCAAACCAGCATCGAAACGAGCACCTTGATGTTCGGCCGTCAACTGTCGTGGCGCCCATCTGCATGACACATTGCAAAAGCCAAGCTAGTCCTGAGCAATGCCGTACGCCATCCCATATGAAATGTCCAACTTTGCAGCAATTTCTCTCACGGTAAACCGCCGGTTTTCCCGCACCTGCGCTTCCACAGCGGCAATGTTGATGTCAGACATGGTTTCCCATGGCCGGCCAGAGCGAAGTTCGTCCAGTAGGTCCTCTCGTTTTTCTTGCACCAACGTTGTACTGTTCCGAGTTGCACGATATCACATCCGTAAACCGACACAATTTCCATATGGATATCGACTGGTTTGTCCTTTCGCACAAAGAAAACTCATAACATTCAACTGCTCAAAAGCACTCATCAGAGCCGCCATCTTGTTTGGACTGGCATGTCGCTGGTGCTTGGGGGATGCACACGACACTAACAGGAAACATTAACAATGAACCACAATGAAAAACTTTTATATATCGCCGTCATTTTCGAGAAAAAAATACGCAAAATTACTTTTTGATCACCTCTCGTATTATCGATTATTAATATTTTCTCAAAATCTCAAGTAGACATCAACCTTCCACTTGCTATAAGGATTAATTTTGCAAAATTTCATCAAGATCGGAATAAAATGTAGATTTGAATAAGAAACAAACCCACAAAGAATCCTCTTTCTATATAGCTTGCTTTTGAAAATGATCTCGTGAGATACCTAGCGATATTCTCTACCTTAGAATAAACACAAGTATTTTTCGTCGAAATTGCATTCCTTAAAAGAGTAAACAGTTCGTAAAGTTCGGTTAAACTTTACCTATAAACGTTAACAAAAGCACCTGAAAAAAAGTAAAACCACCACGTATTCCATTAATAAGTTTCTGCGAGCTATCTGTACAGTAATGTGTTAAACCTAAACTCAACTACTCTCAGAGGAAAGCCAAATTGGGCTAATGGAAACTGTGTGATCGTAATTAAATGTGCCTTTTTTTCCAATTGTCACTCGATATAAAACGAAGGTAATTTCATAACACAATCGCGTCAATGACGTAGGCCTAAATGATTTTGTAAACGCAAGATTTCTTCGTTTTAAATGCGAGTTACAACTGAAAAAAACATGTTTAATTGAAGTATGTTTTCAATACCCAAGCTACTGGCAGAGGAAGAACAAGTTGCCGTTATGTTTGGAAGGTACTGTGTTGTTCAAGGTATCCAAATACAAACTTTCTCTATCGATTTTGGGAACTTTGGGAGCTGAAGGGAAACACGTGTATCCTTTTGCCTCCTCGAAAGAGACTGTCATATATATATATGGTCTGTTATACTCAATTCCTGCACAAATTCCTTAGCGGTGATATCGAAATATATGGCAACAATAACTTTGATGAAACCACTCTTCCTCCACCCATGATCTTTTGTGTCATGTTTGTAGAAAACACCTTTCCCTTTCCCCTCTCTCTTTTCAAATCATTTATTTATTTATTCATAACTGTGAAAAGAAAGAACAAAGTTTGTTTGAAAACAGGTAAATATAAATAAAAGTTGTTTTGAAGCAACTGTCGGATATTTTGAAACAAAACATGGGCATTCATCACTTTGTGTAATCTAGCAGTCGCAGTTTTTTTATTGACTAGCTCACCATTTGCTAAATTGCAGTACTGTGCCGGCAAGACCAGTCCGGCACGGAGCGAAAGGGTAGTTTTTCTTCATCTTTGAATTTTTTTCTTTTTTCTGCTAACTATCCATTATCCAGTTACTGCTCATTTTAAAAAATTTTCAAGAAAATGTTAAGTTTAAAAACTATCAATTCCAAGAAAAGCGCAAATAACAGGAACATTTTCGATAGTTACAATTTGAATCTTATAAATGAAGCAAAAACTTTGCCTTATATTGTTGATCATGAGATACTTCTTTTTAGTATGCCTTGCCATCATCATAAATATTGATTTTGTTATCGATAATTATTATATTTTCGAAATCTAAGGTAGACAATGACCTTCCTCATGCTTTGAAGATCAAGTGTGCAAAGTTTCATCAAGATCGGAATAAAACTATAGATTTATAAAAAATACAAACAAACATCAAGCATACAAACAAACACCTACAAAGACTCTTCTTTATATAAATACTAGCAGAGGACCCGGCGTTGCCCGGGATATTTACGCTTGTAGGTAAACAGAACAACCTCAAAAAGCTAAATTAAACCTTCAAATTGCTTAAATAATAACCCAATCACTACAATATAGAGTGAAGGGACTATCCATTCTAAGAAAAATCCGAAAGACAGGAATTTACTCTTCACTGAAAAAATCCATTCTGGGTGATTTACCGGGACTTGATTTACCGAAAAAAAAATTTTTAAAGGCTCATAATTGATAGACCTCCCAAAGGATGCCTTCTAGTCTAAATAATTTTTTACTCACGTAATCTTACTTTAGATGTACTCTTGATGTTGTTGCAATTTCCTTTCTTCTTTCGATGTCTTGAAGCAAAAATTGGTCATTCATCACTTTCTGTTGTCAAGCAGTCGCCGATTCTTCTATTTTTTTGCTTACCTTTTGCTCAATACAGCACGGAGCTAAACGAGTGCTTCCTCTTTTGGCTAATTCGGATAACTCCTTGTGGGTAGGATAAGTTCATTGCAAAGCAGTGTATTTTGGGATACTGCAATCATAGTTATGACATCCCACCAGAAACATTGATTCTCTCCGGGTTTGCCTGCCAATATGTGCAGGTTAGTTGGTTTTTATTCCACCACCAGAGTTCGCCACCAGTATACAGAACCACAGTCTGGAAGCGTATGATAAAAATAACAATAGACTCTTTCACAGAAAGATTTAATAAAACTTCACCTATTAGCAAGAAAGTACAAATTAGACATTCAAAAAATATACAATAATGATTCTGATTTAAAAAATATTGGAGCAACAAAAAGAAAACGTGACTACAACCAAGGAGTAGCGTATCTAATGCTACAACAGATAATGCTGCTGTCATTCATTTCCAGATAGGGGTTCGTCGTGGCTTCGTAGTCTCACTGATCAGCTCGCTGTTCATTGAAGTTAAGCAACCATTGGCGCGGCCAGTCACTGACTGGTAAACAGCCACTAGATGAGAATGCTTCTGGGGGTCATCAGCGAGGTACCACAATTGTGTTAGAAGGCAGTCCTTATTTATCACTGTGAAGGCGCGATGACCTGTCTCCTTTATATGAAGAAGGGTTCTCCAGATATTATGATCAATGTTGAAGTACTAAACGATCAGAAATTAAACAATCTGCCTAAACTGGGATTTATAGACATTTATAAATATTTCCGTAATGACAATGCATCCATATCCAAGGCTTTTAATGAGCCCTTAAGCATACTGGTGGAGGAGATGTGCATGATTACAAATTTTTCAAGGTGAGAAAATCAGTTTTTTGTTTTATTTTAACTAGATTAATCCAATAACAATAATTAATAACGCATTTAAAGAATAAAATTATATTATTGGTGTTTATTCGTGGGAAATATAAAAAAAACCTACGTTTTCTGCTTTATTAACTATGTTTTGCAATTTTGTGTAGCCGTTTTTAATTTTCTTGCCCTCCAGAAGTTCTATTGCGCATGCGCGTATCTCATTATCATATTAACTTGACATCGTCTATAAATTTATAATAGTCAACAAATAATATTCTTCTTTTCAGCATGTTTGAATATAGTTTTACAAGTTACATTCTCGTTTATTAAGTGTTGTAAACCATATATTGGTTTAATTCTGTTTATGTGTCTGTCTGTCTGTCTGTCCGTCCGACCTTATGTCCGACAATTACTCAAGAATACTTTAACTTTTTCAAATTTTGCTTTCGCTCTTCGATAGAGACCTTCCTGAGCTCACCTGTTTAATTTGTCTTTGAAATCGGTCTAACAGTGACGTGACTATTGAGACCCAACTCCCCACCCCCCATTACAATTAGTCAATACTAGCAGAGGTACCCGGCGTTGCCCGGGATAATTACACATGTAGTAAACAGAACAATCTCAAGAAATTAAATTATAACTCCCAATTCGTTAAATACTATATCAATCAATACAACACAGAGCAAAGGGACTATCCGTTCTAAAGAAAATACGAAAAACAGGAATTATAAGTGATATATCGGTACTTTATTTAAACTTTTCTTGACTGGCCTCACCACTGCGTAGCATCACTAGATACTTTAGATTTAAGTTTTTCTTGCTCTTGACGTAAAAGCTCTTATACACTCTTGCTCTATTCTAAACTTCCGTTGTTTCAAATGCTCGTATAGCTGTTTCTGTTTTAGTTGCAGAGTTTCTCTGATCAATACTCGTTCTTTCTCTTTCCTTTCCAGACCCATAAATTTTTGCCAGTCATCTGCACATTTGATACGGAGATCAAGTGAGACACACCAGACTATTTTGACTCATCGATAGACGCTGCCTATTAATGTTATATAACTGTATCATCATTTTATGCTCATTATTAATCATTCCTGGAATGGAATGTTCAATCATTGCATAATCAGAATCTCAGGTTTCAAAATATTCACATTCACACAGAATATAGACAAAATATATTTTTATAAAATGTTTGGATGTGCTGTGCTGCCAAAATTCCATTTTCTTGCTTACCATTTGCTCAATACAGCACTTCTTTCAGAACTTTCTCAATAGTCTGCTAACTCTCCATTAACTCCGGGACTGATCATTTTAGAGATTTTCAAGAAATTGTTAAGTACTAAGAACTCTCTTTTCTCAGAAAAGCCTGAACAACAGGAATTCTATGCATTGTTACAAAAATTGAAACTTATCTATATTTTCTATATATATAAAGAAGGATGTTTGTGGGTCTGTGCGTCTGTGGGTCTGTGGGTCTGTGGGTCTGTGCGTCTGTGGATCTGTGTGTACGTTTTTTATACAAATCTACAGTTTTATTCCGATCTTGATAAAATTTCGCATACATGACCTTTAAAGCATGAGGAAGGTCACTGTCTACCTCAGATTTCGGAAAAATAATAAATATCGATAAAAAATCGATATTCATGGTTATGGCAAGGCATATTAATGAGAAATATCTCATGTCCAACAATACAAGACAAAGTTTTTGCAACAATGGTATCAACACGCAATTCACAAACACACTGCATGAACTCATATATATCTCATGACTAACAATGAAAGGAAAAGTTTGTGCAAGTGTAATTATCCCGGGCAACGCCGGGTACCTCTTCTAGTTATATATATAGAAAGACAAGCAGAGGCGTTGCCCGGGATAATTACGCTTGCAGGTAAACAGAACAACCTCAAAAAGCTATATTAAACCTCCAAATTAGTTAAATAATAACTCAATCACTACAATATAGAGCGAACTGACTATCCATTCTAAGAAAAATCCGAAAGACAGGAGTTTAACTGTTCACTGAAAAAATCCATTCTAGGTGATACACCGGGACTTGATTTACCCAAAAAAATTTTTTAAAGACTCACAATCGATGAACCTCTCCAAGGATGCCTTCTAATCTAAACAATTTTTTACTCAGTAATCTTACTTTAGATTTAATGTAATGGAGTGCTTCCTCTGTCGTCTTTCCACTCTCTCTCAATAGTCAGCTAACTCTCCATTATCTCCAGTTACTGATCATTTTTAAAGATTTTCAAGAAACTGTTAAGTACTAAGAACTCTCTTTTTTAAGAAAAGCCTGAATAACAGGAATTCTATGCATTGTGCAATTTTCTTTCTTCTTTCAATGTCTTGAAGCAAAAATTGGCCATTCATAACTTTGTGTAGTCTAGCAGTCGCCGATTCTTCTACTTACTTGCTTACCATTTACTCAATACAGCACGGAGCTAAAGGAGTGGTTCCTCTATCGTCTTTCCACTCTTTCTCAATAGTCTGCTAACTCTCCATTATCTCCAGTTACTGATCATTTTTAAAGAATTTCAAGAAATTGTTAAGTACTAAGAATTCTCTTCTCTAAGAAACGCCTGAATAACAGAATTCTATGCATTGAATTCTATGTTGCACAAACTTTGCCTTGCATTGTTGGTCATGAGACATATATTGTTGATCCTTGCATAGCGTTGGTGCATTGCGTGTTCACACCATTGTTGATAACTATTGTTGCACAAACTTTTATTTGCATTGTTGGTCATGAGATATATATTGTTGGTCCCTGCAGAGTGTTTGTAAATTGCGTGTTGATATCATTGTTGAAACGTATAGTTGCAAAAACTTTGTCTTACATTATTGGTCATGAGATATTTCTCAGAAAATAACATAAATGATCTATATGAACAACGCAAGTTTTAAAAAGCACAATTTTAGTTAATGTTAAAAACTTTACATATTCTTAAAAATGCTTGATTTCCTCAGCTAATTTTCAGTTTTTGTCAATTTTTGTTGTGAAAATATATAATAAAAACGTGAAATTTAAAATAGTGTCAATTACTGGTGAAACTGCCTGTCAACTTCTGGTGCATTAACTGTCAACTACTGATGATTCATGCATTAGTTAGGAAAAAATTTAATAGCTTAATAGCTTTTAAAGATATAATAATTGTTCAGAGATTTGGCAAGTTCTGCAGTATATTTACAATTCAATGGTATAACTAGAAAAATTTCAAAATGCAATTTGATTTACGTACACAATTTCGTTTCAAAGTAATATCTTAAACTGTCAATTAATGGTAAATCTACCCTATATAGAAAGACTAGCAGAGGACCCGGCGTTACCCGGGATAATTACGCTTGTAGGTAAACAAAACAACCTCAAAAAGCTAAATTAAACCTCCAAATCTACCTTCTTCTATATATATAAAGAAGGATATTTGTTTGTGGGTTTGTTTCTTTGTTTTTTATACCAATCTACAGTTTTATTCCGATGTTGATAAAGCATGACCTTCAAAGCATGAGGATAGTCACTGTCTACCTCATATTTCAAAAAAATAATAATTATTGATAAAAATCGATATTCATGGTTATGGCAGGGCATATTAATGAGAAATATCTCATAAACAACAATGCAAATAAAAGTTTGTGCAACAATGGTATCAACACGCAATTCACACTCTGCATGGACTAACAATATATATCTCATGACCAACAATGCAAATCAAAGTTTGTGCAACAATACGTATCAACAATGGTGTCAACACGCAATGCCCCAACAGAATGCAATGATCAAAAATATGTGTCTCATGACTAAAAATGCAAGGCAAAGTTTGTGCAATATAGAATTCAATGCATAGAATTCCTGTCATTCAGTCTTTACTTAGAAAAGAGAATTCTTAGAACTTAACAATTTCTAAAAAATCTTTAAAAATGATCAGTAACTGGAGATAATGAGTAGGCAGACTATTGAGAAAGGGTGATAGATGATAGAGGAAGCACTCCTTTAGCTCCGTGCTGTATTGAGCAAATGGTAAGCAAGTAAATAGAAGAATCGGCGACCGCTAGACTACACAAAGTGGTGAATTGCCAATTTTTTGCTTCAAGACAAGGAAAGAAGAAAAGAAATTGCAACAACATCAAGTGTACATCTAAAGTAAGATTACGTGAGTAAAAAATTATATACAATAGATGGCATCCTTGGAGAGGTCCATCCATTGCGAGCCTTTAAAAAAATTTTTTTCGGTAAATCAAGTCCCGGTATATCACTTAGAATGGATTTTTTCAGAGAAAAGGTAAATTCCTGTATTTAGGATTTTTCTTAGAATGGATAGTCTCTTCGCTCTATGTTGTAGTGACTGAGTTATTATTTAACCAATTGGAAGGTTTAATTTAGCTTATTTTGGGTGTTCTGTTTACCTACAAACATAATTATCCCAGGCAACGCCGGGTCCTCTGCTAGTCGTCTATATATATAAAAAAAGATGTTTATGGGTTTGTGGATTTGTTTGTGGGTTTGTTTATCATACAAATCTACAGTTTTATTCTGATCTTGATGAAATTTTGCATACTTGACCTTCAAACAATAAGGAAGGTCGCTGTCTACCTCAGATTTCGGAAAAATAATAAACATCGATATAAAATCGATACTCATGGTTATGTCAAGACATATTAATGAGAAATAGCTCATGACCAACACTGCAAGGTAAAGTTTGTACAACAATAGCTATCAACAATGGTATCAGCACGCAATTCACAAACACTCTGCATGGACAAACAATATATATTTAATGACAAAAAATGCAAAGAAAAGTTTGTGTAAAAATCGGTATCAACAATTGTGTCAACACGCAATGCACACTACGCTCGGACCAGCAACAGATATCTCATGACCACCCACGCAAGGCAAAGTTTGTGCAACAATAGGTCCATCGTGTTCGCACCGACAATGCTATCAACGCGCAATTCACCAATAACAATGAGCACAAAATGATGATGCAATATGGATAAGTTTCAATTTGTAACAATGTATAGAATTCCTGTTATTCAGGTTTTTCTTAGAAAAGAGAGTTTTCAGTACTTAACAATTTCTTGAAAATCTTTAAAAATGATCAGGTACTGGAGATAATAAGTTAGCATACTATTGAGAAAGAGTGAAAGACGATAGAGGAAGCAGTCCTTTAGCTCCGTGCTGTATTGAGCAAATGGTAAGCAAGTAAGTAGAAGAAACGGCGAGCGCTAGACTGCACAAAGTGATGAATGGCCAATTTTTGCTTCAAGACATCGAAAGAAGAAAGGAAATTGCAACAGCATCAAGTGTACATCTAAAGTAAGATTGTGTGAGTAAAAAAATTTTTGACTAGAAGGCATCCTTGGAGAGGTCCGTCCATTGTCAGCCTTTAATTTTTTTTTTCTCGGTAAATCAAGTCCTGGTGTATCACGTAGAATTGATTTTTTCAGTGAGGAGGTAAACTCCTGTCTTTCGGATTCTTCTTAGATAGTCCTGTCGCTCTATATTGTAGTGATTGAGTTATTATTTAACCAATTTGGCGGTTTAATTAAGCTTTTTGAGGTTGTTCTGTTTACCTACAGCGTAATTATCCCGGGCAACGCCGGGTCCTCAGCTAGTTGCATAAATAAAGAAGGATGTTTGTGGGTCTGTGCGTCTGTGGGTCTGTGGGTCTGTTTTTTATACAAATCTACAGTTTTCTTCTGATGTTGATAAAATTTCGCATACATGACCTTCAAAGCATGAGGAAGGTCACTGTCTACCTCAGATTTCGGAATAATAATAAATATCGATATAAAATCGATATTCATGGTTATGGCAAGGCATATTAATGAGAAATATCTCATGACCAACAATGCAAGGCAATTTTGTACAACAATAGGTATCAACAATGGTATCAACACGCAATTCACAAACGCTCTGCATGGACCAACAATCAATATCTCATGACTAACAGTAAAAGGAAAAGTTTGTGCAAGTGTAATTATCCCGGGCAACGCCGGGTACCTCTTCTAGTATTGCATAAACATTGCCTTCCATTGTTGATCATGGTATATAAATTGTTGATCCTTGCATAGTGTTGGTGCATTGTGTGTTGATACCATTGTTGTTACCTATTGTTGCACAAACCTTTTCTTGTATTGTTGGTCATGAGATATTTCTCAATAATATGCCTTGCTATAACGATGAATATCGATTTTTTTGTCGATAGTTATTATTTTTTCGGAAGATGAGGTAGACAGTGACCTTCCTCATGCTTTAAAGGTCATGTATGCGAAATTTTATCAAGATCGGAATAAAACTGTAGATTTGTATAAAAAACGTACACACAGATCCACAGACGCACAGACCCACAGACCGACAGACCCACAGACCCACAAACATCCTTCTTTATATATATAGAAGAAGAAGGTTGTTTGTTTGTTTGTGGGTTTGTTTGTGGGTTTGTTTCTTTTTTTTTTTACAAATCTACAGTTTTATTCCGATCTTGATAAAATTTCGCATACTTGTCCTTCAAAGCATGAGGAAGGTCACTGAGTACCTCAGATTTCGAAAAAATAATAGTTATTGATAAAAAAATCGATATTCATGGTTATGGCTGGGCTCATTAATGAGAAATATCTCATGACGAATAATGTAAGACACAGTTTTTGCAACAATAAGTATCAACAATGGTATCAACACGCAATTTACAAACACTCTGTACGGACCAACAATATGTATCTCATGATCAACAATGCAAATAATTTTCTCTTTACCTACAAGCATAATTATCCCGGGCAACGCCGGGTCCTCTGCTAGTTATATATATATATATAGAATGATTTATTGAAACTCCTAAGCGTTTCTGTACTACACCATCTTCATGGAAATAAACAAGTAATACAGAGAATAGATCTGCGATAGTAACATTTGGTAGATATTCAGCCAACCAGAAGACGGAGTGGTGTTTATACTAGAATTATTTACCCTTTCTTGTAAATATTATTTTATCCTCGTTTTACTTCCTACATTTTATATTTGATATACAGTACGTCTGAAAAGTTTAGGTAATCATATTTTTATCATGATTATGGTGAATTATTGAATGCAAAACAAATATTAAAGGACAACACTACGGTCACATATAATTTTATATTAATCGAAAGACGAACGCATTATTAATATAATAGCATATATAATGTATTTTAATTTGAATCCTAAATTCTGTGAAAAAACGGATTCCGAGCGCGATTTGACATCGGGAGGCATCCATCATGGATGTAGGCATTACGTAGAGCGAGGCTTGCTCCAGTAAACTTCGCAATGAAGGTTTACCATTCACTATAGATCTGCTATCCTATACAATAACTGCGTTCACTAGAATATTCACAATGTCTTGACATCGAAGCTATTTATTCAGATATCAGTTTTGAGATTTACGAAGATATGAAGGCTTATTTTAACAACTATCCACATAATAAGTTGGACAACGATTTAGAGAAACTTGTGAATGATTTGATGGTTTATGCGTGAAACCAAACAGTTTCCGGCTCTCTAGCAGGAACACCCGTCATTAGATGAAGTATCCAATGTCACCAAATCGACGGAAAATGTACCACCAGCCACATTCATGTATTATTTAAAATGTGAACAATTTCATGATATCAATTTTTAAATTAGGTATCAGTACACTATATGTGAAGATATGGCGACGTCACAAGAGAATGTATGCTGTCGTGATTGTGCCGAGATATGCCCGTGCATCACCAAAACATCCGTTGTATAAAAATCTGCCTGGACCACGATGCACCAGCTTGGGCAGACGTAAGTTGCAGACAATTTGTCCATTGGATTTGGGTGCATATGGGAAGAAAGAAAACAAGTTCGTCCCCGTTGCGTTGTGACAGCCATTCGAAAAATTGTTCCTTCACAAGAACATTGTGGTTTCAAATACTGTAAATTCTATTAAAAGTAGTTAAAATTCTCTAAAGCAAGTTTTTTTATTTATTTGATCAGGACTAAAATTTATGGAAAAACGAACGAAATTTCAGGTTATCAAATGTATTTTATTTAGTTGATATATTTTAATTAACGATCATCACTAAATATAAACTATTTCAGCTAGTTTAAATGACAAATGTTTTAGCTTCAAAACACTAAACAAAAATTTACTAGTGTTACGACTTTTTACTTATTTAAATAAATTTATTAATAAAGTTTTAATTGGCTAAACATTAAACGTATTGGCCAATAAATAGTCCCCACTCCCCCTTTCTATTTTTGAATTTTCACTTAACAAATGGCTTCAAATCATAATTAAGTTTTCGGCAGGCCCCCGTTACTTCTCTATTTATGTTTGGTATCCATTAAATGCTTCAATGAACAAATAATTCCCCTTGTCGAAGTAGGAGCTCTGAGATCGTTAATTTAAAAAAAAAAATGATTTTCTCGAATGTAGTATTTCTCGAACGTTTCTCATCATTTCCAGTCGAATGTAGCCATCTGAACACTTAAAAGGTGTAGTTGCATTTTGTCCGGTTGTGATTTATCTAGATACGTATTTAGTTACATAGCCTTGCGCAAATAGATAGTGAGCTTAATTAATACCTACATTAATATGACAGGATCAATAGCAAAAAAATCAATTTCAAAATGAGCGGAGTAAAGTCGACCTGCCGTGGTCAGAAGCCACTTATTTCTTTGACCAAAAATAATCCATTTCTAACTAATTCCTACTAAAGCAATTGATGAAATGATAAATTATTATCACTACCACAATTCTTATAGCCAAATCTATATGCAGGAAGATTATAATTCAAGTTACGCTTTCAAAAATCGATAATTTGAAAACTACTAGTCAGAACAATCGTGAGGCAATGGAATTTTGTTTGGCGATGGGAAAAAATAGTTCCAAAATCTGCCGTTAGATGGCACTGGAAGGGTTCACATTGTCTGGAGATATGCAAATTACTAATATGTAACATGCGCACCGCAGACATAGCCGACTTGAAGGCAATCAGTGTGTGGATTCACAATATTCATTCAAGATGGCGCTCCTCCGCATTTTGCTACTCCTGTGAAGCAGCTGCTCAGCGCTCATTTCGGAGATGCTAGGATCATAAGCCACCATTTTCCAACAACGTGGCCTCCACGTTCCCCCGACTTAAACACATGTGATTTCTGGTTTTGGGGGTACCTAAAGAACGTTGTTTACAGCAGACGGATTGAATCTAGCCGACTTGAAGGCAAGCATCACACATCATATCCATTGCATCAGTACAGATACCCTCTGATCTGTTGTGGAACAAGCCGTTTTGCGCTTCTAATTATTAGCGGTACAAGGCGGAGTGCATATCGAACAACTTCTGCCTTAATCAGCAGTAAGATGTTTGTTCCATAAAGCTCCGTTCTTTTGGCATTAACACTGTTGTCGCTTTAAGTGCGTATTCTTGTCTTTTCGCTAATAAATTTTTCGTAAACCCCTGAACTCTATTGTTTCCTTTTGGCTAACAACATTGTGTTTCACGAATCCATTTTTGTTTTTTTCCCTGACAATACCCTGCCAGCGCCGTCTATCGGCAGATTTTGGAACTATTTTTTTTCCTTCGCCAAACAAAATTCCATTGCCTCACTATTGTTTTGCTAAAATATCAGGTCATTCTGACGAGTAGATTTCTAATTATCGATTTTTGAAATCGTAACTTTATAATCACCCTGTATATAAAGAAGGATGTTTCTTTGTTTGTTTGTGTGTAATTAATACAATTCTACACTTTTATTCCGATCTTCATGAAAGTTTGCATACTTCACTGTCAAAGCATGAGGAAGATCACTGTCTTCCTCATATTTCGGAAAATTAGTAATGATTGATAGCAAATCGATATTTATGTTTATGGCAGGGCATATTAATGAGAAATATCTCGTGACCAACAATGCAAAGCAAAGTTAGTGCAACTATAGTTAACAAAAACGGTATTAACACGCAATTCACAAAAATTAGGCACGGACCAACAATATGTGCCTCGTGAACAACTATGCAAGACAAAGTTGGTGCAACAATAAGTATCAACAATGGTGTCATCACGCAATACACCACCAAACATTTTGTCTATATTCTATGTGAACGTGAATATTTTTGAAACCCGAGATGATAATGCGATGAAAGAACGTTCGTTTCCAAGAATTATTTATAAAGAGCAAAAAATGACGATTCAATCACAGGTCGTAAATAAGGCAGTATCTCTTGAGGAGCAATAGGAGTCAAACGTGTCTTCCTTGAGCTCCCTATCAAACGTCCAGACGACTGGCAAAAATTTGTGTCTGGAAAGGAAAGAGAAAGAAGGAGTCTTGGTCAGAGAAACTCTGCAACTAAACCAAAAAAAGCTATTCGGGCATTTGAAACATCTGAATAACAGGAGTTTTGAATAGAGCAACAGTGTACAAGAGCTGCTACGTCAAGGGCAAGAAAAACTTGACTATAAAGTATCTGGTGATGCTCTGCAGTAGTGAGGCAAATCAAGAAAGGTTTGGATAAAGTCCCGATATATCACCTAGAATTCCTGTTTTTCGTATTTTTCGTAGAACGGATATTTCCTTTGCTCTGTGTTGTATTGATTGAATTATTATGTAACCAATTGGGAGTCATAATTAACATTTTTGAAATTGTTCTATTTACCTACAAGTGTAAATATCCTGGGGAACGCCGGGTACCTCTGCTAGTACCTCTGCTAGATTGTTCTGTTTACCATCTCAAAAAATTAAAATATAACTCCCAATTGTTGAAAGAATAACTCAATCGATACAACACGGAGCAAAGAAGACTATCCATTCTACGAAAAATACGAAAAACAAGAATTATAGGTGATATACTGGGACTTTATGTAAACACTTCTTGACCTACTATCTCACCACTGCGGAGTATCATCAGATACTTTAGACTCAAGTTTTTCTTGCCCTTGACATAGATGCTGCTGATGTTCAGATGTTTCAAATACCCGTATAGCTTTTCTGCTTTAGATGCACAGTTTCCATGACCAACACTCGTCTTTCTCTTTCTCTTCCAAACACATAAATTTTTGCAAGTCGTCTGGATGTTTGATAGGGAGCTCAAGGGAGACACGCGTGACTGCTTTCCCTCATCAATAGACGCTGCCTTATTAATGTTCTGACACTGCATCATTATTTTATGCTCATCATTAATAATTCTTGCAAACAAACGTTCAATAATCACATTATCAGCATCTCAGTTTCCAAAATATACGCTAGGTGATAACCCTGGCATGGCTCGGTTTTTTTATTTTTGGATTACATTTTGCAAGATCTTAAAAATAAACATATGAAAACGATTAGAATTAATACATTAAAAATTTTTAATGAAAATTAGAAAAAAAGTTTTTAAAAGCTCAAAATGAAACTTGTTACATTGGAAATAATCTTTTGTAAATAAATGTTATCCTTCACAGGTTTTTGGGAGGGACCAACCAATTACGTCTGCTATTTATTCCCCTATATGAATTTAAGACTTCATTTAACGGAATTTTGAATCACCTGATTGATCTGTACTCCCGACCAAGATTAGGGACGTTACAGAAAAGTTTTTTTTTGGTTATGACCTTCCCGAAATCCATAAAATGGCGCTGATGAGACTTATAATATTCGGTATGGTGCTAGCCGTCAGGCCGAAGCAATGATGTCGAAAAACGACAGCGAGACATTGACGACCCCTCAGACAGGATGCATCGGATCGTCATGAGAAAACTGAAGGATTTCGGTCCCGGACAGAGTAGCCTAAAAAGTAAGCATGGAAATGCACAAGGCTTACTAATGCGTAAATTGAGCGACTCGAAGAAAGTCCCCACCTATCGCAGCAAGGTTTGCTGCCGAAGAAAGAACAAGAAACTACTCCATGCCGATTACGAAAATCCAGCCGAAGTTGGATTGGGAGATGAAGAAGCAAATGAACCACCCTTTGATGTACCACAAACAACAGACCAGTTAACAATGGCTGTGAGAAGACAACAGCAAAGGAGAGAGAGAGAGAGAGATTCAAGATATTATGACATGCCAACCTGAAGAAGACATCTTACATTACGACCATCAAATGAGAACCCCGACCCTTCACCAGAATAATGAAGAAGATTAGTTTTGTTACAGGAGATTTTTTTCTAGAGGAGGGGATTGTAACGACCCCCCCCCCCCCAGACGTTTTTTTTGTAAAATTTTTTTTGATAAATGTAATTATTGTAGTGATTTCCCGATAATTTTATTCAACGAGGAAAAAACTCCTATTTATGTGACAAACCGATCTTGGAAACGTACTCAACAATGGACTCAACCACAACAATGTCGCTATTAATATTGTACTGGAATAGAACTTAACTTTAGTTGTTGCCAGGCGATGAGGAGAAGCAGGTGTCGAATTTTGGAATGCCAAGGGCAAACAGCTCATCTTGGAGGGCTTGCGCGACTGAAGAAAAAGAAAGACAAATCTTGACCACAGAACGGAGACATATCACAGAGTGCTGTGAATCTTTGACTGGATTCAACATCAGGAATACATAAGTTTTGCATCCACAACGACTGATTAATCACGATCAGACAATGCCGCAATATTCATTCGTAGCGCCAACAACAAGACGAATACGTGAAAAGTAATATCCATTTCTTTTTATTTTTCGTTCTGGGGGCCCCCCTGATAGAACTAATTTTGTTAACATCAACCAAACAACGTATAAGAAATCTTACGGATGAGGATTTATAGCCATATTGCTCGTTTCTTGGGTCTAGGGTGGGCACTCCTCTACTAACGTTACCCTACTTTATCCCAATATTATTAGTTTAGATTTAGTTTTCGACCCCCCCCCCCGGGCTTCAAGGGGGGGGTGCGGGGGGGGGTTGTAGACCCAGACGAACCCCTTAATTTCTTGTTGACGAACTCTATGCAGATTTTAGACCTAAATTAAAAAAAAAAGAAATAAAAAAAAGATTAATAAGTATAAAACAAAGAAAGAAGTAAAATAAAGAGAAAGACAATTAATTACCCAATTAATGAGACTTAACTAGAGAAAATATCTCAATCCAGGACTAGAAAAGAAAAGACAAACAAAAATAAGAAAACCGTTGATGTTAATACTAAAATAATAGACTCACAAATAATTTCTTGAAAGTGTAATAAACCTCAATTAAATTGTTGCGACTAAAATTAGCTTAAAAAGAATACTTACAAATAGTGATCTTGTAGAAGCTCACATGACCGAAAAATAACCCTTTCCCGTTGACACTTCTCCCCAATAATGACGAGAAAATAATTAAGACTCGAAACTTGTTTGAAAGAATTTATTTGTGCGATATTATATTTACAGACGTTTATTCTTTACTTTTTCAAGACTTTGTTGACTCAATATTTTTAGTGAAAGACTCAATTGAATAGACTTTTATTTACTTGCTATTTCGAACAATTTGCTAGTTACCTTTTTTTCTTTTGTTTGACCTCAACACCTGTAAGGTGCCTTATTTATTTAAGTGTTACATTGGAAATAATCTTTTGTAAATAAATGTTATCCTTCACAGGTTTTTGGGAGGGACCAACCAATTAGGTCTGGTATTTATTCCCCTATACGAATTGAAGATCTTATTTAACAGAATTTCGAATCACCTGATTGATCTGTACTCCCGACCAAGATTAGGGACGTTACAACAACTAAAGTAAGACTACGAGAGTAAGAAATTTAGACTAGCAGTAGCATCGTAGGTAGCACAGCAGATCCAAAAATGTCATAACAAACATTTTGACTATATTCTATATGAATGTGAATATTTTTTAAACCTAGTTGATGATGATGCGATAATTAAACGTTCGTTTCCAAAAATTATTTATAATGAGCATAAAATGATGATACAGTGACAAGACATAAATAAGGCAGTGTCTCTTGAGGAGGAAAAGTAATCAAGCGTGTCTCCCTTGAACTCTGTATCAAACGTCCAGACGAGTGGCAAAAATTTATGTGCCTGGAAAGGAAGGAGAAAGAACGAGTATTGGTCATTGAAACTCTGTAACTAAAACTGAAAAAGCTATACGGGCATTTGAAACATCTGAACAACGTGAGTTTTGAGCAGAGCAAGAGGGTATAAGAGCATCTGCGTCAAAGGCAAGAAAAACTTGAGTCTAAAGTATTTGGTGATGCTCTGCAAAAGAGTTTAGCTAAAGTCCCGGTGTATCACCTCGAATTCCTGTTTTTCGTATTTTTCGTAGAATAGATAGTCAGTTTTCTCTGTGTTGTATTGAATTATTATGTAATGAATTGGGAATTATAATTTAATTTTTTGAAATTGTTCTATATACTGTAACGTGCCGTTACCTTTCTTGGCTGAAATTTTTTTTTTGCCTCCCCTTAAATCACTTTTCGGGATCTCTTACGTTAGATTTACTCCCTCCCATCCTGGTGGAGTTACTTTATGCGTTCCCTTCCGACGTTGTGTGTTTCGCATTTCTCATCTTACCTATATTCCTGGTGCATATCTCGTTTAGTCCTTACTCTGACTGTGCGTTCGTGGGCAGTCCCGGGTGCGAGCCTTATAGACCTGACGCTTAACTATTTACTTTAACGGAGGTTACTGTGCTCCCCCTCCTTTTTGTTTTTTTAAGAATTAAAGGGATCACGTGACGCATTCGGTTCGCGTTGTTTTTTTGGTTAATGATACCTCGTTTGAGAAGTTATTCGTTCCTTTTTTCCTCGCGCTAATTAAGTTTTTCTTCTTGTGGGTTTATTTTATGCGTTGACTGAGATCGCGATTCTTCGCGACTTGCATCGCTAATGAAGACATCTCACGTCCTCTGCTGTTTGTCCCAGAGTGAATTCCCTTTTAGTGCTTGACGGATATTTGAATTTTTAATTTCTCGCCGAGACAATTAGTTTAGCGTTTAGTTTTGGTCAGTATTTCATTGCGCCATTTGTTGGACTCGTCTGGTTCGTTGTCCTTTGAGTCATTTCTCGTCATCGTTTAAGGAGCTTGAGAATCGTTCGTCTTGTGTATTTTTTTTTTGTTTTTTTTTTGCCGTTTAGAGATTTCCTTTTAATTTTTTGGTAATAAAATAAGAATTTATTTTGAATTCGCCTTCTTTGACAATTGTTAAGGGATGTCTTAGCCTCTTGTCAATGATATAAAACGCGTTCTTCGACGTTATAAGAAATTTAACCATTCTGTTTTTTTTTTTATTTATTTAGGAAGCTAGTAAAGGTTTTTTTTTTTTTTTACTATTTTAAGATAATATATTTTTGTTAATTATTTCTTTTACGGAGACTTCTCGTTAACGCTATTGTTGGATACTCGCACGTTACCCCTGTTCTTCTAGTTTTTCATTGTTTAAATGATGTTGTAATCAACTGCTCGTTTTCCTAGAGCAACTGACTATCTACTTTTCTGAGAACTTGGATGGCACGCCGTGTGCGCGTGTTATTTAAATTTTTCTTAATTTCAAAAAATTTTCTTGATAGAAAAAATATTTTCCTTGGGCAGAATCAGCCAGACCTGCAAGAGAAGTAGCTTCGGCTCCTCTACCTTCTCTTGAGTTCGGAGATGGCCTATCCTTTGGCAAACATGCTTAATATTTCCAGTCTTCGTCTATCTTGACTTTGGATCGTGACCGTGTAGCTATTGGGACTTAGCAGATTGTAAATCATCGTCATGAGGATGATCATCGTTTGCTGGCGATTTCCTACACTTCTAAGTGTTCATGGTCGACCAAGCGTCGCTTCTACCTTGGATCGTCCACTGATTTTACATTAACCGAACTGTTCAGGATCGTGTTCGTCCAACATAAGATGTGTCTTATGGACCTTCGAAATAGTATTTTCCTGCCATAGTAGAAAGATCGATTCTCCCGTTCGTAATGGAACATTCGCCTACGTGTGGTTTGCTTTTACTTAGTTTGGTTTCATTCGTCTGAAAAGCCATGAAAAATTTATTGCAATGTTATGATTGCTTCGTCGGACTTAGCCGGACTTTTTTTACGTAATTTCTCAAAGTCTTAGTCGCGGCTTATGAATTTTTTTCTTTTTCATTTTTAATATTGAATTCTCCCGTTTGTATTACTAATTTCAGTTATTCCTAATGACAGGAAACGATACTCTGTTGTAGTCTATCATTTTAATTATTTTCGTTTTCTTTTCCAGGACCTCATCCATGTTGTTGCCGTCTGTCTTCATCCATTCCTTTTGTTATGTGTATGCTCCCGTTGGTCCGTCCCGTGCTCCCATTTTACCACCTTCCCTTATGTTATTGTTTCCACAGTCCGTTTATTAGTGTACATTTTGTTATTCATCTTTAGGGGAGGTCCAGGGTTTATTATTTTTTTTTTTAATTTTCTTACCACTGTAATTCTATTATTTAATTTTTTTGGTGATTCCAATTTATTATTCTTTACTACCTCTGTAGTGTATTGAAGAAGTGATTGAAATTGAGTTTTTTTTATTTCCAGTTTTATTTTCCTTGTTTTCTTGCTGTTGTCGATCTTATTTATTTGCAGTATGAACAGTTCTACTTGACTCTTTGATCTTCTAGTTCTTCTGTGCTTCCCCCAAGTTCTCTTCTTCCGGTTCTACGGATTTGTCAACCTCTAGCCTCGCTTCGGACTCTGAGTGTCTCAATATCTTGTTGTTCGTCGCTACGCTGTCTTAGATTTTCCGACAACCTGGCTATCCTGTTTCTCACTTCTTTTGAGACCATTTGGTCTTGCTCAATTCAGTATTATCCTGGTTCTTAACAGCAATAAAGGAAAATATTTATTTGGATTTCGCTTTTTCTATTTTGTGTTTTTTTTTGGGTTTTTTTTTTCCTCTTTCTTTAGTTTGGATAGTCTTGGGTGGTGGGTAGTCTTTACAGTATTTAATTGGGGTTAAGATTGTAACGCAGTTTTTCTCCTGAATTTTCTTTCCTTTTCCGCCTTACTCGGAAGATCGTTTTGTTCTTTCAAGTAAGCGTATTCTTTTATCTTCACAGATAGTTTGGGTTCTGGTAACGGTTTTCATTTCCGTTAGGGGAAGGTTTTCTTTTGAGTACTTTACGCGTCATTCTTGGGGCATTGGCTGTGCGTGCGGGTAAACACGTTTCGTCTTTACTAGCACGTAACAATACCTACAAGTGTAATTATCCTGGGCAACGTCGGGTATCTCTGCTAGTTCTAAATAATTATCTTCTGCAGCTGCATATCTCCAACTCCTTGTATATTTCAACCTCTGCATTTAATTTTTAGCAATAGGCAGAAATATTTATCAGAGGTTAATATAAAAATTACATTCAGACTTACTTAGAGCACGGGAGCACAAAAAGAGAAAATATTCATAATTCGCTCTCACTGACACCTCCATTACACAATACTCCAGCCCAGAACGGGAAAAACCAATTCAAACTAAAGCAGAAGTTACTCCTACTTTTGATGTCTTAATTATTTTTAAATGTAATTAAAAAATATTATAGTATTTCAATAAATCACTGATCCCTTGCAATTATACTGCCCCGTCGCTATGCCACTTTTGGCTGCGCCATTCCATTACATCATCATCCTCATTAGAGAGGACAAAGGAAAAGTGTACTTCGCACTGTTACTCGTATTGAGGGGGGGGGGGACTAGTTACGTAGGTAATTCACGCGATAGCATCAAATTACGTGTCTATGTTAGCGAGCTGAAATAACAATTAGACCCTGCACCCTTCTTCTGTCATGAATAAAACCACCTAAAGCATGACAATTTTCCTTTTTTGGGAACGTTCATGTATAATTTCTGAAAAAATTTAAAAGTACTTATTTAAGTTCTGTGATATGATTTAACAGTTTTTATTAATTTTTCCAACTAATTGAAGTATAAATATGAAAATGAAATAAATGCTATAAACCAACAAATATCTCAAAAATGCTATAAACCAATTGGTTAAATAATAAATCAAACAATACAACACACAGCAAAGAGACTATAGATTCTTTGAAAAATACAGAAAACAGGAATGTTAGGTGATATACCGGGACTTTATCTAAACTCTTCTTGACTTGTCTCACCACTGCTGAACATCACCAAATACTTTAGACTCAATTTTTTCTTGCCCTAGACATAGAAGCTTTTGCTCTATTCGAAACTCCCGTTGTTCAGATATTTCAAATGCCTGGATAGCTTTTTCTGTTTTAGTTGCAGAGTTTCTCTGACCAAAACTCGTTCTTTCTCTTATCTTTCCAGACACACAAATGTATGTCAGTCGTCTGGACGTTTGATAGGGAGCTCAAGGGAGACATGCATGACCCCTTACCCCATCAATAGACGCTGCTTTTTTAATGTTCTGTCATCATTTTATGCTCATTATTAATAATTCTTGGAAACGAACGTTCAATCATCACATTATCAGCATCTCAGTTTCAAAAAGATACACATTCCCGCAGAATATACTCAAAATGTATTTTTATGAAATGTTTGGATCTGATGTGTTATCAAATAGGCCAGGTGATAACCACACCATGGCTCAATTTTGTTTTTTGATTAAATTTTGAAATTTCTTAAAAATAAACACATGAAAACGATGAGAATTAATAGAGTAAAAATTCTTAATGAAAATTCGAAGAAAATTTTTTTTGGATGGATCACTCCAAGCATGCCACTGCTAGTCTAAATAATTTAATATTCCCGTAATGTCACTTTAGATGTACACATGTTGTTGTTGAAAGTCCCACGCTTTCCTCGACGTCTTGAAGCAAAACTTGGGCATTTATCACTTTGTGTTGCCTAGCGGTCACTGATTCTTCTAATTACTTGCTTACGAATTGCTCAAAGGAGTGCGGCCTCTGTCGTCTTTCCACTTTTTTTTCCATAGTGTGCTAACTCTTCATTATCTACAGTTACTGATGATTTTTAAAGATTTTCAAGAAATTGTAAGTACTAAGCACTCTTTTCTGCGAAAAACCTGAATAACAGGAATTCTAGGCACTGTTACAAATTGAAAATTATCTATGTTGGACAAAGTTTGTCTTGCATTGTTAGTCATGAGATATATATTGTTGATCCTTGCATAGTGTTGGTGCATTGCGTTTTGACACCATTGTTGATACCTATTGTTGCACAAACTTTTCCTTGCATTGTTGGTCATGAGGTATTTCTCATTAATATGCCTTTGCTAACCATGAATATCTATTTTTATCACGAAAAATTATTTTTTTGGAATCTGAGTTACATGGTGATCTTCCTCATGCTTTGAAGGTCTTGTATGCAAAATTTCATCAAGATCGGATTAAAACTGTAGATTTGTATAAGAAATAAACCCACAAGCAAACATCCTTCTTTATATACTGTATATAGATAGACTTGCAGAGGTACCAGGCGTTGCCTGGGATAATTACACCTGTAGGTAAATAGAACAATTTCAATAATTTTAATTATAACTCCCAATTGGTTACGTAATAACTCAATCAACACAACACAGAGCAAAGGGACTATCCAATCTAAGAAAAATACTAAAAACAGGAATTCTAGGTGATATACCACTGCGGAGCATCACCAGATACTTTGGACTCAAGTTTTTTTGCCCTTGACGTAGAAGCTCTTATACCTTGTTGCTCTACTCGACACTCCCATTGTTAAGATGTTTCAAATGCCCGTAAAGCTTTTTCTGTTTTAGTCGCAGAGTTTCTTTGACCAAAACTCGTTCTTTCTCTTATCTTTCCAGACACACAAATGTATGTCAGTCATCTGGACGTTTGATAGGGAGCTCAAGGGAGACATGCGTGGCTCCTTTACCTCATCAATAGATGCTGCCTTATTAATGTCCTGTCACTACATCACTCTATGCTCATTATTAATAATTCTTGGAAACGGAGATTCAATCATCGCATTATCAGCATCTCAGTTTCCAAAATATACACATTCCCACAAAATATAGTCAAAATGTATTTTTAAGAAATGTTTGGATTTGATGTGCTACCAAATAAGCTAGGTGAAAACCCCTGTGTGGCTCGGACATTATTTTTTGATTAAATTTTGCAAGATCTTAAAAATAAACACATGAAAACCCTTAGAATTAATGCAGTAAAAATTCTTAATAAAACTTCGAAAAAAATTGTTTTCAATGCTCACATTCGATAGATACCACTGCTAGTCTAATAATTTCTTACTCACGTAATTTTACTTTACATGTACATTTGATGTTGTTGCAGTCCTCACTCTTCTCTTGATGCCTTTAAACAAATCTTGGCCATTCATCACTTTGTGTTGTCTTGTAGTCGCCGATTCTTCTATTTACTTGCTTACCATTTGCTCAATACAGCACGGAGCTAAAGGAGTGCTTCCTCTGTCGTCTTTCCATTATCTCAATAGTCTGCTAACTCTTCTCCTGTTATCTTTCTCAATAGTCTGCTAACTCTTCCTCTGTCGTCTTTATCAATAGTCTGCTAATTCTACATTATCTCAGTTACTGATCATTTTTAAAGATTATCAAGGAATTGTTAATACTAGGAACTTTCTTTAAAAGACAAAGCATGAATAACAGGAATACTATGCATTGTTACAAATTGAAACATATCTATATTGCACAATCTTTGCCTTGCATTGTTAGTCATGAGATATACAGGGTGTCCCAAAAAATGACGGTGTCTCTAAATGATGGATTTAGAAAATCAATAAAAAAAAAACGAAATGTGATAGATATGTATCATTTGCAGTCTTATGCTTAGGAAATCAGGGAATTTTATCCCACCAAATTTCAAATTTAGGTAACATTTTCACCCACAGGTGGCGCTGCAGGCGATCTGTGAAAGGTGTAGTTAAAACGGGTATTTCTAAATTCCACGTGACATGTTTGAACGGATGTCTGCAAATTTTTGACTGAGACTGCGACACGTTGTTTTGTTTTTTGCAACAGTCCTTGCAACATTTTCATACGGGTTTTAATTTTTTCATAGTTTTCAGAACCACCTGTGGGGGAAAATGTTAACTAAATTTGAAATTTGTTGGAATAAATTTCCCGGATTTCCTAAGCATAAGGCTGCAAACGATACATATATATCCCATTCCGTTTTTGTTTTATTGATTTTCAAAATTCATTAGTCATTTTTGGGACACCCTGCATACAGGTATTGTTGATCCTTGCATAATGTTGCTGCATTGCGTGTTAACACCATTGTTAAGTATTGTTACACAAACTTTGCCTTGCATTGTTGGTCATGACAATGCTCGTCCACATACGGCTCGACGCACAGCAGCAGTTTTGACGGAATTTGGCTGGGAGTTGTTTGATCATCCACCCTACAGCCCTGATCTTGCTCCCAGTGATTTTCACGTTTTCTTGCACCTCAAGAAATTCCTGTCCTCCGGTGAGCGTTTTGGCAATATCCAGTGAGATATTTCTTATTAATATGCCTTGCCATAGCCATGAATATCGATTTTCTATCGGTAATAATTATTTTTTGTAAATCTAAGGTAGACACTGACCTTCCTCATGCTTTAAAGATCAAGTATGCAAAATTTCATCAAGATCGAAATAAAACTGTAGATTTGTATTAATTACACATATACAAACAAACAAACAAACATCCTTTTTTATATATATACTCGCAGAGGACCCGGCATTGCCCGGGATAATTACGCTTGTAGGTAGACAGAACAACCTCAAAAAGCTAAATTAAACCTCCAAATTGGTTAAATAATAACTCAATCACTACAATATATAGCGAAGGGACTATTTATTCTAAGAGAAATCCGAAAGAAAGGAATTTACCTAATCACTGAAAAAATCCATTCTAGGTGATATACCGGAACTTGATTTACCGAAAATATAATATTTAAAGGCTCACAATGGGATGGACCTCTCGAAGGATGCCTTCTAGTCTAAATAATTTTTTACTCACGTAATCTTACTTTAGATGTACACTTGATGTTGTTGCAAATTCCTTTCTTCTTTCGATGTGTTGAAGCAAAAATTGGCCATTCATCACTTTGTGTTGTGTAGCGGTCGCTGATTCTTCTATTTACTTGCTTACCATTTGCTCAATACAGGACGGAGCTAAAAGGGTGCTTCCTCTATCGTATTTCACTCTTTCTCAATAGACTGCTAACTCATTATCTCCAGTTACTGATCATTTTTAAAAATTTTCAAGAAATTTTTAAGTACTAAGAATTCTCTTTTCTTAGAAAAGCCTGAATAACAGGAAGTCTATATTGCACAAACTTTGCCTTGCATTGTTGATCATGAGAAATATATTGTTGATCCTTGCATAGTGTTAGTGTATTGCGAGTTGACACCATTGTTGTTACTTATTGTTCCACAAACTTTTATTTTCATTGTTCGTCATGAGATATATATTGTTTGCACCGTGCTGAGTGTTTGTGAATTGCGTGTTGATACCATTGTTGATACTTATTGTTGCAAATACTTTGTCTTACATTATTGGTCACTAGCAGAGTATCCGGCATTGCCCGAGATAATTACACAGTAGGTAAACAGAAAAATCCCATGAAGTTAAATAAACTGATGTCTTTTTTGGAAATAAACTGTAATAGGTTATGCACTCTAAAACGTGCCAAACACACACAGACACACACACATAAAGAAACATATACACACTTTTCCCAATCGTCCGAACGCTTGTTAGGGAGCTGAAGGAAGACACGTGTATCTCCTTTGCCTCATTGAGAGAGACTGCCCTATCTATATCGTCTATTATATGCATTTCCTGTTTATTGTTACTAATTCTTGGAAGACAATGTTCTATCATTGCATCATCATTTTATGTTCATTGTTTTAATTCTTTGAAAAGAAGTTTCTATCATTGTATCATCATTTTATGTTCATTGTTATAATTCTTGGAAATGTATGTTCTGTTATTGAATCATCATTTTATGTTCATTGTTTTAATTCTTTGAAATGAACTTTCTATCATTGCATCATCTTTTTGTGCTCATTTGTATTGGTGAATTGCGTGTTGATACCATTGTTGATACCTATTGTTGCACAAACTTTGCCTTTCATTGTTGGTCATGAGATATATATTGTTGATCCCGGCCTAGTGTTTTTGGATTGCGTGTTTATTGCTTGTAGGTAAACAGAACAACCTCAAAAAGCTAAATTAAACCTCCAAATTGGTTAAATAATAACTCAGTCAATATAGAGCGAAGGGACTATCCATTCTAAGAAAAATCCGAAGACAGGAATTTATCTCTTCACTGAAAAGCTCCATTCTAGATGATATACCGGGACTTGATTTACCAAAAAAAAAAAAATTTTAAAGGCTGACAATGGATGGAGCGCTCCACGGATGCCTTGCATTGTTGGTCATGAGACATATATTGTTGATCCTTGCATAGTGTTGATGCATTGTGTGTTGACATCATTGTTGATACCTATTGTTGCACAATCTTTTATTTGCATTTTGGTCATGAGATATATATTGTTGGTCCGTGCAGAGTGTTTGTGAATTGCGTGTTGATACCGTTGTTGATACTTATTATTGCAAATACTTTGTCTTGCATTGTTGGTCATGAGATATTTCTCATTAATATGCCCTGCTATAACCATGAATATCGATTTTTTATAAATAATTATTATTTTTTCGAAATCACAGGTTTACTATGACCTACCTCATGCTTTGAAGGTAATGTATGCGAAATTTTATGAAGATCGGAATAAAACTAAAGATTTGTATAAAAAACACACAAACAAACCAACAAGCAAACCACAAACAAACCCACAAACAAACAAACATCCTTATATATAGATAGATGATTAAAAAAGAAATATTTTGTAAATTTTTGGCAAATGCTTGTTTTATTTCCATTTGACTGTGTGGAATATCTTTTCCCATAGGTAAATAATCTTGTTTTTAAAAATAATTTTGCAATAATAGTTGTTTATGTTACTTATGACTAGCACAGTTACCCGGCGTTGCCCGGGATAATTACACTTGTAGGTAAAGAGAATAATCTGAAAAAATTAAATTATAACTCCGAATTGGTTAAATAATAACTCAATCAATACAACACAGAACAGAGAGACTATCAATTCTACGAAAAATACGAAAAACATGTGATATACGGGTACTTTTTCTAAACGAATCTTGACTTGCCTCACCACTGCGGAGCATCAGCAGATACTTTAGACTCAAATCATTCTTGCCCTTAACGTAGAGGCTCTTATGGCCTCTTGCTCTATTCGATATGCCCGTTGTTCAGATGTTTTAAATGCCCGTAAAGCTTTTTCAGTTTTAGTTTCAGAGTTTCTCTGATCAATACTCGTTCTTTCTCTTTCCTTTCCAGACATATAAATTTTTTCCAGGGAGACACGCGTGACTCCTTTGCCTCATCAATTGACGCTGCCTTAATAATATTCTGTCACTGCATCATCACATTATGCTCTTTATCAATAATTCTTGGAAACGAAATAAACACATTCCCACAGAATATAGTCAAACTGTATATTTAGGAAATGTTTGGATCTACTATGCTACCAAATAAGCTAGATCATAACCCCGGCGTGGTTCGGACTTTTTTTGGAATTAATTTTGAAATATTTTAAAACTAAACAGATGAAAACGCTTAGAATTAATACAGTAAAAATTCTTAATGAAAATTTGTAATAATTTTTTTTAAAGGCTCACAATGGCTGGACCTTTCCAAGGATGCCACTACTAGTCTAATTAATTTCTTACTCACGTAATCTTACTTTAGATATACACTTGATGCAATTCCCTTTCTTCACTCGATGTCTTGAATCAAAACTTAGCCATTCATCTCTTTGTGTAGTCTAGCGATCGCTGATTCTTCTATTGACATGCTTACCATTTGCTCAGTGCAGCATGGCTAAAGGAGTGCTTCCTCTGTCGTCTTTCCACTCTTTCTCAATAGTCTGCTAACTCGCCAATATCTCCAGCTACTAATCATTTTTAAAGATTTTCAAGAAATTAAGTACTAAAAATTCTTTTCTAAAACAAGCCTGAATAACAGGAATTCTATGCATTGTTACAAATTGAAATTTATCTATATTGCACAAGGTTTGCTTTTCATTGTAGGTCATGAGATATATATTGTTGATCCCTGCCTGGTGTTGATGCACTGCGTGTTGACACCATTGTTGACACCTATTTTTGCACAAACTTTTCCTGTCATTGTTGGTCATGAGATATATATTGTTGACCCGTGCAGAGTGTTTGTGAATTGCGTGTTGATACCATTGTTGATACCTATTGTTGTACAAACTTTATAAACAGATTTGTATAAAAAGTAAATCCAGAAACAAACAAACATCTTTCTTCTTTTATATATATAAAGAATGATGTTTGTGGGTTTGTGGGTGTGTTTGTTTGTGGGTTTGTTTGTTTTTTATACAAATCTACAGTTTTATTCCGATCTGGATGAAATTTTGCTAACTTGCCTATCAAGGCATGAGGATGTTACGGTCTACACCATATTTCGAAAAAATAATAATTATCGATAAAAAAAATCGATATGCATGGTTATGGCAGGGTATATTAATGAGAAATATCTCATGACCAACGATACAAGGCAAAGTTTGTGCAACAGTACGTATCAACAATTGTAGAAACACGCAATGCACAAATACTCTGGACAGACCAACAATATATATCTCATGACCAACATTGCAAAAAAGTTTGTGCAACAATAAGTATCAACAATGGTATAAACACGCAATGCACAAACACTAGGCAAGGATCAACAATACATATCAACAAGTGATGAATGGCCAAGTTTTGCTTCAAGACATCGAGAGAAGAAGGGAATTGCAACAACATCACGTGTACATCTAAAGCAATTTTACGTGAATAAGAATTTATTTAGACTACAATGGCATCCTTGGAGAGATCCATCCATTGTGAGCTTTTAAAAAAAAATTTATCGAATTTTCAGTAAGAATTTTACTTCATTAATTCTTAGCATTTTCATCTGTTTAGTTTTAATAAATTTAAAAAATTCAATACAAAAAACGAAGGAACACCCCGAAGTTATCACCTAGCTTATTTGGTAGCACAGCACATCCAAACATTTCATAAAAATACATTTTGACTTTATTCTGTGTGAATGTTAATATCTTGGAAACTGAGATGATGATAATGCGATGATTGAACATTCATTTCCAAGAACTATTAATAATGAGCATAAAATGACGATGCAGTTACAAAACATCAGTAACACAGCATCTATTGAGGAGGAAAAGGAGTCACACGTGTCTCTCTTGAGCTCCCTATCAAACATCCAGACGACTGGCAATATTTTGTGTGTCTAAAAATTAAACAGAAAGAACGAGTATTGGTCAGAGAAACTCTGCAGCTAGAAGAGAAAAGACTATATAGGCAATGAAAACATCTGAACAACAGATGTTTCGAATTGAGCAAGAGGGTATAAAAGCTTCTGCATCAAGGGCATGAAGAACTTGAGTCTAAAGTATCTGGTGATGCTCCGCAGTGGTGAGGCAAGACAAGAAGATTTTAGATATAGTCCCGGTATATCACCTAGACTGCCTGTTTTTCGTATTTTTCTTAGAATGGATAGTCCCTTTGCTCTGAGTTATTATTTAACCAAGTGTGAGTTATAATTTAATTTTTTGAGATTGTTCTCTTTACCTGCATGTGTAATTATCTCAGGCAACGCCGGGTACCTCTGCTAGTTATATATATATATAGAAGATCACAAACTTAAGGTAGTGTATACTTGCGATTCATGAGCTTATAGATGTTGCATTTGGCAAAAGAAACGACGCCAGTACACGAGTTGAACGAGAGCAAAAACTTGCGATGTTTATTCATTGAGTGCTACAAAGAGAAGAGGAGAAAAGAACAAGTAATGCCACCAGTGGCAATACTGAAAAAAGGCAAAATACGAAAATATTCTTAACATAATAGTTTCAGAAAGGATATATACTTGATAGGAGCCACTTTGGCTTTCAAACATAATAAATGTCAGAAAAAAGCACCGTTTTGATCAACAGAGCGCACATAGATGCAGGTGCCATAAGCCTTGACAGACGCATCAGTGAAGGCATGAAGCTGTATACTTTTCGGCTCATCGCATATAATACATCTGGGGAATGCAACTTCGTTTAGGGCTGAAAGATCACCTTTCAAGTTCAACCATTGAGTGGACAAGGAGGGAGGAATATTATCGTCCCAAGAAAATATCTTTAACCAAAGCGCTTGCAACATCATCTTGGCCTTAATAGTGCAAGGGCTTAGCAAGCCAAGAGGGTCGAAAATCTGAGATATGTCGGACAGGATAGCACGCTTAGTTATTTATTTTGGAGAGGTAAGAGAAATAGAGAATCAACGATAGAGAATTTAGTTACCACTTACTCAACTTATGAAGTGGCAACTAATGCAATCCAAGAGTCTTTGTGCTGTCATGCGAGCCTATATCAACTAGGATAGAATGATTGTCGGACTCCATGATTTCTGAAAGAATTAGAGGCTTGTTCGAGATCCATTTTCGTAAGTTGAAGCAACCAGTTTGTGAAGTAGCAGAAAGGTTTTTGCACAGTATCTTTGCTGTGGAGATGTCGTTCACTCCACTCAACAAATTGTCAATGTAGAAGTCTTCTTTTATGATTCGAGAGACCTCAGGAAGGGATCGTGCGCATTCAATACCCAATTCATACAAACATCGAATTGCTAAGAAGCTAGCAGAAGCAGTACCATAAGTAACAGTGTTCAGATTATATGCTTTGATAGCGTCATTTGGATCAGGTCTCCATAACATGCGCTGCAAGGGTCTTTGAGAATCATCAATCAAGACTTGGCGATACATCTTTTCTGTATCAGCAGAGAAAGCATAGACGTGTTTGCAAAATCGGATTAGAACACTAAACAGATCCTGTTGAAATGTAGGGCCGACGAAATGTAAGGAGTTAAACGACTCACTAGATGTAGTTGGAGCAGAAGCACTGAAAACGACATGAAGCTCTGTGGTTAGGCCATCTTCTTTAAGAAAGCCATGATGAAATAAAAAACAGGAATTCTCAGAAGGTGCAGGATCACAAATGGACATGTGGCCCAAGTCTTCATATTCTTGCATGAAGTGTGCATAATGCTGATGCAAGACAGTGTTGGATGCAAATTTTATTATTAAGAGGAATACTGACAATAAATCGACCACTAGAATCACGCTTTTTTATGGCTATTGAAGTGAGATTCACACCTGTCTTCTTCCAAGGTGCGAAGCTTAGGGGTATCAAGCTCTTCCATTTTCCAGAAATTTTCCAATTGCTCTTGAATGAGAATAGAACTACGACTAAAGTTACAACGAATGTCTTGGGCAGTAGAGCAAGGAAACGAACCAGCTACAATCCATCCAAAATGAGAAGCTTGCAGAATAGGCATTCTGGATCCAAGTGGAATGCGCCGAGTGAGAACAATTTGCCAGAATTAATTTACTCCAAGAAGAATTTCTATTTCTCCAGGGACATTGAAGTGAGGATCAGCCATCTTCAGGCCACAAGGAATGTTTATGTTAGCAAGATAAATTGGTGTATTGGGCAGATGACTAGTAATCTGAGGAATGACCAAACATTGAGATTTCAAATGATAATTGGAGACTGGAGAGTGCAAATGAATTTCACAACGACAATGGACACTGGTAGTAGAATTGGTGATGCCCTGAACTTGGATGTTGACTGGAGTTTGAGGCAGCTGGAGCTTCTTACATAGAGAAGAAGTCACAAACGATGAAGTGCTACCACAATCAAGTTGAACTCTTGCTTGATGAGTTTGACCTTGATGATCAACAACATTAACAACAGCAGTGGAGAGAATAGCATAGTGTTCGGAAGAGGACAACGCCGAGAGGATGACTGTATCACTTTCAGCAACTGATTCTCGAGGGTGGTTATGGGATCGAGATGTAAAAGAGTAAGATGCCGAGCTTTGCACTTATTGCAGCTCTGCTTAGAGCTACACTTCATAGCGAAGTGACTTTTACAAAGGCAATTTATGCAGCATGTTACATTCTTCACTTTGGCAAAACGTTCCTTGACAGGCATAAATTTGAAAATTGAACAAGAGTATAAGTTATGTTCTTTATTGCAGACCAGACAAGAGGACAACGTCGAGACGAAACTTCTTGATGTGGCGGATCACTCATTTGTGTGTTTAGCATGTCTTTGTTCTAGAGTTTCCAAAAAAGATGCCTTGTTATCTAGAAATTTAATGAGATCATCAAAAGAAGTTGGATCAGAAGTAGCAGTCTTGTTTTCAAATTCCTTTACAGTGGTGTTATCTAATTTGGAGTTGATAAGATACACAAGGAATGCATCTCTCTGATGCTCTTTATTGATCAAAGAATCCAGAGATCGAAGATTTTCCTAGCTGAGTCAATCAATGTGCATAGTCTTGCAGAGGAATCCTTCGAAATGGGCTCTACATCGAAGATGGCCTTCATGAGGTTATGAATTATTACCTTTCGATTGTCATAGTGATCATGAAGATTGTTCCAAGCAATAATGTAGTTGTCACCAGTGAAGGTGAGATTCTTAACCTCTGCCGCTTTGCCAGTTAGTGAGGCATGCAAATAATGAAATCTTTGTATATTGCTGAGTTCGCTATTTTCATGGATGAGGCTCGTAAATAAGTCTTTAAAGTTCATCCAGTCTTCAAACTTTCCATTAAATTCTGGTAGTTTAATGGTAGGCAACTTAATTAAATTAGGTGATGAATTAGAGTGACGTGAACTGTGATGCAAACTTGCAGAACTAGAGGGGGAGGCAAACTTGCAGGGCGAGGCATACTTCTCTCTAACAAACTATCAGCATCAATAATTATGTTAAAATACTTAGCTTCAAATTCTGCAGATTCAGAGTCAACATCGTTTGTTTCATCTGCCTCGATCTCTAGTTGAATCTCATGAAACGAAGGGAGTAATGGTTCCGCGTTGAGCAGTCAGTTATGTAATTGAGCAGCGTCACGATCGGTCAATGGCGCAGAAAGATTTTCGGATGAAAGTTCTCGAACATTGGATTCGAAACGAGTTAGCCTAGCTTTGATGGAAGTGCGTTTTCTTTTAGGATCCAGCAAGTCAAAGCAGGATGAGAATGCGTAGAATCAAGATGGCGGAATGGCGGGAAAAGCACTAATGATGGCGGGAAACACAATCAGTGTTGAACAAACAACAGCATGGAACGGCGACAAACAGTCGCAAAACACGAAGATCAATCAGTACACTGAAGTGCAGGAAAGAAACATCACGATGTCTTCTCAGTAAAAACACACATTCAACAGTTCGAAGGATCAGGATCAATCATCTTCTGAGCTCATGAAAGCAAGTATAATAACTCAAAAGAAATAACTTCGATAGTTGCAAATATTATCCGGCTCGAAAGATTAAAATGTTTGTTATTTATGATGACAAACTTAAGGAAGTGTATACTTGCGATTCATGAGATCATAGATGTTGTATTTGGCGAAAGAAACGACGGCAGTACACGAGTTGTACGAGAGCAAAAACTTACAATGTTTATTCATTGAGTGCTACAAAGAGAAGAGGACAAAAGAACAAGTAACGCAATTAGTGGCAAAACTGAAAAAGGCAAAATACGAAAATATCCTTAACAAAAGACACAACTGGAATCTCATGCAAATCTTCAGAAAGAAAGTCATTAACAATTGCCTGCTTTCTTTTAAACAATTCACGAACTTCATCCCTACATAAAACACAGTTCAGTAAAACTTTGTCCATGTTGCTTCTGCTCATGAGTGCACCATTTTACTTTTTAAAACTATATAATTTAATGATAAAATGGACGAAAATAACTTGGGAACAAGCACCAGAATACATCTCCAAAGTGCGGACTGCCCTCTGGACCAGGAAAAAGTGGTCGATTATTTACTTCAATTCTGGGCTCCTCGGCAATAGGAGTGAGGCATCCAGTTAGGATATATACATCGATGGGAGTAAGTAAGGTTTTGGCTTATTTTCCTTATAATACATGATATTTAAACATTTTAATTATTGATATGACTATTAGGTTTATTTCCTTTTTTATGCAGTTAAATAAAAGAATATTCCAGGTATTTAGAGTTCTCACAATGTAAGGTGGACTGGAATAGTTCTTTCTCGCGCTCAATAGGTAGGGACATCATGGAGGTAATATACTTTATATCCTCATGCGCGATCTGTGAGCTGCTTTTTTTCATAAAGCCTGCTCAAAACGGCTCGTTGCAGCCAATTGTTGAAGTGCCAGGTTTTAAGAAAATTAGAGCAATTTAAAAAAAAAATTCCCTATCTATCCCGACCTATTCAGCGCGTTAAAATGAATTTTTCCATTTCACTTTACAGTGTGAGAACTTAAAAGCTTTGAAAATTGTGTAAAAAATACTACAGTGCTAGTAAGTGACTGCAGTGTTGGAACGTTAATATTCACAAATTTATTGATGAGCAAATAAAATGGTTCTGGTTACATGTGATCTGATTTTGATTCCTGTTTCTTTATCAGAGAGTTTATACACAAATGATTTATTCTTATATTAATGTAACTCTTAGAAATTAATTTTATCAGTCTAAAAACATGATTATTAGTGAGGGAGTTATCGTAAAGATGCTCATCCAGTTTACTTATAAATGGCTTTTTGGTAACTTCGTGAAAAACACAAAAAGAAATAATTTCTGCAACGCTTCTTGCTTGTGGAAACCTGTTGTTGTTTGCTGCCATCATCCTTCGAAAGTATCTTTCCGTGGTTTCGCAAACATCCATCACATCCTGGCTTAGATGTTTCAGACCACCATAAGCTGATTTTCAGAAAAAACTGTGGTGGTCTAAAATATCCAAGCCAAAATGTGATGGACGTCTGTGAAGCTACGGAAACATGCTCTCGAAGATAATGGCAGCAAACAACAACAGGCTTCACGAAGTTTCCCAAAAGCCATTTATCAGTAGTCTGGATGAGCATCTTTACGATTCTTCCCCCAATAATAATCATGTTTTTAGACTGATAAAATTAATTTCTAAGGTTACAGTAATATAAGAATGAATCATTTGTAAATTAAACTCTCTGATAAAGAAACAGGAATCAAAATCAGATCACATGTAACCAGAAATATTTTATTTGCTCATCAATAAATTTGTGAATATTAACATTCCAACATTGCAGTCACTTACGGTCACCATATTATTTGTTACACAATCTCCAAAGCTTTTTAAATATCTGGAATATTCTTCCATTTAACTATATAAAAAGGAAATAAACCTAATAATCATATCAGCAATTAAAATGTTAATACTTCCCGATTTTATAAGGTAAAGAAGCCCAGAACTTACTTACTCCACATTGTTTATGTTCTACTTCTGCCCCTCCAACATGGCTGCGTGGTGACTTCCGGTGGGCTCACCTCTAGTAAGGAGCGCAGGGTGCTCATGACCTATTTGAGGATGGTGCCACCGTTCCGCCATCTTGCCAATGGCAAAAGCTTAATAAGGCTGCATTATCTGTATTGAGTTTTTTAAGCATCAAGCTACTTCTGGAGAACTTGTACTAAATTTAGATATGTATAACATATTAAATACTGTGGCATTATAGGACCTGACTACTGTTACTCTCATTTAAATAATTATATTTCAAAAAAAACCTTATTTAATTTAGAAACAATCTATTTACTGGTGAAAACTAATCCACACCAAACTTTAGTCGTTTATTGCGATAATTTTGCAAATTCTTCTACATTTCTGCGCGCTTCTATGTGGCTCCAATGAGTCCAATGCTACTTTCTGCCAGTGGCAAGATGGTTGATCTGTAACTTCCGGTTTCTGCTCAGTAAGTGATGTTATCCTATGGCCATGAGCGCTCTAGCCTTACTTATCTTCCCTAGTCCGAGTGTAAGGAGTGAAAAGCGCCAGCGCAGTCCAATTGTTTTTTCTAGGTAATTGCGTCTAACGTCCATGAAAGCCACTATTGGGGGCTGTCACCGGAGTTATTGACAGCCTGGAACGGAATGATCTCTCTCGTCTCAACCAATTGCAATATTGGATTTATTCAAAAAGACATACGTCATCAGTACGTAATTAAGAACGGCAATTTGGGATGTTCTCAAATGAGAAGCGTTTGTATAGAAGAAGTGGCGTGTTGCCCTGCGTGGTCTCATGATGAATAGACGTGTTATTAATTAGCTCTTGAAACGTAAAGACGTTAATGCGAATAGAGATGTTCCAAAACATTGTTCAAATGAGATAGAGAAGAATGTCCTCTTTATATATTGCTAGTTTATGAAGCCGCCAGAAATTCCAAGTACCTTATGAGCTGCATCTGTCCATTCCATAAATATGAAGAAGAGCCGATTGCAAGCAGAGCCAGCCACCGCCAACGAGAGCCACTGGGAGAGCCATGCCTAAATCAAACCCTGGGAGCCAGATGAGATTCACTGCTGCTGCTTAGCCCTTTCCGCACCACCGCCATGTTGTGGGTCATACCATCATCTTTAATGAGGGTCGAAGGGTAATCTTGTGAGAAGCCTCTTTTGTTTCTCATCTTTTGTTTCTCACGGCCATCAACCATTGTTAAAAATAGAAAAGCAGCGAAACTGTGGATAAATACAAAAATAAAGAAAAAACACAACCTCTTGTCCACATTAAAGTTTAATAGCCCGTATAAGCATTTCGACTGCACTTGCAGTCATCAATCAGCGAAATACAAGGTATGATAGAAGAGAACAACGAAATACAGAAACTGTATGGCTTCATCAGACCAGCCAGTTAGTTACAAGTCAATGATTGATAAGGTATGATGGCGTCATTTACAATAAAAAAAACCGAGTCCGAACAAAAACAGAACTAAAAACTATATGGCTTCAAGAGACCAGCCAAACAGAAAAGAGTCAATGATTGAAAAGGTCTAATGATGTCATTTACAATTAAAACGTACTTTAAAAAAAAGAAGGAAACTTTTTTAATCATTCTACAAATATCCATATTATTGGGCCTTTGTATTGCTGACATATATATAACACAAAGGGACTGTAATAAAGCAATACTTAATTTTACTTGTATAGCTGAAGCGTTTCAAATTCACTTCATCATCGGTGAAAATGAATAAAATGTGAAAGAATTTGCAATTGACAAAAAACGGAAGTACATAATAAGTGGCTCTGGCCAATCAGATATCAGTGATTTGAAGTATCTCATTGGCCTAACATAGGAAGGTAAAGGGATAAATTTAGCAATACAATATTAATTTTGATTGGTTTAAGATTACAGATTCTATTTGATTACATCAAGTATTAAATGTATGTCAAAATTAATTCGGTTATTAAATATTTTATTACAATTTTGCCATTTCTGTTTATAGATAGCAATATTTTCTGTAAGTCCAAGTTTCTTGATATCTTTGGTTTGCTTGACGACTTCCATAATTTCATTGATCTTACCGAATCCATGTTTGCGTTCTATTATGTGATCTGCAAAGGCGGATTTATTGTCTTTATATATAAGGAAGCGTTTGTGTTCATTAAATCTGTCCGTGAACAGGCGTTTCGTTAAACCTAAATAAAACCTTTGGCAGTCGGGGCACGACAACTTGTATAATCCGCTTTTTTCGTATCTATTGTCGTCTGTTGATGGCCTGGAATTTATCACAGTTTTGCAATATTTGTTGATATGGAAAGCGGTTTTGGCTCCTCTATTTTGAAATATTTTGGAATTCTATAATATCTGGGCAGCAGTATGTAGAGAAGTTGAATTTACTTTTTTCTTTTTCTTTATCATTGTTGGCGCTTGGTATTGTCATAGTTCTATTTCTGGCGTCTACTATTATTCTATTCACTAATTTTTCAGGAAAGTGGTTTCGTTTTGCTAGGCTATGAATTGTTTTAATTTCTGTTTGTGTTTCTGATCAGAGATTGGGTATTTAAAGGTTCTTTCTGCAAGATAATTCAAGGCAGCTTTTTTGTGTGAGATAGGGTGGTTGGAGAGGAAATTTATTTTGTTGGAGGTAGTCGTAGGATTTCCATATATTCCGAATTCAAGATTGGAGTCCATTCTTTGTATGATCAAGTCCATAAAATTAATGCTTCTGTGAGTTTGACTTCTTGTGTGTAGGAGGTATTTTGATGGAAAGTCTCGAATTTGTCACATATAATGTTCAGATCGGTTTTATCATTGTTGTATAGAATTAAGGTGTCGTCTACGTACCTGAGATACGCGAAAATTTCATGATTCTCTAATAGAGGTTGTACATGAACTTCCTCTAGTTGTTTCAAAATGAATTCGGATAGGAGGGCACTAAGTGGGGAATCTCATTAGGATTCCTTGAGGCATAGAAAAAATTTGATCCTCAAATGAAAAATAATTTTGTCAACATCCAGGCTGTAGTACATTGTCGCTTATGGTTTTGTTCTTCTGGTCTGTCGTCTTTAAGCGTTCTTCTATGATGCAAGAAATCTGTCCACCGCCTTTAAGATATTGTAATAAACATTCTATTCATTTAATAGAAAGTTTGCAACAAGTTATCATAAACCAAAATACCTGCATGTTATCTTTGGATATAAAGAATCTACATACCAACATCCCCTGTGCAAGAAACAATTTCCATCCCAAAAGAACGTTTAAACAAGAGAGACCAGAAGAAGAAAATCATATGTGACGATGTCCTAATATTATTACAATTACATCTGAACAAAATTATTTTTCATTTAAGGATCAAATTTTTCTATCTCAGGGAGTCCTAATGGGATCCCCACATAGTGCCCTCGTATCTGAATTCTTTTTGCAACAACTAGAGGAAGTTCATGTAAAACCTTTATTAGGGAACCATGAAATTATTGCATACTTCAGGTATATAGATGACACCATAATTCCATACAAAAATGATAAAACCGATCCAAATATTATATGCAACAAATTATATTGTAACTGACAGTGGGGTAAAGTGTGGGATTTGAATAAAGTAGCAAAGTGTGAAATGCAAGTATCAATAAGTGGCAATCCACATACCATACAACAATTGATTACACTATACTTAAAACTACATAAACTTGCGTAATGCTTCTCTGTTTGGTCCGATGCCTTCTTCAACATCGTTTGTCTCTCCTCGGAAAACGCAATCATCCTCGGGCCTCTGTTGCCTCTCACTCTCCGAGACCTTTGCACCCTTTAACAACTATGCAGCCGCTCCTTCTTTCGTCTCATGGAACTTCACAACTTCCGTTTGAGACGGCGTTCTACTTTGCTCAGCGGGCAAAGTAACAGTATCATGCAATAACTCCGGTGCCTTCAACTGCCTTACCTCTTGTGGAGCTTCACAACTTCCGTTTGAGATGACGTGCTACTTTGCTCAGCGGGCAAAGTAACAGTATCGTGCAATAACTCCGGTGCCTTCAACTGCCTTACCCCTTGTGGAGCTCGGGGGGTGAACACTTCTCGTTTTCCCGCGAAACAGATGGCAGCGTAGCCTGTTCACGGCTTTTCTCTTAGGATAAGAAGTAAATTCTCTTACCTGCTGCTCGCATGCCCGCCTAGAAGCACCCCTTGTCTCAGAGTTCTACACCGACGTTCACGATTTTCGTCTTTACACTTCAAAAACCTATCTTGTTCTCCCCCCCTCTCTCTCTTCTCCTTTCCCTGTCTCCTCTTCACATTTTCTCTCTTTCCTATTGGCTCTTTCCTCGTTTCTCCTCTAATCACAGTCATCTCGCTAATCACACCACATGTTTTCCATTTTTCTTTCTTTTTACTTAGCGCTCCATCCTTTGGACTTCGCTTCTCTTCCGTCGTCTGCTTTCGCTCTTTCTTTTCTGTGCCTGCCTCCTTTCACATGAACTGGGATTTAGGAGATTTTTAAGCTAACTCCTCCCAAAACTTGTGACACAAATTCAATACCTTCCATCAAAATATCTCCTACCATCCCGGATACTAGAGTAATGCACAGTAGAAAAGCTTACAAAGTAGAAAGGACAACAGAATACAGTAGAAAGGCTTAAATAATTTATTCAACAATAAACATAATTAACTAAGTACTATCTTGCTTACACACAAGAAACGCACGAGGACAGTGCCTTGTCCAAACTGATGAATAAACCTCCGTTTTACAAAAAGAACAATGAATTGCCATAAGATAATCCAGATCACCCCCTTAGGGCATCGAAAATTTAGCTACTGAGTTGGAGTGGTCTTTTGTATATGCTCCTAGCTAAATGACAATCCATCTTACTAAATTCTAATTATAGCTAAAGACCAGACAGAGTCTGGATCCAAGTTTTGATTAGAATAAATTTCCAAATGATTAACCCTTAAGTTTAAAGAACCAGCGGAACAACGTGGAGGTTAACACTGAATCTGGAAGCGCAGTCCCATGCTAATAATGTCGAGCACTTTCCAGTTTGTTTGCTCGCTGCTATTCCAACTTCAACATATGAAAATGGCGTAGCAACTTCGTTTATTATTTGGCCTGTAGCCGTTGATAACTATAGTAGAAAAGAGAAAAAAATGGGAATGAGAGACAATTTACTGCCTCCTAGCTGGGCCTTACAATCTACGCTTTCGCAAACGAGGGCGTTGCTTAACCTTCTAACCAAAAATGGCTCGCAAAACTTTAACAGATAAGCTACACATTTCTCAATGATCACGCAGATAGAATTTAAGCAACATGCTTGAGCGGGAAGATTAATGTGGGATATAGAGGAGAGTCTGAGTTTCTCTGTGAGGTCGTAATTTAGTGCGCAGTGAAAAAGCTTAAAAACTAGAAAGGACAACAGGGTATAGCTTTTAGCTTACATAAGTTATTCAACAATAAACATGTTTAACTAAGTACAAAATACTGATGTTGAATGGGCCACGATCTTGCTTACACACAAGAAACACATGAGGACAGTGCCTTGCCCGAACTGAGGAATAAACCTCCGTTTTACAAAAAGAACAATGAATTCGTATAAGACAATCCAGTTCACCGCCTTAGGACCTCGAAAATTTAGCTACTGAGTTGGAGCGGGCTTTTGTACATACTCCTAGCTAAAAGACAATCCATCATACTAAGTTCTGATTATAGCTAGAGACCAGACAGAGTCTGGATCCAAGTTTTGTTTATAATAACTTTCCAAACGATTAACCTTTAAGTGTAAAGAACCAGCAGAACAACGTGAAGGTTAACACTAAATCTGGAAGCGCAGTCCCATGCTAATGTTGGGCACTCTCCAGCTAGTTTGCTTGCTGCTATTCCAACTGTACCGTATGAAAACGGCGACACAACTGTGTTTATTATTTCGCCTGTAGCTGTTGAGAAATAAAAATGGGAATGAGAGACAATTTACCACCTCCTAACCAGGTCTTACAATCTACGCTTTTGCAAACGAGGGTGGTGCTTAACCTTCTAACCAAAAATGGCTTGTGTAGCTTTAACAGATAAGCTACGCATTTCTGAATGACCACGCAGATAGAATTTAAGCTATGCGCTTGAGTGGGAAGATTAACGCAGGATATAGTGGAGAGTCTTAATTTCTTCGTGAGGTCGTAATTTAATAACCGAAAATTGACCCACCTAATCCAGTAGGGAACCAGGGCGCCTAATCCATGTCGCCAAAAAGGCTTCATGCGTCCAAGGGGTGATCCAGACACAGGATTCTCTGGGTATCCATACCAGGTCCAACAATTCGTGATGTAACAATGCTGAGGTGTATAAGTCATCTGCGACCACCAATGTACGCAGAACGCTGACTTCACTTGGAGCGGCTACAAGTCGGAAGACGGCAGGTGAGGAAGCTTGTCACTGCACAGGCGTTTCAATTCTTGACGAAACCATATTGGACACTGAAGATACACTGTCCTCTTCCTTCGTCACCTCCGTGAGCCGGGCTTCTCTCACTGGCACTGTTAAGTTCATAGGGCGAGAAGAAAACACAGAGTAAATCACACGCACATGACCACGAGTTGCATGCAGAGAGTTATGTCTGTCCTGAGCGGGTCCTTCGCGCTCGCACTCGGGAATCCACGAGGAGATCGTCGCTCGACTCCGACCATTGCTGCAATTCAGTCAGTCCTCCTTATCGAGCTCAGCACGATTTCTCTGGAACAGAATTTCTCGTGGCTTTCTTGCTCGGTTCCAAAACTCCTCTCCCTTAATTAAATCTTCCTGCTCATCAGCTAAACACTTGCACCGTTTTCTGTGATGTTTCCATTTTCTGTGCTTATGATGCTCTTTTTCAATATTGTTAAGAGATGGCGACTCTGATTTACCAAGTTTGCTCTCTGATACAGAGTTACGATTGGGAGCCTTGGATGAAGTGTCTTTCACCAAACTTACATCAGGTGACATCTGCACATCGAAACTAACTGAAACCTCAATTTTATGGACTTGACCATAAAAAAACGGACTCCAATCTTGAATTCGCATTACATAGACAGCTTATGATTACCTCCATGTAATAAATTCCCTCTCCAACCACCCTATCTCACACAAAAAAGCCACCTTGAAATATCTTGCAGAAAGAACCTTTAAATACCCAATCTCTGATCAGAAACACAAAACAGAAATTAAAACAATTCATAGCCTAGCAAAATGAAACCAGTTTTCTGAAAAATTAGTGAATAGAATTATAGTAGTTGCCAGAAATAGAACTATGACAAAACCATCAACAAAGCCAATGATGATAAAGGAAAAGAAATAAGTAAATTCAACTTGTTTACATACTTTGGCCCAGATATTTATAGAATTACAAACGATTTGAAAATAGAGGAGCCAAAACCGCTTTCCATATCAACAAATATTGCAAAACTGTGATAAACCCCAGGCCATCAATAGACGACAATAGATACGAAAGAAGCGGAATATACAAGTTATCGTGCCCTGACTGCCAAAGGTTTTATTTAGGTTTAACGAAACCCTGGTTCACGGATAGATTTAATGAACACAGATGCTCCATTATATATAGAGACAATAAATCCACCTTTGCAGATCACATAATAGAATACAAACATGGATTCGACAAGGTAAATTAAATGATGGGAGTTGTCAAGCAAACCAAAGATATCAAGAAAACGTGGACTTATGGAAAATATTGTATATCTATAAACATAAGCGGCCAAATTTTAAAAAATTATTGAATAACCAAATTATTTTTGACATTGATTTAATACTTAATGTAATCAAATACAATCTGTAATCTAAAACCAATCAGATTTAGTATTGTATTGCCAAATTTATCCCTTTAACTTCCTATATTACTGTCCACGGTGGCTCATTGGTTGCGTGATTGCCTCTGATGCCTGAGTATGCGGGTTTGATCCCGGCCCAACGCGATGAGGATTTTTCAGGGGGAGATCCTGAGATCACGCACTTCCTTCGGAAAGGAAGTAAAGCCATTGGTCCCGTGCAGTCATTTACTGGCTGCACATTAAAGATCCCTTGTGAGGCAAAATTTGCGTCCCCTATAACGCCGTCCTGAAATGAACATAGCAGTTGAAAAGGACGTTAATACCAAACAAACCAAACCTTCCTATCTTAGGCCAATCTGATGCTTCAAATCACTGACATCTGATTGACCACTGCCTCTTATTATTCACTTCCGTTATTTGTCAATTGCAAATTCTTCACATTGTACTAATTAGCTCCGATGATGAAGTGGTTTCAAAACGCATCAGATACATAAGTAAAATTAAGTATTGCTTTATTACATTCCCTTTGTGTTTATTCATACTGTAAATACTTAAAAAGTTTTGTTCCTTGTTATTTTTAGATTTGTTATTTCTTAGTTCGTTTTTTATTGTAAATGAGGTCTTTAGATGCTGTCAATCATTGACTGGTTTCTGATTGATTGGTCTGTTGAAGCCAATGCAGTTTTTAGTTCTGTGTTCGTTTGGCCTAGTTTTTTTTTTTTTGTAAATGATGTCATCATACCTAGTCAATCATTGACTTGTATCTGATTGACTAGTTTGATGAAGCCATGCAGTTTCTGTATTTCATTGTACTCTTCTATTATACCTTGTATTCTGCTGATTGATGATGGCAAGGACAGTTGAAATGCGTATATGGGCTATTAAACTTTAATGTGGACAAAAGGTTGTGTTTTTTTCTGTATCCTTTCATTATTACAAATTATTAAATGGTTTTTAATTGTTTAAAATGTTCTAAATAAATTTTTTGTTAAGTTAAGAAAATGAGCACGTAATGTGGAATAAGCTTATTTTCTTAAAGGGATGAAACAGGACTAATTAGTGGGAGCTATTGTTCACCTAACCGACTACCTTTCTAACTGAACCAGTGAACTACTAGCTGAATCTTTTTGTGTGTGGAGCATTGGGCTTATTGGATTAAAAACTGATTTTCATAAGTAAATTTTGGGTGTTGGGTCACGATTAGATATATTTTGTATTGAGAGGTAAGCCACATATTTGACGCTGATTAAACAGATGTGATGTTCTATTTGTTACGGAATATAATCGTTACTTATTTTAAACTAGCAAAGGACCCGGCATTGCCCAGGATAATTACGCTTGTAGGTAAACAGAACAACTTTAAAAAGCTAAATTAAACCTCCGAATTGGTTAAATAATAAGTCAATTACTACAGTATAGAGCGAAAGGACTATCCATTCTAAGAAAAATCCAAAAGACAGGAATTTACCTCTTCAATGAAATAATCCATTCTGGGTGATATACCGGGACTTGATTTACCGAAAAAAATTTTTTAAAGGCTCACAATGGATGGACCTCTCCAAGGATGCCTTCTAGTCTAAATAATTTTTTACTCACGTAATCTTACTTTAGATGTACACTTGTTGTTGTTGCAATTTTTTTCATTCTTTCGATGTCTTGAAGCAAAAATTGGCCATTCATCACTCTGTGTAGTCTAGCGGTCGCCGATTTTTCTATTTACTTGCTTATCATTTGCTCAATATAGCACGGAGCTCAAGGAGTGCTTCCTCTATTGTCTTTCACTCTTTCTCAATAGTCTGCTAACTCATTATCTCCAGTTACTGAACATTTTTAAAGATTTTCAAAAAATTGTTAAGTACTAGGAAATTTCGTTTCTAAGAAAAGTCTGAACAACAGGAATTCTATGCATTGAATTCTATATTGCACAAACTTTGCCTTGCATTGTTGATCATGAGACATATGTTGTTGATCCTTGCATAATGTTGGTGTATTGCGTGTTGACACCATTGTTGATACCTATTGTTCCACAAACTTTTATTTGCATTGTTGATCATGTGATATATATTGTTGGTCCGTGCAGAGTGTTTGTGAATTGCATGTTGATACCATTGTTGATACTTATTGTTGCAAAAACTTTGTCTTGCATTGTTGGTCATGAGATATTTCTAATTAACATGTCCTGCTATAACCATGAATATCGATCTTTTATTAATAATTATTATATTTTCGAAATCTGCGGTAGACAGTGACCTTACTCATGCTTTGAAGGTCAAGTATGCGAAATTTTATCAAGGTTGGAATAAAACTATAGATTTATATAAAAAACAAACAAACAAAGAGACAAACATCTTTCTTTATATATATAGAAGACTAGAAGAGGTACCCAGCGTTGCCCGGGATAATTACACTTGCACAAACTTTTCCTTTCATTGTTAGTCATGAGATTTTGATTGTTAGTCCATGCAGAGCGTTTGTGAATTGCGTGTTGATACCATTGTTGATACCTATTGTTGTACAAACTTTGCCTTGCATTGTTGGTCATGAGATATTTCTCATTAATATGCCTTGCCATAACCATGAATATCGATTTTTTATCGATATTTATTATTTTTCCGAAATCTGAGGTAGACAGTGACCTTCCTCATGCTTTGAAGGTCATGTATGCGAAATTTCATCAAGATCGGAATAAAACGGTAGATTTGTATAAAAAAACGTACACACAGACCCACAGACGCACAGACCCACAAACATCCTTCTTTATATATATAGAAGACTAGCAAAGGTACCCGGCGTTGCCCGGGATAATTACACTTGGATATAAACAGAACAATCTCAAAAAATTAAATTAAATTTTGCAATATCTTAAAAATAAACACATGAAAATGCTTAGAATTAATACAGTAAAAATTCTTAATGAAAATTCGAAAAAAATCTTTTTAAAGGCTCACAATGGATGGATCGCTCCAATAATTTCTTACTCAGGTAATCTTACTTCAGATATACACTTGATGTTGTTGCAATTTCCACTCTTCTCTCGTTGTGTTGAAGCAAAATTTGGCCTTTCATCACTTTGGGTAGTCTAGCGGTCGCCAATTCTTCTATTTACTTGCTTCCCATTTGCTCAATACAGCACGGAGCTAAAGGTTTGCTTTCTCTGTCGTCTTTCCACTCTTTCTCAATAGTCTGCTAACTCTTCATTATCTCCAGCTACTGATCATTTTTAAAGATTTTCAAGAAATTGTTAAGTACTAAGAACTCTTTTCTAAGAAAAACCTGAATAACAGGAATTCTATGCATTGTTACAAATTGAAACTTATCCATATTGCATCATCATTTTATGTTCATTGTTATAATTCTTGGAAAGGATTGCTTTATTATTGCATCATCATTTTAAGATCATTGTTATTGGTGAATTGCGTGTTGAAACCATTGTTGATACCTATTGTTGCACAAACTTTGCCTTGCATTGTTGGTCATGAGATATATATTGTTGGTTCATGCAGTGTGTTTGTGAATTGCGTGCTGATACCATTGTTGATACCTATTGTTGTACAAACTTTGCCTTGCATT
>JAHWFO010022854.1:1293251-1321674 GCA_023313115.1 Rhysida immarginata
AACGCGCTAACCAATTGCGCCACTGCGGCCATGAAAGCTAACCGCTAATAAATAATAGTTGTGAGAATCTGATACGGTGACAGTGTTTTAATTAATTTATTTTGTTTCTTGCAGACAAGGGAAAATATGGGTGATCCTGTACTTATGTGATGCACCTTAGAATTAAGTCAAAAGACAGGAAAAAAAATTCAATGATTGGTTAAGCTGACTAACCATTGAATTCATCGGGAGTCACTGATTGGCCCCCATCAGAAGTAAGTAAATTATTGCTGTCAGTTGAATTAATGGCCGTACTCTCGAAAGCATCCAGAAGTCTTTTTTAGTTTATTGATTTTAAAAGTTTCAAATTGTTAATGGGGCCCGTCATGTACTGTGTCCAGGGAATGTTTGGTGAAGGCAGAGAGGCTGCTTCTACCATTTCTTCTGTGGTGCAGATGTTCCTTGAAACGGGTTAAAACTTTGAGAAGTTTGACGTTTCTAAACCTTCGGGCATTGGGGGCATTGTACGTCATAGATACGGGATTTCTGGAGATAGGGAACCTTGTTCTTAGGATTGCCTAGTAAGAATCTTACTTGGTTTGGGTTGCTAAAAGAAAGGGATAGGTTGTGTGGTTTAAAAACTAAATTAAGAACTTTAATAAGTCGGTTATTGTAGAGTAAGGAGATGGTCATTCTATTTTCTTTAACTTTTCGAAGGGTTGTGATGTCCGTAATAATTTTATTAAATTTCCTTTTCCTAAGAAGGTCTGTGATAGTATTGGGACTGTAGCCATTCTTAGATGGAATTCTCTTGATCATGGAAATTTGTTGCTTAATTACCGTGAATTTAAGAGAAGATTAATAGCTCGGACTATCATTGAAATAAAAGAGGACATTTTTTGGTTCCACGGGTGACTGGAATCGGATGTAATGAAATTATATCGATTAAAGCGGAACACATCAAACACTAAGGAATCCCAATTTCTCAAAATCAAAATATCAAGGAAGGCTAATTTACCATTGACTTCTTTTTCAACAGTAAATTGAATGGCAGGGAAGAAACCACTAATGTATTCAATAAATTTATCTAACTTCACAAACACTGGTATCGAAAACATTGTCAACATAACGGTACCAGACTTCAGAAAGTAGTGATTTGAATTCTTGAGGATGCTTTCGAAAGATTTTAGGAAACTGTCCACCTTAATTTGGCTGAGACATGACCCCATAGGAGTACCGTTATTCATTTTCTATATTTGCCGTTTATATAGAAAAATATTATTATATATGCAAAATCTTGTTAATCTTAGAAATTTATCAAACTTGACCTCTTGGTATTCAAGTAAAATTCTTACCAGGCAATCCTAAGGATAAGATTCCCCAGCTCCAGAAATCCGGTATCTACGAAGTACAATGCCCCCAATGTCTGAAGATTTACAAAGGTCAAACTTCTCATAACGTTTTAACCCGTTTCAAGGAAGATCTGTGCTGCAGAAGAAATGGTAGATCAGCCTCTGCGCCATCGCCAAACATTCCCTCGACACAGGACATGACATATCCATAAACAATTTGAAACTTTTAAAATCAATAAGGAAAAAAACACTTCTGGACGCTTTTGAGAGTATGGCCATTCAATCAACCGACAGCAATAATTTACTTAATTCTGATGGGGACCCAATCACTGACTCTCAATTAATTCAATGGTGGGTCAGCTTAACCAATCATTGATTTTTTCTTTCTCTGTGTTTTGACGTAATTCTATAGTATATTTCGCTATAAATAGTCGCCCCCCTTACTTCAATCAGTATAATCGGATTTTCCCTTTGACTCCTGAATATGCTGAATGATATAGCTTCACCCTTGAAAAGCCACTTACAGGTAGTATTTTTCCAAATTTATTTCTGTTGTGGTGAAAGAGTTTTTATTTCTTTATTCTTAATATTATTATCCACGTTTTCCCCTTTATTATTTTTTCTGGTAATTTGTCTTTGTTATTTCACCCTGTTTTAATATTGTACCAATTTCCGGAAAAAAGTTGTTTAATAAATATATAGTAAGATGAAATAAGATAAATAATTTAGCCCTGACCGAGAAGGAAATAATTCTTATGGTAGAGGTTCAAACGACAGTTCTCGATCAAACTATTCAAGATGTTTTGATTAACAAGATTAACAAACGAATAGAACCATGGTTAGTTAAAAGATTCTTAGACTTTTGTAATCAACTGATAGAACTAGGTTCACTCTCTGCCATTTTGAGCTAAACAGAATTGGTAATAAAGAAATTCCGTTTCCAGTTTGTAAATTTGAACCGACCTGTAGATCTTATTAACCAAGATAAAAGGAACTCCTATCTAATTCAAGAGAACAAATTTTTAAATGCATTGGAAGAATACAAAACAATTGCAATTGATGGCTACACCCAGTTGTGAAATTTTTTATAATTTCTATAGATGGGTTTCAGTAATGGCCGTAGATAGTCGGGGGAAAATGCCTCTGTTTATCGCAATACCCTTGATAATTCACTATCACTATTTTGAGCTTTTCTGAATGATCAGTTTGCCAGTTAAATTACTCTCTTTAAAAGAGTTTATTTTCGTTGAAAACTCCTATTGTTTGCTGCTGCTAGGGATAGGCAGTCCTTTTTCTCTATGAGAGAGTTAGAGTGACTGAGAAAAATTGCTGGGAGAATCTTGACTGGAGGCTTTTGTAAGAATAAGATTATTGAAATTTACTGCTGCAGCCAATTACCAGTTATGATGTTGAGAAATGTAGATGATGCACTGAAATAGATCGGTTTGATGGATATGTTGATATTCATGACCCCCTAGTTCTTTTTGAGGAGCAAGTGAGAATCAGAGATACACCTATGCGGTTATGGCGAAGATTATTCTCAGTGATGGTAGAGCTGCACTTTCCTGCAAGAGCTAGGCTAATCTGCACGACCTGGAAAAGACTACGTGCTATACAACAATCCAGCAACGAGGGTTTTAATAAATTTTATTCTGACTTGCAAAACATGAACTAGACATCAGACGAATCCTTAACTGAAGCAGACCTAGTAAAATTGGCAACAGAGAATATGGATGAGTATTTTTTTATTATTAGTACTGTTAATCCAATACGTCCATCCAGGGCCTGTATGGCTAGAAGCCGACGAGTTGGGTACCTAGATGGAAAAGATCCTCCCAAGTTCAGTCAAGACAGAGCAGATGCTTATTTTTACGTGCCTTGAATGGGAGCGATAGAGATCATTAAAGAATACTTATCGTGAGAAAAAAGAGAGTTCAAGGAAGAACAGGGAACCTTATGAGTAGACGCCAGGCCTCGTCATCCCAAACCTCTGTTCACGTTCATTATTCTAGATGTGGGTGGCCAAACACAATACAGTGGAACTTTGGGTGCATTGAGATTAACTGTTCCAAAGTTGTGGTAAAGTGTTCATTGAAAAAAATACGTGTGTAAACTTCTCACTTTTCTTTGTGCATGGAATGACGAGAATATATGATTCAATGGTTCGAGCTAGTTCCTGCTGCTGTTAGAATTTGTGTCCTGTAAAAGTTCCTTTGAATGAACCACACAAAGTTAATTTGATTGACTAGAAGACGAACAAAAGACATGATGACAGTTGTCTATGATTTTTAAATGATTGTAGATATGCAGGCAAGGTACAGACAGAAAGTATTAATGAAATTTCTGACTTTACTTGTGAATTCGAACGTTAAACTATAATTTTTTCTGAGCTTTGGGCGCAGATGGTCAACGAACCATATAAAACATCATGCAAGTAAAAAGCTGAGTCATGAGAGAAATTGATTTACGTCTGCATCTCATGAGCATTTCAGCCTTATTCAATGTGAGAACTTGAAAGAATCGTATCCATTTCTCTGCTACAGAAGCCGTCCAAGATTTGACTTATAGGCACTGAGAGAGAAAACTGAACCCTTGGCGTATCTTTAGAATGGAATAGTTTTGCAAGCTGACTAATTTTGAGAAAAGTTAAGCTTTAGCCTATACGGAATAGAATTTCTAAACTTACCTTCTTTACTTCATCGTCTTATTGACTTGTTGAGTATTAATAGATTAATTTAATGATAATTATCTTTTTGATTTGAGGATTTTTATTAGTTTTCAGGAGATCTGCGAATTGTTTAGCTTTATTGAATATTTAGTTTTGTTGAGTGAGTTTCTCATAGAAACACAACTGCTGTATTGATTAGCAACAGGAGATTTCATTATTCCTGATACTGTAAAAGAATAAAAATATAATAAATAGTCCAGACGGGAAAGTTAATCAGAACTACGATATGTTGAATGAATATTTACAATTGAATTATCTATAAGTATTTTGTATTTGCACGAAGTTCAGACTAGTAACCAATGTTAGTTTGTTTATTTTACAGGACAGAACCCCACCAAGCTTCCATAAAACGGGATAGTCGACTGAATCGAATTGTTACAATACATACGTACATATGTACAGAAGGAAATTTTTTTTCAAAATTTCAACATATCTTTGCCAATCATGAGTTTGTAAGTTGATTTCAGCCAAAAATTTCTGAAACAAACGTATAGGCCTTCATTCTTAGATAGTGTTACACCATAAAAATATCCAAAGCACGTTCAAGTTCTGCAATTTCCTCCTATTCGTAATCCTGATATATCAATATCTGATGTTTTGATACATTTGGATTTTTAGGATGTTCGTGAATTTTTAATATTTAAAAGGGCGTTCATTTATAATATCAATTATTTAGATTATGGCAAAATAAATCTCACACTGTATTTACAAAAGGTATGATATACAAGCTGTTCACAAAAGAATATACATTGTTTTTTTTCAATAATTTTAGTGCCCATCAAGTTGACCAGTTTGTTAAAATTAACGGCGTCAGAGAGTAAAACCATTCCATCATCTTTCAATTTTCTTATAGTTGCTATGACATAGAAATAAACAAATACACAGAAGAATAGAATTCCATAACCTGGATTTGAAGCAATTTATAAAATTACAGATTAATTATGCCATATTAAATGTTACATTTGTTTGATGTTAATTGAATTTTAAAATTAATTGTTTACTTATTTTTCATTTTAGTTTATTATGCTGTTCGGTAAGCGGAATACTTAATGTGGATATTAAAGATATGAAGTTTCACGTCAAACTACTACTTTTCCAGGCGGACAAGGTTGAGTATCAGTTGAAAGATCTTTCGATTATTGACTGGGGTGATATAAACCCTTCCTTTAAAGGAGAAACATGGGGAAGCAAAATTCCAGCATTAATTTTTAACATGTATCCTTCCCTTTTGAAGAAGTTCGTGAAAAAAAACCTTCTTAACAATTTACAAAATGGTACAACACAAGCTCTAGATGAATTTTTCTCAGTCGACCAAAATCAAGATATGATTGGATCACTCTTAAAGCATTTGAATAATAATAATAATAATAATAACAGTAAAGGATAATGATAATTGCTTTAAAACAAAAACTTGCACTGTAAATTTAATAAAGCAAATGTTACAATTCCATATGAGTTTTTTGTTATTATGCTGATATTATTAATATGGTGTTACTTGTGTTCAATTTATTACTTTTATTGAAGTAAGTTTCTATTTATCTTACTTTAGCATCTGTAAATTCTGTTACCAATAATTTCTATACTGAGGTCATGGAAATTTAATCCTTAACTACCATGATGGGTCAAATATGAGCCCTCAGTTTATTGTTTTCCAAATATTCCCTAAACTTGAATAGCTAGCAGGCTGTTCTTGGTTGTAATCTTATTTCTCACCAGATCGAAATACACTGATCAAAAGAATTAGGTGAAAATTTCTGAAAACATTTGCAAAATCTCAAGATCAAGTCATCCGATAAAATTTTTCATAGTTTTCTGATAAATTAGATGTGGTCTATTGAAATCACTGCGTTTTTTCGAGTTTCTCTTTTTTCCCTGAGTTTAAAGTGAAAATGCCAGAGACCCCGTAAAAATGGAATTGTCATAACCATATGACAAACGTCACATGGTCTTCAAACAGCAAACATTAGCATGTTAAAGCTCTGACACAGTATTTGGACGTTTAACTGAGGACGTTTAAAAAAACATCTCAGGCTGAATGAAGTTGCAAGAGGTGTTATGCTGCTCCAAGAAGGCTACTCAGTGAGGTCCGTCGTCAGACAGCCTCAAGTGTCACTTTCAATGATCCATCATGCATGGAATCGTTTCCAATAGACGCGCTATTCGCGAAGGGCTGGACAAGGATGCAGACGCATAACAACAAGAATGCAGGACTGATATCTTCAAACTTCTGCTCTTCGCCGACGAACATCGACTGCCAGAGACTTGCAAAACGACCAGCGTGCGGCATCTGGAGTGGTCGTTTCTGATCGAACAGTCAGAAACCGACTACGGGGAGATGCCTTGAGAGCCTGAACGCCGAATCGTGTAACTCATCTCATGCGCCGACACTGAGAAGCCTGTTGTCGATTAGCCCAAAAACACATCAACTGGCAGCTGCGTCAGTGGTGGTTTTTTCTTTTTACAGACGAGTCCAGAATTGACCCAACTCGTTGTAATGGATGTCAACGTGTGTAGAGACACTCTGGAGAGCGCTTGCAGAAGCAACAATGCAACAGACAGACAGAATGGGATGTGGTTCAGTCATCATTTGGGGGAACCTCTATCGATCGCCGTACTGATCTCGTTACTGTTCCAGGATGTCTGAATGCTGAAATCTACGTCAGGTACCTTTTGCAAGATCACTTAGTGCCTGCTGCTTGTATTGTTAGCCTTGATTTTGTTCTTAAGCAGAATAATGCTCTTCTGCATATGGCACGTGCCACAAATAAAACTTTTCTGAGATCATGTGTCGAAAGTCAACCAATGAAATTTTTCTTAAAAACACTCCTGGCTTCGCGGCGCTATTGTCGGTTTCGTCATAACTACGTCATTCTCCCGCAAATGGATTGTTGGAGAGGCAAGTCATATATGACATCAGATAAATACGTTGCTTAAATTTCTTTTCTTCGGAATTATTTTAATAATTTAATTCAAGTTAATTAAAAACTTTGAAAAAACACTTACGATGCATGGTGGACTATCGATGGGATAAAAAGATGAAATTATTATTGCATTACCACGATTTCTTATTAATGGTCTCTGATCAATAAGTGCAACGGTGAGGTAATATTGTGACTGGTGTCAGTGTGTGTTTTGAGTTCGTTTGGTGTTTTGTTTTTATTTCATAGTTGGTTGGTGTCGTTTATGCAAATTTGTGTTTTAAGTGTATTTGTTGAATAAATGAGTTTTGTAGCGATTGTGTTGCGGTAGTTGTGTAAGAGTTGTGTGGTGGGTTTGGTTGCGAATATCGTTCATGTGTGTGGAATTATTTTTTTTTTTTAATAAAAATAAGTCAAGTTACTGTATAGGAATTTTTATGTTTTGTAGTACGTAGGTGATATTTTCCTGATTGTTGGAAACAGTTTTTTTTTTAGTTATCTGAGGGAAGCTGCCGCAATTGTTTAGATAACCGTAAGCAGACATTGTTGGGGCAGCTTTTCTCAGTATGTGAGCATCAACAAACCCGGAGGAAATGGGAGATTGTTGGGAGAGTGAGCGATCGTTGTCAGTCTTCCTTTTGCAGGCAAGCGAAATAAAAATATCAAAATAAAAAAATCGTTCGAGTCCCCCCCTCCCGAGCTAGCAGCGATGATGTTTCTGGATGTGTCTGCCACTGGAAAATAGGAGCTTTGCTGAAAGCAGGCCTGTATGAAGGTTACAAATTAATTTTAAATAATATGTCCTGTGAATTGATGATGGCTATGTTTTTCTTTTAATGTGTGTGACTGTTATACGTCGAAAGCGAGCAGAACATGAAGAAATGCACCTAGAACGAAGTTTCCCGGCCAAGATGAGAATGAATCGGCAACAGAGCGGTGAGATCGTTCCATTTTAGTATTACAGACAGACGTGGAGTTATGAACACCAGTGGGGAAATTTAACGTTTGGGAAGGTGCATATCAAAAGAAGGTGACGATTACCATTAAAAGTTCAAGTTCGACAGTTAATTCTCTTGTGAGAATCTATCCGAGTTAAATGTTTGTTTATTGCACGGCGCTGAAGCACACTGGCATTGTGTAGCGATCAACATTGCGTTAAATTTGTATAGGATAAGCAGAAATGTTTACAATAAACGATATTCATAACCATTTAGCGTCTGTGAAGCGAAGCCTGTCACGTGGGGGCTTTCCATGAACGTTTACTGAACGTATGCCTACAGGTATTGTGATACATGAGTGAATAGAGAGATGTTTACAGCGTCTATGAGTAGACAGTGTAAGGTCTAAAGGTTGTTGTTGAGGGGTTAATGCTCTCTCCCCTGGTTGACCAAGCAGGTGCAGCGCTAATTTGTAGCACTGTTTGGCAACAAATCCAAGGAGGGCGTGACGCTTTCGTGGGATAGGTCTCACATTCTATTCACTCTCGTCAGATACTTGCGGCCTGTGTTGTAGGCCATTATAAATTGGGCATAGAGTAGGATGGGCTCATTGGCTCCCCATGTGCTGGTGCACGTTTTCCTTTAAACGTTTGTAAATTCAGAAGATCTCCCGTTATTTTAACAAGTTAATTGATTATTGGCTAATTTTGATATGATTGTTAAAGTTTGTCTTTCCAATATGGGGCCCCAATTTTCAATGGTAATGATTTGTATTTGTAATTATTGATCCTAAGCAATTAAATTGAATAATTTATCGTTTGTCAGCCTCTACTCCTTGCGAATATAACATCCACCCCGCGCAAGTCCAAAAGCCCGCTCCTGTGGTGCTTGGGAGTGAATTTTCGTAAGGGGGTCCTTACGGCACCCCCCCTCCCACGCACCACAGGGCACAATATAAACACAAGTGCTTCACGTGAGTGATCAAGTGATAAATCAAAAGATAATTTTTCGTTTATATAAAATATATTTTTATTTTTGAATACAAATTTGTGTGTTTTAACATTATATAAGAATTAATACATAAATTACATTATTATTTTATTTATTATTTTCAAAATTGTGTCATCACTAGCGCCACGAAAGTAGTATTGAAAAATGACGTAGTGATTTCCAATCACATGGTAATAGTTTCCCATCTGTTTCTCTTCATCTGTGCAGAACAGTTTAACATTGGAGTGGTTGGCAATGAGTCCGGACATTAATCCTATCGAACACGTGTGGGACATGCTTGAAAGACGCATAAGCCAACGTCCAAGAAGTCCACAATTCCTGCACGGCCTTTCACAAGTCCTCATTGAAGAGTGGGAGAACATTCCTTAAGCAGACATCTGTCGACATCTTCAGAGCATGAATCGCAGATGCGCAGAGGTCCTTCATGCTTGTGGAGGGAATATACATTTTACTAGAGAACACTTCTAGGGAGACGTGTATCCAGAGATTCCTTGAGACCCCTTCTTGAGAACAGATTTTCTCACTTTAGTTTCACCATGGGTTACGTCTACCCTTTGTTTTTTCGAAAGATGTTTGGAAAACTAAGCCATATATTTGTTTATTTGTTGAATAAATTGAGACCACCTTATGCGTTCATGGGGTTGTAGGGTTATATTCATTCATTTAAATAACATAGGCGTTCTCTATTTTTTCAGTTAATTCTTTTGACCAATGTATTAAGAGATGATGTTGGAATTTTTATTGCGTCCCATTCAAGTTTTACGAGATGTTGGGGCCACCAGTAACCATGCCATGATAGTTGTATAACTTTTTTAAAAATAATTGTTAATGTTTATTTCGTGTTTTAAATTACATTTTGCATAATAAATTAATAACTGAATACTGGAGATACATTCTAACATTATGTAATTACGAAGTCTGATTTTAAGAAAGTACAGTTTTAAAATTAAAATGCCATTAAAATGCCATATACGCATTAATAATTATAATATAATAAGATGAACAACAGCTTTACATTTGTCTGTGATAATTTACTTGACATTCCTACACAATCGCACAAATGCTTGAACGTGTACCAACACCACCTAGGATTTGATGAATCCTCCCTTCCTGATATATCTGACATATAATCATAAAATTGGAAATAAAAATATTCATTTAGTTCACAAATAAAAATATATACAGATTATTTTTATATCATAACAAAAAATGAATATTTTTGAAAGATTTTCATCTTAACAAAGCATTTAACGTTCAATATTATGCAGATTTAAAAGTTTAAATTTCAGTACTAGAAACTGCAAGGACATATCAAAAATAGCTTCTTCTTCTAAAACATTAATATGTTAATTATTAAATACTTCTACAACATCTACTAAAGATAACATTAAAAATACATTTCGTTACACATGGCTCTAAACGTCTTCTTTAGATCGAACATCATACAATATAAACTGATACCTCCTCTTCGTGCTGCAATTAAATTAGCACCTTAAGAATGCTATTATTGATAAAATACTGTCAAAAATCTGTCTGATACATTCATTGGTTGGAAGAAACAAGATTCTGAGATGCATGTAAATTTTTAGCCTTTTTTTATTCGAACAAATTCGAATGACATCAATATATAGAATACAAGTCAACAATATATATCGCAACAAAATTTCATGCTCCCAAGAGCATGAGTTAAGCAACAATTACACTAATATTGATCTTAATTTAAACTAAGAAATGAGCAACAACTAATCGGGCACCAACACCTCCCATGATTATAACTTCTAGGTTATCCAATTATTCCCACATACATGTATTACTGTTAACTTATGGAACTGAATTTCTGAGCAGCTAAGAAAGGCCAGAAACTGGACAGAACTATATTATTTAAAGAAACACTAAAAACGCTAATCCACATGAGAATTTTTATTGACTCAGATGTACATTTGGGAAACCAAATTTCCTTCATCAGTGAGTGATGATCAAAAATCGACCATCGACAATCGAACAGGGTAAGGGAAAAAAAGAGCGGTCCGGAAGCCATGCTTCCACTGCTATACTCGCCAAGTAATAGCAAAGGGAAGTACGCTGAATTAGGAAAGACGCTAGATGAACCTGGTTAAGTCATCCAGAGGATTTACAGGATTTCTTTCCTACGAGGACGATAGAGTTTATTGTTGATTGACGATAGGATACAAAAGAGTTAGGTGATCCAGTAGGATGGAAAGATGGCCTTTTGGATAATGTCGAAGTTGACGTCCAGGATGTGACGAGGCCTGCGATGCCTGAGGGTACTTCTAAAATGAGCCAGTGATCCAGAATATTTGCAACCAATGGATAAGGATGGTCCTTAATCTTCGGAAGCAGCATCTTCAGCGACTCTTGGACGTGGTTGCCAAAGGTTGGTACACCAAAATCTTCAGCAATGGAATTATTAGGTGCTATTCTTCTGTCGGGTTGGGCAATGGCCCTCAGGGTGACGTTTTGGAAGATTTGAAGGTCCTTCCATCTGGATTTGCAGACTGTAGCCCAGGCAGCATAACATACAGAAAAATGGTTCGGATCAACATTTTATATAGCAGAAGTTTGCTATCCACTCTAAGAGCACTGTTACACCACAGAAGAGCAACCAGATTAAACTTTGCCTTTTGGCCTTGCTGATAGCATAAGAGAGAAGGTCGCCCCAATTTAGCTTGGCATCAATCACTACTTCGAGGTATTTATAGTTTTTTTACTCGCTCAAGCTCCTTTCCAGATAGGAAGAGTGGCTTCGGGGGTTTCTATGCTTTTTTTGTAATGAACACGGCTTTGCATTTTTCAACGTTTATGTTTAACCTCCATTTAGCAAACCATTTCTCACACTGATGTAAAGCATTTTGTAACCAAGACCTAACATGAGCAGGATTGCGGGCACTAGTCTTGATGGATGCATCGTCAAAAACAGGTATAAAATGCACTTTGTAAAAGTTGGGAAATCCTGAACGAAAACTTTGAACAACGCAGGGGCCAGGACAGATCCTTGGGAGACGCCAGCATTGACGTCACACGGGTTAGACATGGAGCAGCCATCTTGACACGAACAGTCCTTTCTGACAGAAAGGAACTAATCAAAGCGATCAGGTCATCAGGAAAACCACAAGTAATCAATTTGTATCTGAGGCCATTATGCCAAGACATGATCGGAAGCTTTCTGGACATCTATAAAGATAAGACCACCGTACTTAGCGCAATTTAGAGGAGTGTTTCGATCAGCAACAAGCCTCCAGAGTTGGAGTTGGCAGGAGTGACCTGGGCGAAAATCGAATTGTTCCTCACGAACAGGATTGTTGGCCTCACAGAAAGCGTTAAACCTCCTTAGAATGAGGCGTTCAGGAACTTTTGACATCGTAGATAATAAGCTGATGGGCCTGTAGCTGACTGCTAGAGCAGGGTTTAGACCACGTTTAAGTGTCGTAACGTGACGGACTCCTTCCATTTGTCAGGGAAGTGTCCATGTCTCCAGCCGTCATTTATGACCCCGGTATTAATCGAGATAACATTAGGAGGCAAGTTTTTGAGGGTACTGTTTGTGATAGATAAAACCTGCTGCTTTCCTGGTTTTAAGACGCTTTATGACGTCAGAGATTTTCTTAATGCTAATAATTACTACAATTGTAGGAACTCGCTGAGTTAGCCCATTAGAGTTACACACTTCGTTGAAAAGTCGCGAATTTGAGCGACTATCAGGGTTTTTTTCACAATGCGTGGTAAATTGCTTTACCAGGGAGTCGGCGATCAGTTGAGTCTTATCACGATCAGTGGTGAAAACATCGCCACCTGAAGTAAGCAGTGGTGGCAGGTCGATGGGTCTGTTACCCTTTACGGCCCTTACTGTAACCTAGAGCGAGTTGTCCCTTACAGGACAGACAAGGACTTTAGTTTGTCACTCCACCTTTGATTTCATAGAGCTTTAACCTCTTCCTGGTTAGGCACTGGAAATAGTAGCATCGTGGATAACACTAGTGATTACACTGATAGTTGTGTTGATGTCATCGTTGGTTACAACCTCTTTGTATGAAACGTTTCCAGTCCTGATTGGATCGAAGCCCAATCTTCCCTCAAAAATTAGCATCACTGGTCGATAATCAGAGAATAAATCATCTATTATAAATATATTATAGAGCTTGAAGAACCCTTTAAGCCTTATGTTACCGACCGGGTACACCTGTACCCGAAAACATCTTTAAGCTAAGAATTTTAGACTTTGCATATGATTATCCACCACGAAATTCCATGACATCTTATAACTCATTCAGTCCTTCCATGTGGCTTATAGGTCTGAAAAGTATGCTTAATATTTTTCAAGCAAAAAATTCTTAAACATTTCTTATGCATTGCTTACCAACACGGGTACAGGTGTACACGTACTTGTTTATGATTGAAAATGCAGCTTTTTTCAGCAAAAGAGATGTTTTAATAAAAAAATTTAAAAATAGCAAAAGAGTTGTACATAATTTTTGAAACCAAAATGATATATTTATTACTTGTCATACACGTATGACATACAGGTCTATATACAAAATATGTATCGCATACTCGTTTTTCACTGACAGAACAGGCTTTAAGAGTTTTACGATGTTTGTGGGTTTCCTGCTTGCAAACATAACAATGGCCAATAATTGTATTTGGATTAATTAACATCTTGGATTAATTTGTGGAACCACACGTTTTTGCCCTTTTTCACGCCCAAGAACAAGTATATATAGATAACTGGCAAGGTGTATATACATGACTGGCAAGATCTTTCAGGGATTTTCTTCTACTCTCTGTGCCAATAATGCCTGGATTGTATTCCATGTATATGATATACGCATCTAAACCAGCAAAGTGAACAATGTTTGTAAAAAAATGCAAAAGGACAGCGAGTAGTTTTGCGTTTGACAGTGTACTCTGAAAGCATTTTGTCCATTATATCCACACCTCGTGTGTTACTGTAATATTTGATGATCTCAGGTTTAGCTGCTGCAGTGTCATCAACATTTGGGGACATGTGCATTGATGGTAAAAGAATTACTGATTGTTTTTCTTGGGAACATAGGAGCAAATATAATGGTTCGTATCTCTCAAAATTATGTCAACCATTTCTTTGGATAATATTGACTGCAATGTATCTTTAGCAGTAAACATGTTACTGAAGCCTGTTAGTCCACCTTTTTGGCGCAAAATACTACGGCTCAATGTTTAAACTTGTAGAAGAGAAGTACATTTCTAATGGGTGCCATCTTTACAGTCATAATATTTGAAGAAGCAGGTAGATATTGGTTACCTTGATTGCTATCATCTGAGTCATATTCTGATTGTCCTTTCAATACACCATCTATTTTAGCATCTGAATATTCGTCAGCATTAAATTTAGAAATATATAATTCATCATCAGAACCTGTAGAGGTCTCTTTTTTTGAATCTAATTGATCAGGAATAGCTCGTATTTCATCAGATTTCAATCTTAAAATGAAAACCAACCATTAGAGCCAAACAAAACAGAAAAATAGTCTATCTCGGCCCACCTTTCCAGTTTATTTTAGGTCGTAATTTCACTAGGTGCAGCACCCTGATCAGACATCTTGAACAGCTTCACAACAACATAAAATTCGAGACTAAAGTATTCGTATTTTTATCTAATAAAACTGGAATGTGGTTTTAAACTCCAACTTATCCAAACGAAACCGAAATATTAAAAAAACTGAACCAGAAAGTAGTATTGGAAGAATCTGCATTCGGGTACACCTATACCCGGTTTGATAGATAAGGGTATATGGATCTCTGGTAACATAATGGTTAACAACAGCTACGGCCACACGTAACTAACTGGAGAGTGATCGTCAAAAGTTTCAGCTACAATGGTGTCAATTTCGTTCAGTCTATATCCATTCAAGATATTGCTGTTTTGATTTGGGCATTTAGAGTTCCATGCATGGTGCTTGGCATTCAAGTCGCCTGCAATAACAGCTGGGATGGGCCCAGACATCAGCTCGTCAAGTTCGCATGGATCAAGCTTGTACTTAGGTGAGTAATATGAAGAGATGAATTTGATTTATCCTGCGGACATATCGTTTATAATAACGGAGACTGCTTCCATTCCCACAAAGTCTGGAGTAACAGACTCACGATGATCAATGCCGTCCTTAAAAATGATCGCTGCTCCACCAAAAACGTGGCTGGCATTATTACACAGTGGCCGATCCTTGCGATAAACACGATACCCAGGCAAGGTGAAGACTTGAGTAGATTTCAGTTGTCTCGCACACGAAGGCGAGGTCGACATTCCAGTTTGTAAGGAAATTGTAGAATTCGATGCGCTTGCGAGCGATCCCCCTTGCATTCCAAATAATGCAATGGAGTTTCCCTTGATTAATGATCTTGTATGGGTGTCTGTACATGATCATTTGTTAGATTCGTGAGAGGCAATTTGTGGCACTGCTTTTCCACTTTCCTTATAGTGATTTAGCAAATTTCACAGGAACCTGTAAATATCACGGAAATGATTGTGGTCGACCGTATGTTTGTCCCTAGTATCAGCAGAATTGGATGCAACCAAAGCATAGGATTTTTCCCTCTATCACATTGGTGCTTTTGATCCTTTGACTTGTTGGACACGTGGTGTAACTAGATGTGTGCTGACCAGAACGACGTGTATATTTTGGGGGCATCTTTGCCTTTTATGTTTATCTGGTACAGAGGGTAGATTATCGCGGAGCGATAACTTGTGGCACTCACTCTTTCGAGGGAGTTTTGCGCCATCCCTATATCTTAACGATGGTCGCAGCAGCCGGGACCGACGGCTTTACGTGCCCTCCAAAGCACGGGGGGAGATGGAAATTTCCAGGTGGTCACCCAACCTGTGATTAGCCGCGCCCAAGGTTGCTTAACTCCACCGTTGCATTGAGCAAGGCGAGACAACAGGACTACATCTGCCCCCTGCCTTTTATGTTAGTACAATCCCTCGACTGATGGTCGCCAGCGCACTTATTATACTGGGGCGACTCCATGCAACCTTGGATACGTGACCAAAACGTAAACAGTTTTAGCATTGCAAGGGCCTTATGTTGCCTCTTAATAACTCAACAATAACAGCTAGAGGACCGACACGCTTCAAACTCAAAAAACACTTATTGTGTTCATTATTTTCAAGTAAGACCATTCATTATGTTCATTGGCATCTCTAATGCACCATTTGCTTTTTTAAGCGTGATTGCTTTTTCTGTAAAATAGTTTGCCTTCCTGAGGTCTTCGCAAATCTCTTCCAGGTCATATGTTGTACCAACATTTCGGACAACGTATTTAATCGTTTTTTCTGATTTAAGTTGATGATGCTGGGTAATAAGCACATCGTTGTTTTTCACTCCAGACACAGGAATTTTATAACTTTCCTCATGGTGACCCTTGATCTTTATTGTGTCTTTTTGACATTTGTGGGCGGTAATTTTGTCAAGAGGTAGGTGCTTTTCGATCTCCTCCAAAATTTTCTTTATTGGCTTCTCATGGTGACAAATGATGATTGGTGGGATAATATTGCTCTCTTTTCACGGGTGACCTTAATATGGGAAGAACTGTGCTTGGCCTTGTTAACACGAAGGCTACAAAGGCACTAGAGCTCTTTGGTGAATCAGTGTAGTGACATCAACAGTGAAGTGAATATTGTCGACCCTAACACCTCCTTTGTTCCTCTTATTCTGTGCAACCTGCCAGTCACCTCCATCAGTGTCAGCAGAGTAAATATCAAGCCTCCTCTTTGTGATGAGAAGCTACTGTCGCTGACAGCGCTCAGGCCTGCAGGACCTTCTTTACTATTGAATGGATGAACAGCGTTATCCACTAACATGGGCGAAACGGACGTAATGGGAGAGCCTATAAATTCTTTGATAGCATTGTTAAGATTAGCAATGCCGTTGGTAGTTTCCAAATTTGCACGCTTTACATCCTCTCTAAAAACTATGAATATTTGTATTCACTGTAGCAATATACTTGGTCAACGCTTCCAACCTTGTTTCTAAGTCCAGATTTTTTTTTTCAATTCGGAACGTTATGCCTCAATCTGTTTATTTATAATGATGTCAAAAGCAAGAAATCTGGGATCCTTACATGCATCATTATTCCTTAGAAGAGACTCCTACTCAAGACGACGCAGTTTGTAAAAAGACTTAAAAAGTTCTACCTTTTGAAAAATCCACCGGTAATTCCACATAGCAACCAGGATCAAAAATAATGCAGCTGGGCACCTCCAACTCTAGGTCCACAAAGTCTGCAATGGCTGATGTATGAGACGACTCCTGTAGACACAGATGTTCTCTTCCTCTTAGGGACTCTTTATGTACTACGAGCTACTCTGTACCTCAAGTCAAGTTTGCAAGAAAATAAATTCTACGCCTGGGATGATTAGGATGATAATACGAGGTCTGTTCAAAAAATACGTAGACTGACGTCATAAAACAAAATATACTTTATTCAGAAGTTACACATCTCGGTCCCCTTCAAAGTACTCTCCTCCCCGACGCACACACTTATCCCAACGGTGTTTCCACTTTTGGAAACAGTCCTGGAACGCTTCTTTTGTGATGTCCTTCAGCGCCTTCGTCGCATTTGCCTTTATGTCGGGAATCGTCTCAAATCTCCTTCTTTTCAAAAATCTTTTGAGATTCATCACCTGTTATGATCTTCGACAAGAAGTTTTCATCTTCTTCTGAGCGTTCAAGCAATTCCTGACAAACCTGGACGCGATGGGCTTTTTGGTCGTCCGTCATCAGGCGTGGAACAAACTTCGCAGCAACGCGGTGCATCTTCAATTCTTCAGTCAAAATCTCGTGACATGATCCAACTGCTATCCCACACATTTCAGCAAGCTCTCTGATGGTCAGACGTCGATTTGGTCAGAAGTCACTCATTCTAAAAATTCGCCAAACGATAAAAACACACTTCACAAACAACCGCGTAGCTAATCAACCAATACCGATATTTGCAATCAAAAAACTGCCTTGTAATCAACGGATCTGTCAGAAGATGGTGACACCAAGCGATTTTGATTGGGACCAACAGGGCCCGCGCAATTCAAACAGTCTACGTATTTTTTGAACAGACCTCGTAGACGATATGAGAAACGTCCTTAGGTTTGCGAGGAAATTATTTCCAACGCCAGACGGAATAGTAAGGGTCTTGTTGGACTGGTTTATGGGAATATTAATTTCAACGCCAGGGACCAGCACATAAGACGTAACGGAGATGAATATCGCCCTTTAAACGGCGCACCATGAGATGAGAGCAATGAGATGATGCATAAAATGAGAGTAGAGGTGATACCTTGAAGAGCTAGTCCGTCCTGACGATAGTCCGTCCTCTCTGTCTTCCATGTGATGATCAACAAGATAGACGACGAATATATAAGATATAGGAACCAGTCAAATGATAAAGAAAAATGTCGATTTTAAGAAAGTGCTAGTTCTTCCCTATAACTATGTATTAAACAGAGAGTTCAGAAAAATATATAAAGAGTTTGATTATAAAATTGCTTATAAAAGCAGGATTACTATAGAGGATTCGCTTAGCTTGATAAAAGAAAAAATTCCAGCAGAAGAGTGTCTAGTTGTATATAAATTTATTTGTGCGTCGTGTGACCGATTTTATTTGGGAAGCTCACAGAGAGGGGTAAAAAACCAAATGAAAGAACACATATCCTTTGTAAAAAAATGCAAAGCTAGGGGTGTCTTCTTTTGCAGACCATATAATTAATGATAAACCCGACTTTTCTACAGACTTGTTCAAAGTCATACGTAGATGTAGAGACAGAAAATTGTTATTTTTCTTAGAATCGATTGAAATTATAAAAAATAAAACCAATATTATCCCCAATATTGACGAAGGCCCTATGCAGTGGTGGAATGGTTGCCATTCACTAAATTTATTACTAAGTAAGTTGTTCAGTGGTATTGCGTTCGTTTAAATATTGGGTGTGGTTCCTATATATTTCGTGTCTCTTTAAGCGGAGTGAGTTTGGTCCAGAATATTTGAGTGACTCTTTTATGCCGATCCTCTTGTGAGAAACTCTTTTAGGCGGAGTAGCTTTTTTGTTTAGTTGGGGGGGGGGGGGGTTCTTGTTTTTATTACTCTTGCTATGAAGGATATTCTGATTGGTTGTGCTATTTTATTTGTTTAATACGCTCATAAATATTTTGCAATTTATTGTTGGTTTTAGCTTTGTATTCTGCTTTATATTTGTATTTTATTTGATTGGTTCCTGTATCTTATATATTCGTCGTCTCTCTTCTTGATCATCAACGACGAGGAAAGGTGTAAATTTCTTGTCTCTGGAGATAAATGCAACGATGTGCTTAAGCTCCAGCATCATCAATTTAAATCGGAGAAAACGCTGTTCGAAATGTTGATACAACATGTGATCTCATAGACTTTTTGCGAAGACCTCAGAAAGGCTATTTTCCAGAAAGAGCAGTCACGCTTAAAAAAGCAAATGGTGAATAGAGGTGCCAATGGCTTTGGTATTACTTTAAAATAATGAACACAATAAGTCTTTTTTGAGTTTGAAGCATGTCGGTCCTCTAGCTGTTATTGTTGAGTTATTTAGAGGCAACAAAAGGCCTTTGCAATGCTATAACTGCTTACGTTTTGGTCACGTATCCCAAGTTTGCACCGAATCGCCTCAGTGTAATAAGTGCACTGGCGACCATCAGTCGAGGAATTGTACTAACATAAAAGGCAAAGATCTCCCCAAAATGTATACGTCGTTCTGGTCAGCACACATCTAGTTACACCACGTGTCCAACAAGTCAAAAGGATCAAAAGCACCAATGTGGTAGAGGGAAAATCCTATGCTTCGGCTGCATCCAGTTCTGCTGATACTAGGGATACACATACGATCGCCCACAATCAATTGCGTGATATTTACAGGTTCCTGTGAAATTTTCTAAATCACTATAAAGAAAGTGGAAAAGCAGTACCAGAGATTGCCTCTCACGAATCTAACAAGTGATCATGTACAGAGACCCACACAAGATCATTAATCAAGGGAAACTCCATTGCAATATTTGGAAAACAAGGGGAATCGCTCGCAAGCGCAACGAATTCTACAATTTCCTTACAAATTGGAATGTCGACATCGCCTTCGTGTGCGATACACACCTGAAATCTACTCAAATCTTCACCTTGCTTGAATATCGTGTTTATCGCAAGGATCGGCCACTGGGTAATAATGCCAGCCACGTTTTTGGTGGAGAAGCCACGTGTTGGATACCTCACTGATGAAGGGTTTCTTCAAGCCACACAATATCTTCACGATTGACGACCTTTCTTCTGACCACAAGCCTGTGACGTTAAACTTTGACAATGTCTATATCAATTTCAGAGAAGAAGTCAGGCATCAGCAAGATTGGAAGCTCTTCAAAGAAATCTTCAAGGACCACGACGGCCAACTCGATAGAGCAAACTGTATGGAAGACATCGATCAACATGTTAAAGACATCACCAGGCGAATAAATAGTGCCACTGAAGCAAGTACCTATCCATTGGAAAGTAAATCTCCTCATCGAATTGTGCTTGCCCCAGGAATCCAACACTTGATTGCAGAAAGAAACAGGACCCGTAGGCTTTGGCAACGTTATCGTGTACCTTGGCTAAAAACCAAATATAACAGGTGAGTACGAAGAGTCCAGGAAGAAATAAGTGAGTTACGTGACGCTAGGTGGAATGACAAGCTGAAAAGCTGACAAGCTTGGTGGAATGACAAGCTGAAAAGCTGACAAGCTTGGTGGAATGACAAGCTTTTCAGCTTGTCAGCTCGCGACAATTCCATTTGGAGCATGGCTAGAGCTCTGCAGAAGAAGAGGAATGATAGGCTTCCTCCACTTCGCACCTCTCAAGGTAATTACGTCCCAACTAATCAGGATACAGCACAACTAATTGCAGTTTCCCTAGAGATGCCATGTGTTACTCCTGATAAAAATCCCGAGAGTCAACTCATGTCCTAGCATGTGGAAGATGGTCTTATCAAGCTTGATGAAGTCCCGTAATTAACATCGAGACTGGCGAGATAGCTACCATCATCACAAATCTCAAACTGAGGAAGGCTCCAGGAAGAGACAAGGTAAGTAATAACGCCCTAAGAAATCTGCCGAACAACATTATTAATGACATCTCAAATATCATAAGCGACTGCTGGAAATTTTCCTACTTCCCAACACCTTGGAGGCAATCTATTGTGTTAAGTTTCCATAAGCAGGGACAAAATCCTGCAATTCCTGCGAGCTACCGACCTGTCAGTCTAATCCCGTCGATGTCCAAGGTTTTGGAGAAAACTATCCTCACTAGGTTCAAGGACAACTGTCTCACCAGTGATCTACTTCGAAAAGAGCAGTTCGGCTTTCGTGACGCCTACTCGTGTCAGATGCAGATATGGAGGCTTGTTGAAGATCTGATTATCCCACTGAACCTTTCAAGGTACTGTGGCATGGTCTTTCTTGATGTCAGTAAGGCTTTCGATCAGGTGTGGCACGAAGGGCTAATCTACAAGATGATTAGAGACGAGTTTCCTCTTGATTTGATTTTGATAGTGAAATCCTTTCTTAGCAACAGGTTCTATCAAGCTAAAGTTGGCAAAACTTCTCCACTCCCAGCAAGGTAAAGGCCGGTGTCCCACAAGGCTCTGCCCTCGGGCCCGTTTTATTTAATTATTTTGTACATGATTTCCCAAAACCAGAAAAACGTAATTTATTTTTCTATGCTGATGATAGTGCAATCGTGGCTTGGGCGCATCAGCCATCTCACGTTATCACTCATCTGCAGAACGCTTTGAAGAAATTTGAAGACTGGTTTAATTGCTGGAAGCTGAACCTTAACCTCGGAAAATGCAAAGCTGTTTAATTTTCCACAAAAAGCTTAAGCGTCCTCCGGATTTTCTTGTCTTATTCAATAAGGAACTCGAATGGGTCGACAATTGCAGGTACCTTGGCGTTATAATCGACTCAAGATTCTCATGTAACTGTCACGTGAGTTACGTTCTGGACAAATCAAAGAAGGCTAAGTACAGCCCTCATAGCTCTCTTGGGTCGAAACAGTGATCTCAACAAGAAGCTGCTATTTTACAAGACGATGATTCGGACCATCCTCCTCTATGGCATGCCTGCGTGGGCAACCATATGTAAAAGTAGATGGAGTGAACTCCAGTCGTTCCAGAATGTTACCCTGAAGACCATCGCTCAGCTTGGCAGAAGGACTGTGAAAACCAATCCATACACTCGGATCTGAACTTGACTCACCTTGGTAAGTGTGTGCCAGATCTCCTGATGAACATGGTGCAGACGATCAAGAGCCACGACAATGACCTGCTGGCTGGAATACTATACAACCCGATGGTAATGAAGTGGCATGCAAATTATAGAAAACCGAAGCACATGCTTGATGTCAACTTCGAAGATATTGGGAACGTTTTTTTCCCGGATTATTGGAAAAATGTGATACCACCCACCCTTGCCCCCTCTCCCAATCTGCTGACAAACGTCAATCTTATTATTTTTATAAGCTTTTATTAACTTTGCTGTGTTAGTTGTTTAGGTCAAATCTTGTAATCAATATTAAACCAACTTTCCGACAAGCTAGGGAGCTGCAATTTGACACACTTATGCAGAATCGATGACAATTTATGATAAAGAAAAAAATTTTCAAATCGGTTCATTGGTTCGTGTTCTAATGGTACTGACTCATTACTACGAATTGATTGTTGTAACAATTGGACATTTCGTTATGGCGAGAGTAAATTTGTCTATTGTTTATTGTTGCAAAATTAAGCTATATTGTTGCCACTAAATAAAACATTATAAAAGCTTGGTTTGATAAAACCTTTTTCTTCTTAACTTGTTTCATAATGTGGAAGACCTCTTTGGGTTAGTCAGGCTTCTTGCATATTTCAGTGTATTTCTTGTGGAATTGGGTGAGCTTTGTGAAAGCACTGCTTTCGTCCCACTCGAAGAAATGTACACTTCACTGTTCCGTTGTCGATTGTCTTGATAATCAGTGACGAGGAAAGGTGTAAAATTCTTTTCTCTGGAGATAAATGCAACGATGTGCTTAAGCGCCAGCATCATCAATTTAAATCAGAGAAAACGCTGTTGGAAATGTAGATATAACATTTGATCTCATAGACTTTTTTGCAAAGACCACAGGAAGGCTAAATGTTTTCCAGAAAAAGCTATGAGGCTTAAAAAAGCAAATGGTTTATAGAGATGCCAATGGTGTTGGTCTTACTTTTTAAAATAATGAACACAATAAGTATTTTTTGAGTTTCAAGTAAGTCGGTCCTCTAGCTGTTATATTTGAGTTATTTAGAGGCAACAAAAGGCCCTTGCAATGCTATAACTGTTTACGTTTTAGTCACGTATCCCAAGGTTGCACCAGTCGCCTCAGTATAATAAGTGCACTGGCGACCATCAGTCGATGAATTGTACTAGCATAAAAGGCAAAGATCCCCCCCCCCCCAAAATGTATACGTTGTTCTGGTCAGCACACATCTAACTACACCATGTGTCCCAAATATCCACAAGTCAAAAATATCAAACGCTCCAAAGTGGTAGAGGAAAATCCTATGCTTTGGTTGCATCCAGTTCTGCTGATACTAGGACACACGCACGGTCGACCGCAATCAATTGCATGATACTTACAGGTTCCTGGGAAATTTGCTAAATCATCATAAGGAGAGTGGAAGAACAGCGCCAGAGATTGCCTCACACGAATCTAACAAATGAACATAGACAGACACCCATACAAAATCATTAAACAAGGGAAACTCCGTTGCAATATTTGGAATGCAAGGGGAATCGCTCGCAAGCGCATCTAGTTCTACAATTTCCTTACAAATTGGAATGTCGACATTGCCTACGTGTGCGAGACGCACCTAATATCTTCTCAAGTATTCACTTTGTCTGGGTATCATGTTTATCGCAAGGGTCAGCCACTGGGTAATAATACCAGCGACGCTTTTTGTGGAGCAATGATCATTATTAAGGTCAGCATTGATCATCGTGAGTCCTTCACTCCAGACTTTGTGGGAATGGAAGCAGTTTCTCTGATTATAAACGATGTGGACGCAGGTGAAATCAAATTCATCTGTTTATATAACTCACCTAAGTACAAGATTGATCCGTGCGAACTTGATGAGCTGGTTTCTGGGTCCATTCCAGTTGTTGTTGCGACTTGAATGCCAATTACCATGCATGGAACTCTAAATGCCCTAATCTATTAGTATTAAGGAAATCTGCGACGTTATAAAGCGACATAAAACCAGGAATGTAGCAGGTATCTATTCTATCACAAACAGTGCCTTTCAAGAACTTGCCTCCTAATGTTATCTCGATTAATACCAGGGTCATAAATGACTGCTGGAGACATGGATACTCCCCTGACAAGTGGAAGGAGTCCATCATCGTCACGATACCAAAACTGGGTCTAAATCCTGCTCTGGCAGTCAGCTACAGGCCCATCAGCTTATTGCCTATGATATCAAAAATTCTTGAACGCAAAGTCTAAGGAGGTTTAACGCTTTCTGTGTGGCCAACAATCTTGTTCGTGAGGAACAATTCGATTTTCGCCCAGGTCACTACTGCCAACTCCAGCACTCGAGTCTTGTTGCTGATCTAAACACTCCTCTAAATTGCGCTAAGTACGGTGGTCTTATCGTTTTCAATGCCCGGAAGGCTTTTGATCAGGTCTGGCATGACAGCCTGAGATAAAAAATGATTACTTGTGGTTTTCTTGACGATCTGATTGCTTTGATTAATTCCTTTCTGTCAGAAAGGACTTTTCGTGTCAAAGTTGACTGCTGCATGTCTAACCCGTGTGACATCAATGCTGGCGTCCCCCAAGGCCCTGTCCTAGACCCTGTGTTGTTCAACTTTTTCGTTCAGGATTTCCCAAGTTTTACAATGTGCAATTTATACCCTTTTGCTGACGATGCGTCCATCATGTCTAGCGCCTGCAACCCTGCTCATGTTATATCTAGGTTATAACATGCTTTACATCTGTGTGAGAAATGGTTTGCTAAATGGAGGTTAAACCTAAACGTTGATAAATGCAAAGCCATGTCTAATACAATAAAGCTTAGAAATCCCCCGAAGCCAGTCTTCCTATCTGGAAAGGAGCTCGAGTGGGTAAAAAAACTATAAATACCTCAGAGTAATGATTGATTCCAAGTAAAATTGGGGCGACCATCTCTCCTATGATATCAACAAGGCTAAGAAGGCAAAGAATCTGCAAATCCAGATGGAAGGACTACCAAACCTTCCAAAACGTCACCCTGAGGACCATTGCCCAACTTGACAGAAGAATAGCAATTAATACTTCCATTGCTGAAGATTTCGGTATACTTACCATTGGAAACAACGCCCAAGAATCGCTGAAGAAGCTGCTTCCATAGATTAAGGACCACCCTTATCCGTTGTTTGCAAATAATCTAGATCACCGGCTCACCTTTAGGAGTGACCTCAGGCATCGCAGGCCTCATCACATCCTTGACGTCAACTTTGATGACATCCAAAAGGCCAAATTTCCAACCAACTGGATCACCTAGCTCTTTTATGTCCTGTCGTCAATCAGCAATCAACTCTATCGTCTTCGTTGGAAAGGACTCCCATTTATCCCCAGGTTCATCTAGCCTCTTTCCTAATTCAGCGTACTTCCCATTGCTATTACTTGGACGAGAATGGCAGTGGAAGCATGGCTTCTGGACTGCTCGTTTTTTGTTTTTCCCTGCGCTGTTCAATTGTCCATTGTCAATTTGTTGATAATCAGTCAATGATGAAGGAAATTTGGTTTCCGAAATGTACATCTTAGTCAATAAAATTTCCAATGTGGATTAGTGACTTTTTTTATTGTTTCTTTCATTAATTTATTTAAACCATCCTAAATACATCTTTCGTAGTTCAAACACTGACACGCATCTGGATTAGAGTTAAATTGTTGTATTCAAGAACTGGTTACCATTATATCTATAATTATACGAGCATGGACCCATACTATCATTATATTTTTTTTTATATCGCAGTTACAAATTTAAAAAAGTTTGAAAGAGCCTTAATGATTTGCACACGATTTGTTTGGATGACATGAAGAGTAACAAAAGAATTGATTTTTAAGACAGTTAAATTTTTTTATTAATACACCGTCTCTTTCAGGAGTATCTTTGGAAACCCTAGCCAGAGGAAAACGAAAGTTGACGAACTAGAGCTCTAATACTGAATTTTGTTGTTGGTTCTTCACGCACTGATAACCCATCAAAATCAACTTTTTCAAAACAAGAAATCATTAAAGCAGACATCAATGAGAAATTAACCATAATTCTATGAATGGAATTCTATTTATTTATTTATTTATTTGTATCTTAATAAAAACGCAAATAACAGCAAGGCCTTAAATACTGCAAAAATTAAAATTAATTAAATTCATAAATGTGTTCAGAACAAAAATAATCAACACGTATACAATAACTCGAGAAAATAAATTAAAATCATTAGGAGATGATTTTGGCTATTAATATCCGAATAATAAAATATGGAAAAAGAACGTAAGCTGTAAGAGTAAATTGAGAGATAAAATTACAAGAACTAAAAGAAGAAAATAGAAAATCCATGTTGTAAAAAATATTCCATAATTTAAAATCGTTTCAGAGCGGGTGGTAGACATTTTCTGATATAAAATTATATATTATAAGAATATACATAAAACAGCACTGTGCAGCATAATATTAACATAAAGAAATCACAACTAGAATAACAGAGATGAGTAAACGAAAGAAATTACAGAATATTTGAGTTGCACAATTCATGAATTGAGCAGAAATCGTTGTGCTCATTTCATGAATTGTGTAAATTTCTGCACATTTTACAAACTGTGCAAGGGCATTGTTGAATTCATGAACTGAGCAAAAAGTAGCGCATTTCTTGATTTGTGCGATTTCACATTCTGCGAGCAACAAATACAATTGCCCTAAGGAGTTGATAATTAATGCCAAATATATATTTCCTTACTTTTTTATGGAAGTTATGGATACTTATAATTTTCGAAATTTGAATAAGCCTTATGTATAGGATGACAATTATTGAGCTACATGAAAAAACGTCTGATAACTTTTGAATAATTGGTGAGATTCGTTAAAATTTGGCAGCTGAATGCAGGCCATGTTTAGATTTTTTTTGAGCATGTGCAGTCGTATTGTTGTTGTTAATTTTTCGTTGAAAATGATCTCATCCCTATTATCCAAAGTGATCGGATTTCGAAAAGATGCATGAGCACGATCCCATCGGACCAACAGAGTGTTTGAAGTCTTGGAAGAGCTTTTTAGAGAGGGCATTCTGACTTGGGCTACTAAGAGGCCACTGGAATGGGAATCGCTTTGTGCCATATAGCATCTGACTCAGATAACTTGGTCTTCAAGGTGGCGGAGGCGGTGGCATCATCGAGTTGTGCACGGTCTTGGGTTGAAGTGGTGGATTCATTGATGGCTTTACGTATCAGGTGTCCAGCGACGGCTGGTGCTGGAGGGCGCTCACTCTGAGGTAGCAAAGATATAGCATGCTCGGCATCAGATATAATTGTGTGGAGGTCTGGGCGGGTAGGCTTCTTGCACACGACGTGTTTTAATCCTTTGTTGAGGAGAACTTGTTCACTGTCGAACAATTGGATGGTGGTAAGGTTGACCACGTTGGAGTGGAAAACAAAGTCACAATCGGGGGGAGGGCGTACGGGAGTAGCGCGACGCCGGAGGTCATCTAGTTTCCTGCACAAAGTGTCGAACTTATGTTCCTTGAAAGACTGCAATCTAATATCGTCTTCATCAACGAGGGGCATCAGAATCTCAGGGTGCACAATCGAGGAGACATGTAGGTGCAGGCGGAGGACCTCCTGGGTAAAGCGGTGTTTTTTATTATATAAAATAGAAGTAGCACGGCTTACCCAGACTCTGATGGCTGCAGCTCGCGCGGCTTTGGCTGCAGTGGACTTGTTGCGGATGATGACTTGGACATAATTCGGTTCCAGGCGCTCACGGATGCAAATACGGTTGAACCAAATATTCTGGATAGTGGCTGCAAGCTTCCTCTTGGTGTGGAACATCTTGGAGATGATAGATGAGACATCGGAAAGAGTAGGGATCATAATACTGTTCTTACTAACGAAATGCGTGGTGGCTTTACAGTATAAAAGGTGGACAACAGAATTATCGACTAGTTTCGCCATTTATCCCCGGCTTCCTCAGGATACACAACAAGACAATCGACAATCGAACAGTGAAGTGTACATTCGTTAGGATGGGACGAAAGCAGCGCTTTCACAAAGCTCATCCAACCAGAATAAACTCCAAAGGAAATACAATGAGGTAGTCAAGAAGCCTAACCAACCCAAGCGGTCTTCCATATTATACAAAAAAGAAAGTAAGATTGACGATTGTCAGAAACAAAAAACAAACGAAATAAAAAA
>JAHWFO010022854.1:1331601-1416258 GCA_023313115.1 Rhysida immarginata
CGAATCCAACTTAAAACTATATTTGAATCTGACCAGTAGTAGGTTTTACTTATTGTGTGATTCAGTGATTGTTGAACCTTTTCTACTAGTTTCGCTGCGATTAAAGCCCCGCATAATTCTAATCGGGGAATGGTTTGTGTTTTGATGGGAGCCACCCTGGACTTGGCACAAAACAGGTGAACTGATACCTGATTGTTTGAATTTACTCTCAAATAGACACAAGCTCCGTAGGCTCTTTCGGAGCTGTCTGAAAATGCATGTAGCTCGACAGAATCGATAGGAGAGTAATTGACATAACGTGGTATGCTTAATTGATTTAAATTTAACTAAAATTCGATCACGCACTGGATCATCCCAACCCAAGTTCTCAGCCCAAATTTGTTGAATGAGGATCTTTACCAGAATTACGCATGGTCCGATCAGGCCCAGTGGATCGAATATTTTTGATATCGTAGATAACATTTCACGCTTTGTTTTATCTACTTTGTTCAGAAATGACTGAGTTTCATAACTGAGATTATCTGACCTGGGGGACCAAATTAAACCTAAAGTTCTGGTGGGTTCTTGCTCACCAATGCTTAACACTTCAGGGTCCTGCTTGCTTGATAAAGTGAATTCATTTCGCAAGTGTTCGCTATTGGATACCCATTTTCTTAAATTAAATCCACATGAAGCAAGAATGTGTGTTATTTCCGTGCGCAATTGCTTACACTCATCTAGGGATCCAGCTCCAGTTAGTAAATCGTCCACATAAAAATCTTCTAGAATGATTCTAGCTGCTCTAGGATGAATGTCTTTGTGCTCGTGGGCACATTGATGCAAAGCGCGAATAGCCAGAAAAGGAGCGCACGCTTGCCCATAGGTAACCGTGTTAATCACGAAGTGAGTCAGTTCGTCTTCAGTGCTAGCTCTCCATAATATTCGCTGACAGTTGCGTTGTTGTGGATTGATCAGCACCTGGCGGTACATTTTTTCGATGTCAGCAGACAAAACATACTTAAATGTTCGGAAACGAATTAAAATGTTGAATAAGTCCTGCTGAATAGTGGGGCCAATGTGTTGAATATCATTTAACGAGGTTCCATTACTAGTTTTACAGGACCCGTCAAACACTACTCGCAACTTTGTAGTTAGACTGTTATCTTTTATAACGCCGTAATGAGGTAAGTAATATGCATTTTTTAATGTTCTTGAATGTCGTGCGTTTGAATTAAATTGCACGTAATTGCCTTGGAATCCACCATACTGCATGTAAATGGACCTGCGATTATCCATCCAAAGTCTGTGTTTTGCAAATGTGGCTGCCCTCGGCCTATATTAATTTGCTCTGAGGATAATATATCCCAGAATAAATCGGCGCCTATTAAAATATCAATTGCGTTTGATTTATGAAAACCTTCATCAGCTAGCCTTATATTCTTAGGGATGTTAAAAATTGAAATGTCAAAAGTTTTCGAAGGTGTGTTTTCAGTTATTTTATTGACTATATAACAAGTTAGTTTGCTCTTAAATGAATTATCACGTGATTGCAATTGTATTTCGGTCTTGTAAATGACCTAATTATCTTTTGATTGACACCTATTACTGAGATGTTTACCTTTGTTTTGTTTAAATTTAATTTATTTTGAAAATCAGAAGTGATTAAACTAGCTTGAGAGGCACAATCTAATAGAGCTCTAGCTGTCACCTGTTTGCCGGAATTATCTTTTATTTTTATAAGAGCTGTGGATAGCATAATGTGTTGATTTGTTGAATTGAAATTGGTCAAAATAGTCTCAATCGACTCATTTTGTGGCTCATTATTCTCTAAGATGGGCTCATTTGTCTGTCTGCTTAAATGTAAAAGCGTATTATGCCTCTTATTGCATTTTTTGCAATTGCCTAATTTACATTCCTGATGATTGTGACCCTTCTTCAAGCAATTAAGGCACAACTTCCTTCCCTTCACCTCATTTATTCTTTTGACGGCATCTAATTTTAAAAATTCCTTACATGAAAAAATAAAATGATTTAACCCATTGCAAAAATTACATTTGGTTTGAATTTGTTTCTCACTTGCTACAAATGTATTAATTGGATTTTGTTTCTTGATTTCTGATTTAAAATTTACATTTCTCTTTGGTTTCAGTTGATTTTCCAAGGTTTCCAGCAATTGACACCTTTCTTTGAGGAAAGATTGAACATGTGCAACATCTGGAAATTCCTTGTCAAAGACGCGACTCTCCCATTCACGTTTCGTGGAGGCATCAAATTTCAGAGTGATCAAATAAATCAATAGGGTGCTCCACAGCTTGACAGGCTGACCCAATGCCTCTAAACAAAGGAGTTGTTTGGATAATCCATCTAAAAACTTCCTCAGTTCAGGTGCTCAGGAGAAAGAATTGGATGCTCGGATCGGTGCAGCAAGCTGTGTCAGACGCGAACTGTGGCGATCCGTGGTAACGAAACGCGAGCTGGGTAACAAAACTAAGCTCTCCGTCTTCAAATCTATCTTTGTCCCCATTCTCACCTATGGTCGTTAGGCCTGGGTAATGACCGAAAGAGTGCGATCACGGGTACAAGCGGCCGAAATGAGATTTCTGAGAGATGACGCAGGTGTTACCCTACTAGATAGAGTGCACAGCAGCAGAATAAGGAAGTCTTTAGGTGTTGAGCCGCTACTTCTCCGCAATGTGAGATCTCAGTTGCGCTGGTAATGGCCACCTGATACGGATGCCGCAAACTGGTCTTCCTAGGCAGTAGTTATTTTCCAAACAGGTGGGTAAAAGACCAAGGGCGAAGAACCAGGTGGCTAGACTACATGGAGAATCTGGGTTCGAGTCGCTTGGGTATTACCAGGGAGGACATGCACTTGATGGCGGAAGATCGCGATCGCTGGAGATCCTCCATAGGGCTGCTGCCCCCGCCACCCTAACGGATAAGCGGGTTTGAAAAGTAAGTAAGTAAGTAAGTAAGTAAGTAAGAAACAACCACACATTGGCAATGGCTAATCCACATGCGATATTTTGCCATGGACATCAAGAACAATTTAGGGTGAATGTGTTGTGTGGCGTACTTGACAATACACTGATCGGGCTTTACCTACTACCTCCTCGCCTCAACGGACACATTTATCAAGTGTTTCTGGAGGAAGTATCGCCAGGTTTGTTGGAGGATGTTCCATTAGTTTGTCAACGATTGATGTGGTTTCAGCATGATGGAGCGCCAGCTCATTTTGCTGGTAATGTACGCAATGTGTTTCAAAACTGGTTTCATGATCGGTGGATTGGTCGGGCAGGCTCAGTACGGTGGCCACCACGTTCGCCCGACCTGTCTCCTCTCGATTTCTGGTTGTATGGCTACATGAAAACATTGGTGTATGCAACAGAAGTCCAAGACATTGACGACCTTACTGCACGCATTGCTGTTTCAGCTGGTGAAATCCAAGCTCATACACAAATTATTCAAAACACGCACGCCAATCATTAGTACGGAGATGTCAACTGTGTGTACAGGTTGGTGGCGGAAAATTTTAGCATTCGCTTTGAATAAAATACATACTTCTAATCAAACACTGTACTGTCAAAGTTTGTATTTCGTTTTTTGTGTCACATCGAATTACAGTCATTGGATGTTTAGAGCTGTTCTGTACGCAGGTCAGCCACATTGCAGGCGGTGCATCCTGCTTTTAGCCCCTCATTTCTTTGCAGGGATTGAGTTTCCCTAAAAACAGGAAAGATGCTTATGTACAGAAATTTTGAGACACCCTGTATAGTCCGGTTTGTCGAAAATGACAACCGTGTTGCCTTTGTCGGCCTTAAGGTAAAAACAGTCTTTTTTTTCTATTAAGCCTTTAATAATAATGTAATCTTTTCTTGTGGATTGGAAGTGGGAATACTTCCTATAAGTTAAACTGCTATAATTTTACAACTTGCAAGCACTTCGAATTAATGAGTTGTTTTAATCATCCAAATATTTGATGCCAGTTTGAATGTCAGCAATCAGCTGTTCGACTTGGCTATGTCTGTAAAAAAAGAAAATTTCAGACATTTTTCTAGAACTTTCATCTCGTCATTATTAAAGGTGTGTGAAGACTCTTTTTTAACCCATTTATGCCTAGCGTCCTACATGTAGCTACTATTGTTTTTAATGAAAAGCCATTAACGATCAAGAGATGGTGCTACCTGTTTTGAAATCTAGAGAAGTTGCGCAATACTATAGAAAAAATTAGGTTTTCGTTTTGCTTTGTTTGTGCAGAAAAATAATTCCAAGCATGTGCAGAACTATGAAATTTTGAACTAAGAGCTATGGCTTCAAGTTCACGGTGAGTAAAGCTATATGCCATTTACTATAAAAATTGAAACACGGCTGGGACAGAATGATATATACCTGTAATTTATCCTCCAATCATGCTTATAAGTATACCCGACTTTTTAGGCCTAATAGACCCTTGCAAACTTGTCTGTCCTACATGTAGGACGCAAGGCACGTGGGGTTCGTAAGTGGGCTCTTTGCTACGTTTTGCAATACCGTGATTATTATTTTTTTCAGTGGCATAACAACTAGGAATTTTTACAAGCCTTCTCGATATCCACAAAGACTAACTGAACTGTTGGATCGTTTAGAATATTCAGACCTATCATAGTGTGATATTGTGGATTTCTATGTCGATCCTCCTGAAACTGCTGATGCCAACATAACTGATGAAGATTCTGAGGAAGAAGATGCTGGCGAAAATGTTCAAAATTTGCCTGGTAGCCTCCTTCGTTCAAAAGTTCCTCCAATAACTCAGATAAACAAAGACAGTTCCAGTGATGAAGAATTTTCAGATCACCCCAGGAAAAAGAAAAAAGTTGAGTAACAAGCAAAACGTAAATGGTCGAAAAGAGATCTGAACTCAAAGTTTCCAGATTGGTCATATATGGATGGAAAGTTGGAAGAGCTAGCAGAAATTAACCTGAATCCTGTTGGGTATTTTGAGTTGTTTTTCCATGATGAACTTCTGCAACTGATTGCAGATGAAACAACCAGATATGCCTCCCAACAGAACAGGAACCTTGAAGTGACTGTTGAATAAATAAAATTTACCATTGGTGAACTGTTAATAAGTGGTTACTAAGGCGAAGAATTAGGATTACCAAGACGAAGAATTAGGATTACCAAGACGAAGAATGTTCTGGGAACAATTTAGTGATACGCGATGTCAAGCTATTTACAATACTTTGCGACGAGACAGAGTCGAGGCAATGTACACAAACCTGCACTTTGCAGACAATAAGACAATATGTCTCTAGATTCCGATGACAAATACCCACTGATAAAATCCCTCAATGATTCCTTTTTTGATCATGCACCAATTAAGGAGTATTATAGTTTTGACGAATCTATGTGCGAGTATTTTGGCAAACATGGTTGTAAACAGTTCATCCGTGAAAAGCCAGTTCAGTTTGGTTTCAAGGTATGGTTTGGGATAACACCATTAGGATATGTGGTCTGGTTTGATCCATATCAAGGAAACAAGGGAAAACAACAAACTGTCTCTGATTTGGAACTAGGTGGAAGCATGGCTTTTGATTTTGCCAAAAAATAGCAGGAAATGGTTCTTTGCCTTTCCACATCTGCTTAGATAGGTATTTCTCAGGTAAAAAGTTACCATCTGAACTGAAGAAACTTGGAATCAAAGATACATGAACTATTCGTGAAAATAGAGCTGAAAAATGTCCACTAGATTCTGCTAATAAAATGAAGAAAAAATCAAAGGGATCTTATAATTAAAAAGTGGATGAGAAATAAGAAATTATTGTGTGTAGATGGCAGGATAATAGATTGGTAACATTGGTTTCAGATGCTGTGGGTGTACAGCCAATAAACCAAGCAAAAAGATATTCAGGGCAACAAAAAAAAAATAAAGTAGAACAGCCAGCACTTGTGAAAACCTACAATCAAAATATGGGTGGGTTAGATCGAATGGACCAGAACATCAACAAATATCGAGTGGGTCGTAGAGGAATAAATGGTAATCGTGTGTTGATTTCTTACATGTTGGATATGGCCATAAACAATGCTTGGCAGTTACATAAACTTTGCTCAAAAGGAAATCATCTTGATCTTCTAACTTTACTTAGAAAGCTTTGGATATGCTCCATTGACAGGAGGAAGACGTACAACGCAATCTCTTCAAAGTATTCGATATGATGGACTCAATCACTTTGTGATCCCTCAAAACAAGCAAACAAGATGTGTATATTGTCATCATAAAACAATAACACGCTGTGAAAAATGTGTCAAAGGAGTACATGTAAAATGTTTCAAAGATTTTCACACCAAAAAGTAACCAATACTAAATCTGTAAAGCCTAGCGTCCTATATGTAGCACGGTGTCATATGCAAATTTGAATATTATTAAGAGTATACGCAGTGGAAGGTAAATATTATGACATAAGGCAGATTAAAGAATGCAATAATAACTTTTATTGAATATGATGAAAATACGGTAAATAAATAATCTTATAGATAAACTTAGTTAGCTATCTTTACTAAATAGCCAGAATTGAAGAAGATACATTAACTTTGATAAACTATGCACTCTAGCTTATCTTCTAATTCTTAAGGCATAGATACAACGCTATTACACCAATCGTAAGTATAATGAGGCTCAATAAAACATAAGCAATTACGATGCACTTAAATGTACCCACCAACGAAGCAACTCTAAATCACACATGTAATTAGTTTCACGAAGGTAAGTAACACTGCTTCGACGGCACTACTTAACACATCGACGCACATAGGAATAACGTTGATTTACGTGTCGGGCGAACCTCCCTCCCAACACTTAAAGCGGAAACCTATCCGGTCTGCAGAATAGAATCATGTCAAAAATTTTATGTTGAATTCGGTCTTAGAAACACTAGAATTAGATAAGAGAGTCACAATTAGCAATGTAACGCAATCGGTAGTCCTACTCGTCACCCACGTGCAATAACAATAGATGGCGGATGGTTAATGGTTGAGTAACCGACGGTCAATGGTGGACGGTAATAAAGCTTACTGAGGATTTCAAACAATCTCACATCCCAGTTTGTAAATAACATATGCCCTCAAGCCATAGGGCCATATTCCTCGTACTACGGAGCGATAATGCAGGCAATAGCTCCCCAGTTCTGAGAATGCGAGTCCTGCTTCCTGAGAGCTCAAAAATATCTTAAACGAAGCCTCGTATAAAGATCGTAGTCGGATTATGAGTCCAACAAGGCAACCTTGGAAAATTCAAACGTTCGTACATGAGACACCGTTTTTCGGCCACACTCACAATGTCACGTCGACAGCACGTCGGGTTTGTTGTGGTGAGGGTCTCTCCGTCGGCGTCGCTCAAAGATTTTGACTCCTCCTAATTTCAGCAGTCTCAGGAATCTCCCTGACGGACGTCGCTCGCTTGCCATGTCTCCGGCTTATCGTCGACAAAATCCTTCTGTTCGACGTCGCCTTTCTCAAGGAATCATCTTTAATCAGCCTCTCGCCACGTCTACTTTTGAGGCCCTCTCCATTACGTCTGCCTCGATCACCAGTTCTTCCGTCGGGATTACGAAAATTTCGTACCTCTCCCTGATTGGTTTGCTGTGTATTCTGATGTGGACGACGCTTTTTTCGTCGGCTCCTTTTCCAAACCGCACCATAGAAGTAGCTAGTATGGAATCGTCGTCTAGTGTCATCGGAATTCGACGACAATTTGACGGCAATTAATTTTTTTGTCCTTTTAAACACATTTTCTACCCATTTTATTAAAATGATGCAAATATCTTGGGTACGCTTATTTCAGGCATAAATGGGTTAACTAATGCGAATGCATTGTTAATTGGGTTAACGATCTCAGGAATAGGAACAGCAGGCAAAAATGAAAGAAGTTTTTACTTTCTTATACATAGTATAAGGAAGTACTTAAATCCCGAAAAATTTCGAACTCGAGATTTTCACTGATCTTCACGTTATAGGGTTCCTAGATTACGAAAAAGTGAATTTTGGAAAATATCTGTGTGTCCACGATAGCGTCTAAACGGCTAAAGCAATAGAGACCAAACTTTAAACTTAAGATTATAATCTTCCTCGGGAGGTCTGATTAGTTTTCCAGTGGAATCGGTGAACCGGAAGTATCAGTTTACTCCAGCGCCAAAATATAAATTTCGAAATATCTCATTAACCATTGCGTTTATGAAAATTCTGAAGGGACTAAAAAGCGTTACAATTACAATTTTTGTTAAGAAAAATTTTCAAAATTCCAAACGGAAGTACCAGTTCTACTCTTGACAAAATCCTGTTTTTTGCTAATATAGGCGAAAGAAGATGGTATAGGAAAATTTGGAATCTATACCAAAGTGTATAGCAGCTAATTTGAAGTAACTTTTATTCACAAACTTTTTCAAAATTTTGTAGCCATTTTGGAGAGTTGCTTTATTTTTTTCTGTATTTGGACTAGGACATTTATATATAAGTAAGTCGGGTAGTGTCCACACCTCATTTTTTTTTTCTAAGATGAAAACCTTATATTCATATTTTTCTTGATTGATTGACATCATTAACTTTGTTTAAGGATGCATCCCATTCGAAACTATAACTAAAAGAATTACTTAAAACTAAATGTAAATTTTATTTATTTATTTATTTATTTATTTATTTGAAGGAAATACAGAAGATATCCACCCAGGTCTGGTATGGCCATTGGCCGACAAGTTAGGTCCCTGGGTGGAAGCAATCTAATAGATAGTTATTAAATTGAGAACAATTGCAAAATTGGTGGGATATTAATAGGTGGATTTATTAGGAAGAGTCTTCAGTTTGGATTTAAACGTAGATATGGAAGGGGTAGTGCGTAATTCGGGGGAAAAAGTATTCCATAGCTTGTATCCGGAGATGGAGATACTATTATGTTGATAAGTGTATTTTATTGCTAACTTGGGTAGGGAATCTTTGTTACGTAAGTTATAAGAGTGGAGAGGGGAAGAATTATAAAAGTTAGGAGGGAGGATTACTGAACACTTATTATTTAAGACTTTATATATGAAGAGCTAAGTGAAATGAGTAGAAATGGGAAATGGGTAATATTCCTACAGAAGGAAATAGATGGGAGACATGGTCGGATTTATTTAAGTTTAGGTAGATTCTTACGAACCATTTTTTTAAACGATGTAATCGTAATAGATTTGATTTGGTGGTATGACCCCAGAATTGTATTCCATATATAAGTGAAGATTGTATTAGTGTGTAAAACAGGAGATGTAAGATCTTTTTTGCGAGGAAGTGGAGGCGGAAAAACATGCCTAAACGTTGATTTAATGAAGATGACAGGATATTTATATGGGGATCCCATGAAAGGTTGTGTGAGAGATTGATGCTAAGAAATTTAACATTTTTAGAAGGTTTAAGGGTCAGATTATTGTAAATAGAGAGAAGTTCAGGAGATCCAATTTTTAGTTACGTTGATGAAAAATGATGTAAGTAGATTTCTCGATATTTAAATGCAAGCTATTTAGTTTGTTCCAGTTTGATAGGTTGTTGAGTATATGGTTAATTGAATAGTTGGTTAATCGGTTAGTTGGATTAGTGATAGAGATGAGTCGGCAAATAATAGAGTAGCGTCATCGGCGTATAGAATAGTAGTGAGAGGAGTTAGAGCTAAAGGTAAATCATTTATGAACATGTTGAAGAGCAGTGGTGATAAGACTGAATCTTGAGGGACACTGGTATTTCGGGTTAAAATGGAGGAAGAGATATTGGATAGAGTGAGTGAGTATTGTCTGTCTTTTAAAAAACTTGCAATCCACTGAAACGGTAAACCACGAATGTTGAAAAAATGAGTAAGTTTAAATAGGAGGAGATAATGGGGGATAGAATCGAAAGCTTTTCAGAAATCAAGGAACAGCCCCACGACGATTTTGCTAGTTGTCATGTTGGTGATTATGTATTCCATGAGTTCATAACAAGTTGTTGTAGTGATACGTTTGGGGGTAAAGCCGTGTTGCGAGGAGGAGAGCAAATTATTAGTGTGTACGTAAGAGGATAATCGGGAGTTGAAGAGTTTTTCAAAAATTTGGCCTAACAGATATCGAATTTCAAAGTCCAACCACTTGGTTTCGCAAATTCTTTAACTTTCTTAACTCTAGAATTAGCAGTCTTATTATTAAAATCATGAATAAATTTTGGAAACACATTAAGTTAATGGCATTGGGTGAGAAAATAGATATCTGATCTAATAACCTTGCGTGTAAATTAAATTTGAAAAATAAATTCATCATAGCCCGGGAACCCATAATGAACAAAACTTAAGCAAAAACAGTGGAATGGGACAACCAAAACCGGACGAAACCTCTAATCACAATGAGATTTGAAATACCGAATATGTATTTCGGCTACCAGGTAGCCATTTTTAGTGGAGGGGACAAAAGAAAGCAACCTTAATGCTAGATAATATATAGATTAAGTGGGGGGACGAGTCATTGAAAGAATATCTCCCATTGGTTAAGCGGTAATAACGCCTATTGGTCAAGTTAAACGGTGGGCCAATAAAATAACAGGAGATATCTTGTCAGAGGAGGAAAGGTAAAAATACTGTTACCTGTGTCCAAAACATGTTTGGCGATCCGTCCGAACTGCCATATTTATATGAGCTAAATGGTCTTTCCGTCTTTTAATTTTTTTTTTTTTTGCTTAATTTTTGTTCTCTAATGTAGTATGTAGAAAATGTAAAAGCGCTCTATTTTCTCATCTTTTACAATTTAATGACAAATCACATACTGGTCCCGGTAGGACACAGTTGTTTGTTCTAATTGATTAAATAAATAAAAAAATAAATAATTAAATAAATAAAATAGTGTAAACATTCCAAGGAGGAGCTTTAGCAATGAAGCAGAAATACATTTATACATTTATTAACAAACAAGTAGCAGACCTCGCGGTCATCTGTTTCTGCTTCACTCCCCTTTATATGCACTATTACTTCCCCCCACGTTTTTATGATTTTCTCGAAGATGGTATGTAGAAAGTGTAAAAAAGCTCATTTCTTCTATCTTTTCGGATCATTTCCGACGGAATGACATATCACATATCAGTAGCCGCGCAGTACTTGTAATTTTTATTGCCATTGGTTTAGCCAGTAGAGATTTTCTTTAAGCTAGAATCTCACGTTTTTAGCAAAATTTTAAATTAAAAGATTATGAAGCATTTAAAATTAAAAAAAAATTAATCACATCATAATCGCATTTTCGAGATTGAAAATAAGAATTTTCCATATAAATAGAATTAGCAAAGTATGTTCGCCAAATGTTATTGTTTATTCATCAGATTAGTTGAACTGTCGCCACTGGCAATTTGGCGAGCGGACTACGCAGACACTGACATATCATATGTTGCCATAGTTCTAAAGGCCAAATGACTTCAATGGCCGCATCTTGTAACGTGAAAAAATATCTGAGATATGGCAGATAGGCTCAGTGGAATAGAGTAGTACACGCACAGTGAACGGGAAAATATTTGATTGAATTTATTCAATAAATGAACTAAGAATAAGCAAAAACTAAAGGAAAATCAAGATTATATGACTATCCAACTCTTACTATGCTAAGAATACATAACATTATGCAATAAACAAATATTTCTAGCAATTCTAGCCGTAGTCTCAGCACTTAAATTGCCTTAACGTTTCACACAAATATCATACAATATAATGATGAGGTGAACCCAAGCATAAGCCAAAAAAATGTCAATGTCATACAATTTAAACATTTTCGTCAAAATTGCACATTAATAGAAGCTACTGTACTTCAAAGCATACAAGTAGGTATATGAATATATAATAATGCATAAAAACAACTATAACACTCTTTAAACAATAAATGGGCAATGTAAGTTCAAAACCACTACATTAGATAAAATATGCAATCAAGATAGGCATGAACAATGAGCCAAAAATATCAAGTCCTTAATCGGGAAGTAATAGTCCAGTTCGGGGTAGGTTATAAAAAATGTATAATTAATTAGACAGCACAAGAGTTCAAATCAGTTCAGTCCAGGATAAAATCTTACAGTTAAGCTGAATTAATTAACTGGATCACACACTGAAATAATACCATGAAAATTATAAGAATTAACAGCCTGACAGTAATTACGCACTAAGATCTTAAAACCACATTTCTATAAATTTTTAACAAGAGTTAAACACCACAACAAAACCACACTAAGATTAAGTGCCAGTAAATTATCATGTCATAACTGCGCTAGGGTAAACCCCAGCTGGTCGGCGAGGTATGCAGTCATGCAAACGGCCACGTGCCTCTCACACTTGAAGCGCTGCATAATTCTCTATAACACAACTCCATGGAAATGAACTTAGTTAAAACGGCACTGCTGCTCACAATACAAATCACACTCGGCTACGGATCTGCGAAGCAATCTCGGACTTTCAGCCACTTGCAGCAGTAGAGGCAACTCGTTGCTTCCTTTTTTCTCTGCGACGCTGGGAAAACCGCCGCCTCATTGGCTTCTGTGCGTGACCCACTCTCTCCTCTTGCGGCATCCGTATTCCATCGCCAGTTCTCTCGTGAAGGCAGGGAATGTTTCTTCCTTTGCTCCACTCACTATGCTACACAGTAAAGGCCTTTTTCCGGGCTACGTGGTTTACCATCAGCGTTCACCGCAGATCGCTCGGCCACCTTCCTCTTCCTCGTTCCTCTCCTTTCTTTTCCCCTCTCGATCTCTCTTCTGCGCTCAAATCTCCTCCTACGTCCTCATTGGTCGATGCATGTTGACGTTGCTGATGTCGTCGCTGACGTCGCTTCGCTCTCGTCTCCGAATGATAATATATTCGTGTACGGAAATGCACGACGTCGTCATTAGTATTCGCGTTGGAGGCCGAATTCCGTGACATCTTCCTGCGTGTTGACGATGTTGACGGGCCGGGAATTGTCCGTCCTATTTCCCCTCGCTGCCGTTCTCTGTTCCTGGTAAAATTTGGCTATTAGTTCTTGACACCGGTGTAGGTTTTTTTTCGGTTCCCAGGTGGGGTCGTCATAACCCACCCACTTCACCAAGAAGGAACGTTTGGGTTTCTTTCCTTTGACCTTAAGAAGTTTTTCTACCCTATATACTTTATCAATGAGGGGTCAGGTTTAGGCGTGATCACCTCTGATGCCAGAGTACACGAGTTCGATCCTAGCAGAGGACGATGAGGATTTTTCAGGGGGAAATCCTATAATCAAGCACTTAATTCGTAAGGGAAGTAAAGCTGTTGGTCCCGTGTAGTCGTTTGCCGGCTGCACATTAAAGAACCCTTGCGAGGCAAAATTTGCGGCCCCTATAACGCCGTCTTGAAATGACCATAGCAGTGGAAAAGGACATTAATACCAAACAAACCAAACCAAACTAATCAGGTTTAGGTCCTGGTTTCTTTTTTTCCTGGGTCTTTTCAATGAATTTCTTAAGGAACGAACAATGTATAGTCTTATTCCTGCATCTCCATTTGGCAGGGATGTCCAATTCAGCTGTGACGGATCTTGAAGGGTCCTACATACCGCTGATATAGTTTTTGTCTTATCCATCGATGTGGTAATAGACGGGCCGCTTTTTCCAGCACCATATCTCCTACCTTGAGATGCCATTTAGTGTGTTTCTGTCCGGAGTTTTTAATATAGCGTGCATTTGCTTTTTTTATTTTACTCTGGATTATCTGCAGGGTTTTGGCCAATCGCCTAATGAGAACTGGCATGTCGGGGTCTTGATATGCATGCTTGTTAAGGAAGGGCGGCATTGCGAAAGTCCTTCCGGGGTCCAAAGTAAATGGCGCATATCCCGTCGCCTCGGAAACTCGACTGTTGATGGCTATTTCAGTGCTTGTGAGATGTTCATCCCAGCCAGATTTTTTCCGTGTTCAGGTAATGGCATTGGATTTGCATCGCACTCTGGTTAGTTCGCTCCGATTGCACATCGGTTTGAGGATGATAAGTGGAGGCAAACTTTAACGATACACCCACAGACCTGAAAACGTTTTTCCATAATTCTGCTATAAAACGCACATCCCGATCGGAGATAATGATCGACGGGATTCCGTGCACTTTGAACACTTGGTCGATCAACAGTTTTGCTGTTCCCTCTTCTGTAATAGTTGAGCTACATGCAAATAGCCGTACTCTTTTTGACAACTTGTCCATAACTGTTAGTATTGTGTCACAATCTCGCTCAGTTAATGGTAACGGAGATATGTAGTCTAAGCATATTGTATGCCGCCTGTGTGGAGGTATTTCTAGTGGCTGCAAATCCCCAAAGGGAAGTTGCCTGGACACCTTGTTTTTTTTGGCAATTCTCACACTCACGAACTACCTTGCGGACATCTTGATCCATATGATTCCAAAAGTAAAACTCTTTGATTTTCTTTAGAGTTTGTTTGATTCCTGGGTGCTGGGCGGTAGGATTTTCATGCAATAATTTCATCATTATATCAATTATTGTCTTTACTCTTGGTAACACCAGCTGCACTGTTTCTGGCCTTGGTCCACAAAATATGGGGGATGTATTTTATTAAATAGCCCCTTTGTAAATTTGCAGTCATCATAACAACGGATAACCAAGTCTTTTATGTCTTCTTCAGTTTCCATCCTTGGCGTGTTGGCTGACAGCAGCTTGGGTTTCTCTTGTTCTTGTCCCCCGGCTGCGTCGCCGGTAGTGATGGTCTCTGTAGAGCTTTGCTGGTTTCGCTTACCCGCTGGTTCGGTCGATCCTTGACTTGGCGTCTCCACTTTTTTGTCAGCAAAGGGTTTAATGGCGACCCTGGTGTTGAATCCTTTTATCTCCGCTGCATCAATTTACCGGTTGTCCTCCGGTTGCTCTCCTTCGGTTGGAAATAGATTTCTGCTTGCCCAGCAGTGTTTCTATTTGCTGCATTACGTCTATCAGCCCCGTGATCTGCATTTGGGCGAACAATGGTCGTATTTGCTCGTGAAAAGCTGCTTTGTATAATTGCAGCTTCTTTTCCTCTGTGCATTCCGTAACTTGGTTGGCTAGTGTACCGAAGCACTGGTTAAAAAAACCATGTCTCTTACGTAACGAGTTTTGCTCCAACCACTCAAATTTTGTTTATTAAGCTGCTCCTGCTCTGACCGCTTTTTCCTTCTCATCATGAGCAGCCGGTTACTTCTCACCAAATTCACACTCCAAATGTCGCACCGACACAGCTAGGAATACAGTAATCAAACAGCACAGTTGCAGCGCAACCGAAGTGGGACTAATAAATTCACTACCACACAATAACAAGGATACCACTATGAAGCACTTAACAATATTTTCATACACTATGAATCGTTGCACCTTCTCAGCATGAACACTAATTGTCACTAAGTTCACACCCCAGCATTTCTGAAGCACATTAAATTGAGCTTTATAGTAGCTAAACACTTTAAGAGTTGGCTGGTCTTAAATATTCTAATAAGTTTGTCCATCAATTCATGAACTATAGTCACCTAGGCATTTAGAAATTTCATTTTTTATTTCTTATTTTCCACTCCCAAGAATGCTAGTAATCCACAATAATAACGGCGCCATGGAAAAAACAATAACAGAAAAAAATTTGTTTTAAATATCAATACTGTAGATCATTCCACGCACACTTGAGAATCTGTAGCACCAATAAAAAATTCAGACCGTGGTCACACATGCATTACTTCTATGAAGTCCCAAAAAATCCTTACTTTGATGTTAATATGCACAAACAATTGATTAGGCCCGTGGTCTCACTCACGCTGCTACCACGCACTGTCACTGTAGCATGTAAAAATATCTGAGATATGGCAGATAGGCGCAGTGGAATAGAGTAGTAGACACACAGTGAATGGAAAAATATTTGATTGAATTTATTCAATAAATTAACTAAGAATAAGCAAAAACTAAAGGAAAATCAAGATTATATGACTATCCAACTCTTACTATGCTAAGAATGCATAATATTATCCAATAAACAAATATTCCTAGCAATTCTAGATGTAGCCTAAGAACTTAAATTGCCTTAACGTTTCACACAAATATCATACAATATAAAGATGTAGTGGACCCAAGCATAAGCCGAAAAATATCAATGTCATACAATTTAAACACTTTCGTCAAAAGTGCACATTAATAGAAGCTACTGTACTTCAATGCATACAAGTAGGTATATCACTTCTTAAACAATAAGTCAGGCAATGTAAGCTCAAACCACTACATTAGATAAATTATGCAATCAAGATAGGCATGAACAATGAGCCAAAAATATCAATCCTTAATCAGGAAGTAATAGTGCAGTTCGGGTTAAGTTATAAAACATGTATAATTAATTAGACAGCACAAGAGTTCAAATCAGTTCAGTCCAGGATAAAATCTTACAGTTAAGCTGCTTTAATTAACTGGATCACACTCTGAAATAATACCATGAAAAGTATAAGAATTAACAGTCTGACAATTACGCACCAAGATCTAAAAACCACATTTCTTAGCTTTCTAATTAACCACCTCGTTGGCTTCAGTGCGTGACCCACTCTCTCCTCTTGCGGCGTCTGTATTCCATCGCCAACTCTCTCGTGAAGGCAGGGAATGTTTCTTCCTTCGCTCCACTCTGGCTACACAGTAAAGGCCTTTTCATGGGCTACATGGCTTACCATTGGCATTGAGCGCAGATCCCTCGGCCACCTTCTTTTTCCTTGTTCCTCTCCTTTCTTTTCCCCTCATTGGTTGATGCATAGTGACATTGCTGATGCGTTCGCTGACGTCGCTTTACTCTCTTCTCCGAATGATAATACATTCGTGTACGGAAATGCATGACATCGTCATCGGTACTCGCGTTGGGGGCCGAATTCCGTGACATATCTCCAACCCCACTCGCACAATTAGGCCTAAACTTCTTAGCAATGTAGATCTTGCCTAGAGGAATCTGGATACTGGATTTCAGTTCTATTCGTATTTAAATAGCACATAGTTCTTTTGTCCTCTCTGATTCTCACCACCGTATCTCCGACCCCAGTGGGCCAATCAAAACAATACTAAATAGTGAAGGTACAGATGCTCATAGGAACCTACATACGGAATTTCCACCTTCTACCTCAGAAAATGTAGAAATTATGAAGAGGATGGACGGGCATTATAAAACCAATAAACCATAACGAATGACATAACGAAGTACCGAAAGGTTAAACTAAACCATTCGCGGAATTATATTTTTAAACCGCCCTATGTTAACATTGTTAGTTTCTAACGGACCATAATGATACTATTAAACCACGTATCTTTGAAATAATTTCGACTGTCATTAATATTACGTTATATACATTCATGATACTTCATACAAAATTATTTGATATATTACATGCCATATCTTATCATTGAACGCTTTTGAGGGTGTCATAAGGGTACCATTAGAGCACGTGCCATTGTTTCGATTACAACCATTTTCAAAATGATTTATTTCCTGAACAATATTTATCAATTGGCAAAAATAGTAATTTATATGCACTTCTATCTCATCATTACGATTTCTTTATTATATATCTCCATTGAAAATTGCTAGGTGGGATCGGGAAGGTACCATTTGTGAACGTGCTATTGAACCGAATTAGATAATATTTGTCATGTACCACTTACGTAATATATTTTCCCATTGAAAATTGCTTGGCTAAAATATAGAGGTTCCATTTGGGCATGTGCCAATGGACCGATTTAGATAATATTTGTGATTGGTTGGTGCCAAAAACCATATTCATCGACTGATGTAAACAGATTTTGAAAATCTTTCATAGCCTCGGAGGAGTTAGAGTTAAAGACAGACAGACAGACGGAGAGACAGACAGACGGACAGACAGACAGACGGACAGATAGACAGACACCTTTCCCCACGTTGATAGCATAAAGCACTTTTTGCTACTTAACAAACCAAGTACCGAAAGGTTAAAATAAGCCATTCGCGGAACAATGTTTTTAAACCACCCTATATTAACATTGTAAGTTTTTAATGGACCATAAAGATACCAATAAACCACCTAACTTTGCGCCAATTTCGACTATCATTAATTTTACATTATATTCATCCATGACACATCATTTCAAATCGTTTGATATATTACATGCCATATTTTAGCATAGAAAATTCCAATTAACCATAATGGTTACACTAAAGCGGGTTTCATGAAACCAATTTCGACTATCATTAATTTTAAGTTATATTCATTCATGACAGATCATTCCAAGACGTTTGATATATTGCATGACATATTTTAGCATTGATTGTTCCAATGAACCATATTGGTTCCACTAAACTAGATTCCTGGAAACCTTTGTGGACTATCATTAATTTTACGTTATATTCACTTATAACACCTCATTCCAAGTTGTTTTATATATTACATGCCATATATTAGCATTGAAATTCCAAAGAACCATAATTGTTCCACTAAACCAGGTTCCTTGAAACCAATTTCGATTATCATGACATATCATCCCAAATTGTTTGATATAATACATGCTATATCTTATCTGTGAACGCTTTTGAGGGTATCATAAGGGTACCATTAGAGCACGTGCCATTGTTTCGATTACAAGCATTTTCAAAATGGTTCATTTTCTAGACCATTTTTATCATTTGGTAAAAATAGTAATTTATATCCGCTTCTATCTCATCATTACGATTTATTTGATATATTACTTAATATATCTCTCCTTTGAAAATTGTAAGGTGGGTTCATGAAGGTACCATTTTCGCACGTGCTATTGAACCGATTTAGATAATATATGTAATTGGTTCGTGCCATATACCATATTCATCGACTGAAGAAAATAATAATGAATAACCACTTCTATCTCGTCATTACGATTTCTTTGATATATTACCTAATATATCTTCCCATTGAAAATTACTTGGCGGGAAAATAGAGGTACCATTTGTGCACGTGCCATTTAACCGATATAGATAATACATTTGATTGGTTCGTGCTGACATAAACAGATTTTGAAAATATTTCATAGCCTCGGAAGAGGTAGAGTTAAAGACAGACAGACGGACAGACGGACAGATAGACACACAAGTTTCCCCACACTGATAGCATGAAGCACCTTTCGGTACCTAATAAACCATTAAGGAATGACATAACCAAGTACCGAAAGGTTAAACTAAACCATTCGCGGAACTATGTTTTTAAACCGCCCTATTGTTAACATTGTAAGTTTTTAATGGACCATAAAAATACCAATAAACTACGTAACTTTGCACCAATTTCGACTATCATTAATTTTACATTATATTCATTCATGACACATCATTTCAAGCCGTTTGATATATTACATGCCATATTTCAGCATGGAAAGTTCCAATGGTCCATAATGGTTCCACTAAACCAGGTTCCTTGAAACCAGTTTCGACTCTCATTAATTGTACGTTGTATTCATTCATGATATATCATCCCAATTTATTTGATATATTACATGCCATATCTGATCATTGAATATTTTTGATGGTGTCGTAAGGGCACTAGTAGAGCAGATGCCATTGTTTCGATTACAACCGCTTTCAAAACAGTTCAATCTCGGTACCATATTTATCAATTGGCGAAAATAGTAATTTATATCCGCTTTTATCTCGTCATTACGATTTGTTTGATATACCGGGTGGGCAAGAAATAACGTGAGGTGTTCAGAGCTCGCTAGCGGGAATTTTATTAGACCAAATGCAGTACATTTTCGTGTATATACTTAGTGAAACATGCAGTTTCGATTTCTGCAAAAAAAAATAGTACCAAAAGTCGCCATAGAGGGCGCTTATTTCAAGAAAACAATGAATACCTAATAGTCAAATGAACAAATACCGTACAAACCAAATTTAGTAACAACAATAAACAATATTTTATTTTTAATTACAAATGTGTTTCAATATGACCACCAATGTGCTGTTCCAATAGCTGCATGCGTTACACGACATTTTCTACGCCAGCTCGCAGCATATCTGCATTAATTAGTCTGATATGTAACGTTATTTGATCCTTTAAGGTTGAGAGGTCAGGAACATGTGCTTGATGCACAAGGCTTTTCAAATATCCCCATAACCAAAAATTACAAGGGTTGAGATCAGGCGACCTGGGTGGCCATACCATGGGAAATGCACGACTAATTATTCTGTTGTCTGAAAAACGTTCTCGCAAGATCTGCTGCACCTGACGTCCGATGTGCGGTGGCGCACCATCCTGCATAAAAATAGTAGAATCCAGACAACCCTTTTCCTGCAATCGTGGTATCACAAAATTCTCAAGCATATCGGCATACCTGGCAGAATTGACGGAAGAAGTCACCGGTCCACGGGGACGGATTTCTTCAAAAAAGTACGGGCCGATGATGAAAGAAGCAGTAAAGCCGCACCATACTGTTAGTTTCGGTGAATGCATAGGAGTTGGCAGACACACTTGTGGATTTGATGCAGCCCAAATACGGCAGTTGTGGGTATTGATATCACCATTCAAATAAAAATGTGCCTCATCACTCCATAAAATTTGCCATGGCCATTTATCATTCACTTCCATACTTGCTAAAAATCTCAACGAAAAGTCAGTTTGGGTACGTTCATCTCCAGGAAGCAATTGTTGAACAGGTGTGAGTTTATAGGGATAAAATGTCAATATCTTATGCAATATTTTCCTCACCATCGAATATGGGATATCTGTTTGGCGTGCTATTGCGTGTGCACTGCTGGTACCCTGCACAGTAATCATCTCTTGTTCCACAACAGCAGTTGCGACTTCTTCAACGTGTTGCTGCCTGATTCGTTTGCGTCTCCGGCCTGGTTGCACTCCTAGAGTTCCGGTAGATTCAAATCGTTCAATCATTTTCCGTAAGTTAGTTATGCTCACCGGTCCTCTTCGTAACGTTTTCAATCGCCGGAATTCACGAAGGGCAGCACTTGCATTGTCGCTCTTCTGATAAAACAACTTGACTAATAACGCCCGGTCAGGCAAAGTAAGCGTCATCGTCAGGCCATTCGTTCGTGAATGATGGGAAATCCTCAGCCTTGTCTTTTATTGTCATGATTGCTCAACACGGAACGCGCTTATGCAAATGTATTCATTGTTTTTTTGAAATAAGCGCCCCCTATGGCGACTTTTGGTACTTTTTTTTTTTTTTGCAGAAATCGAAACTGCATGTTCCACTTAGTATATACACCAAAATGTACTGCATTTGGCCTAATAGAATTCCCGCTTGCGAGCTCTGAACACCTCACGTTATTTCTTGCCCACCCGGTATTACTTATATATCTCTGCATTGAAAATTGCTAGGTGGTGACATGTAACATATTTACCGACTGACGAAAATAATAATGAATAACTGCTTATATCTCGTCATTACGATTTGTTTGATGTATTTCTTAATATATCTTCCCATTGAAAATTGCTTGGCGGAAAAACAGAGGTACCATTTGTTCAGGTGCCAATGAGTCGATATAAAAAGAATTTTTGTGACTACTTCGTGTCTTGAACCATATTCATCGACTAACGAAAACAGATTTTTAAAATCTTTCATAGTTAAAGTGTTAAAGTTTCAGACAGACAGACGGACGGACAGACAGACAGGCACGTTTCCCCAGACTGATAGCATAAAGCACTTTTCGCTAATTAATAGACTGATAGCTCTCATCTCTCGCTAATTAATAATATAGAAAACCAGCAAAGACATCCGGCGTTGCCGAGGATGTAGAGAAATAGAACATCCTGTATAAGTTAAATGAAAACTCAAATGGATTTTCAAACATTCAACAATTTCCTATTTTAAACGAACCTCCTGTTGTTCAGATATTTTAAACGAACCTCCGACGCCCGCATAACTTTTTTGTCTTCTGCCAACCAATTTTTTCAGTTGCATTTATACAGGTATAAATTAATATGCACTTTTCAAAGGATAATTATGGAGCATAATAGCTGCTTATTGATTTCAGAATTTGAGTTGATGTATGCTTTGTTCTCAGTAACGACGTAAACTCTCACCCGAGCAGAAAGACTGCTTCCTCTATCGCATTCAACTCGTACCCAATAATCTACTAATTCTCCATTATCTCCAATAACTGATCATTTTTAAAGTATTTCTAGAAATGCTAAGTTTTAAGAACTATCAATTCTAGCAAAGGCACCTGGCATTGCCCAGGATAATTACAGTCGTAGTTAAACAGAACAACCTGAATAAGTTCAATAACTAAAAATATTTTTCAGTATTTTTACAATTTCCAGCAATTCTACTGTAGATGAAGTTCCCGTTGTGCAGATTTCCTGATGCCTGTATACTGTAACGTGTATTAGCGGAGCAATAATAGCTAGCGCAGTGGATATAAATAAGCACGTAAACAGGGGTAAGGTAAGAATAATAAAGTTTAATAAAGTTATGAAAAATGGCACAAAAATATGAATAAATGTCAAAGACCAGTAAATAAAGTAAGAATCAAATCCTTACATAACTAGGCGTAATGAAATAGGTGCAACTTGCAAACCTTACATAAACATGTAATCAAGAATAAAGCATTAATACCAAAACACAACAACCGGCTTGGCCGGAAAGTTAAATTGCTACACGGTATACACTTCGTAACGCAACAGTAAACTAAAATCTCCTTCCCTTTTAAACAATTATCGGAAGGATATTAGGTAAATAAAAATATAGCTACTGTTTTCTACAAAAATCTTACAATATAGATAAAGATAAGTAAAGCACCAGATATTCGTAGATACGAGGCTCGCTAATTAATAAATGGTTCACACAAAGCATTTGAATAAGCCGCAATTAGCAAATATGGTGGCCTCTCTCAAAAAACACATAATAAAATGAGTTACCATAATAGGATTCAAACCTTAAGGCTGGATGAAATCTGACAAAAGAAACAATTATTATACACAGTTTTACAATTCCAGCCGGACATAGTAATGAGTCTAATAGTCTTGATAGGGAAAATATCAGTCCGTAACACAGGTTTACAGAACGAGTTACAAACGTAAATGTCCACCTCGGAATATCAATACACACAGTCTAGACCGAGTTTTAAGCCAGAAAAAGTCTTAACGAGGTAACAGACGTAAAATTTCATAACAATATACCGCCTTGGCGGGGAATTAGCTGTAAGCAAAAAGGGAAAATAGGTTACACACTTAGAATAACAAGAAACGGGCTAATGGCGCCCTCCCTTGAATTAAGCACATAAACCGTAGGGCACAAATTTCACACGGCAATGCGTAAAATTCCGTAATACATTTTACGCTTTCCTTTCCACATAGGCAAAACCATATTGCGAGGTTAAGTAAGCATTAAGACCTCCAGGGAATTGCCCTCGCACCGTCGCACGCCCGTCGAACTCCCGACGGAAGAAATCACTCATGACGGTGGAAATCACTCGGGGGTCACAATTAATTAAAGAAAGAGTACTCACAAAATATGAACCGGACACGGTGAGCGTTCTTCCCGGTGACTTCCACTCGATACTCTCGCTCCGCCTCGTGCAAGCTAAATTACTGCTCGCGCAGGGACTTCCGTGAGTGGAAAACGCCGCCTTCGAAGCTTCACCGCCGAACTCGACTCTCGTCGGCGTCTCAACGCTTCGCTCCGGCGTTCCGTTGCCTCCGCTCGGCCGTTGCTCCTCACGTCCTTGCTTGGTGGAAGCGACGACGAAGAGCTCTCTTGCGTTGGCGACGAGATCGCTCTTTCCACCTGCTGTCCGTTTCGTCGTCCGGGTCACTCTCCCTTCTTCACTCGTTTTCTCCCGCCAAGAAAACTTCGAGCCTCTGTCTCGAAACCTCCTTGCATCTTTATTCGCTCTGGCGTGTTGGCTGGTATGACGACACTGTCTGCCCCGCTCCTCCCCCGCCTTCGAACGGGCGAATATCCGAGAGCGGTAGAAGCAGTTAGTGTCGCCGGGAATCGAACCTGGTTTCGATTTCCGTGACATATACCTTTTTGTCTCTCTGACCAATCAGTACTTGTTTATTTCTTTGACATCACAATAGATACGTGTATCTCTTTGCCTGCTCGAGTGTTCAGGAATCTATATATATATAAATGGCTTGGGGTTGGTTCGTTTGTTTGTTTGTGTGTTTGTTTGTCTATGCTCTGTCACGAACAATATGCCACGCGCCAACAATATGCCACAGACCAAACATATGTCATGCTAGGTGCCCATTTAGCGCGACGATCGCGCGATTCTATCGCTTTCTGAAGCATGCACGCTCAGTGACGTCACGACGGCGATTCTGTGGCGCATCTGAGGCGATTGAAAAGCTCTGCATGCCAGAGCTTTTTGATCGCGCGAATCTATCGCACCGAATCAGAAAACAGTTTCGAATCACGTGGTACATGCAATCATGGCAGCACTTACTTCGATATGGTCGGATATCGCTACGGAAAATTTGATTGAAGATATATGCAAATAGCTAAGCATTCCTAAAATAAATAACTCATTCTCGTCCATGTCGATTTTGGAAGCACGAAATCTTGAAGTGGGAAGCGAAATGATCGCGGTATCTACGGGTTCGGAGTACACCATTGATTTTATGCTTCCCCATAAAAAAAAATCCATCGGTGTGAGATCTGGCGATCTCGGTGGCCAAGCAACTGGTCCCCCACGACCAATCCAACGACCAGGATATGTCTTATTTAGGTAATCTCTAGCTGCTCTTGTGTAATGCGAAGGTGCGCCATCCTGTTGAAATCACATCAAATGTCTGGTCATTAGTGGAACATCTTCAAGAAGACCAGGGAGCTCCTCCTTCAGGAAACCAAGGTATGTTTGCCCGTTAAGACGGCATGGTAGGAGATATGGCCCAATCAGGACATTGTGGATCATGCCAGCCCAAATATTCAACGAAAAACGATGCTACAAAACTGTTAACATGTGTTGCACATGGGTTGACATGAGACCACAGATGACTATTGCAGCTATTGAACATTCCCTCTCGCGTAAACGTTGACTCATCTGTCCACAAAACCATGGAAGGAAAGTCTGGAATCCTATTCTGTTGCTGCATAAACCATTACGCGAAAGAACGCCGGGAACCATGATCATTGGGACATAATTCCTGCAACTTTCGAAGCTTAAACGGATGTTGCAGGTTGTCATGTAAAATGTTCCATACAGTGGTATGACTAGTATTCAGAGCAGCTCCGACCGCACTTGTACTTGCCGATGGATTTCGGTTAAACCTTTCCAAAACTTCATCCTCTAATTCAGGGGAGCGTAACCACCGACAACGTCCACGCTGATGATTATCAGAGCGAATGCGCCTGTTTCTCTTAGACGACGATCTACTGCACCAAATGTTCGTGAATTGGGAAGAATTCTTTTGGGATAACGTTCAGCATACAAATGCCTTGCACCATCCATTGTACCAGCAGCACCGAGACACAGATGCATGTCTGCATAATCATTCCATGTAAAACGATTCATACTGTTTGTTTAACGTTACACATGTAAAAAGTACATCAAGTGAACTTTTTAAAACAAATCTTTAACTACTGCTTTCCCAGAATGCGATTAGTTCATTTACATATGGACTAATCGTATTTTACAAAGAGGTTGTATAAAATGGAATCTCCTTGACGAAGCTTGTCCTAAGACTTTTCAACAAACAAGCACGTGCACCTTGAAATTTCTTTGCCAACAATTACTTTAAAAGTTATTACAGTAGATTGCTTGTGTTAATTGTTAAAAATAAAATAATCTAGGCCTACCAACGCACACTGCGTCCCGGTGTCATTTGATTGTTCAATGCAGTATTGTAAGTAAACGGAGCTGCGGGGACCCCATGTTCATAGGACAAAAAATACTTCTAAGGACCTCTTCTATCATCTCCCAAAAAATCTGTACTCAATTCAAAAACACCGTGTATTAAAAGGATTCGGTTTTTTTTGTGCCAACAATCGTCCGGTGTGCTTGCGTCAACAATCAGCTGCCCGTATTTTTATATTGCTTTAACAATGGTTGATGCACGCGGAAATCTCCATTCACTAAATCAAAACGCAATCGTTTCATTTATATCCATGCAAATTTAATAAGGATAAAATAAAAAATAAGAACAGATTAATTAAACGATAAACAAATTCAATAAATTAAATAAACCTAAAAACTAATTAATTAATTAAATAAAATCGATTATACGAATAAATAAAGTAAAACAATTAAATGTACAAATTAATAAAAAAATAAGTAATAAAATTAAATTTAATCATTACTTTCAAGATTCATTACTTTAAAAATAAAAAATAGACAAAGGTGTAACAGCGCGCTATATTTAAGTACATTAAACGTTGTTATGCTTAAACATACCGGGTGTTTCAAAAAAGGACCTGTATATTTGAAAAATCAATAAATCAATGAAAAATCAGTAAATCAATAAAGCAATACGCTTGGGACAACAGTAAATTTTCAGGCAGACAAACTTTCGAAATTACAAACGATGTATTTCTATCGCTGCCCGTTTAGTTTTTATTGGTTTTTCAAATATACCGGTTACCCGGTTATTTATGAAACACCCGGTACAAACGCCAGCAAATATTTCAGTGGAAATGCCTCATTAACCAGTGTCGTCTGCTAGTCTTCTTGCGAATCGAAGCGCCGCCCTGGCGAGCACCTGATCCCAAGTCCCTTGATTATTCACTGAGTTTCTTCGTCTGGTATATAGGTATCTTGATGGCTGTGTTATTTCGAGGCTTCCGAGATTATACAGGCTAACCCATATAATGAAAAAAACATTGGTTAACGGGCGACAAATATGGCGACAATAAAAAGGCAAAATTATCCGGGTAACCATTGCCATCTAGGGTCATAAAACCGAAATAGGCATTACCTCTCAGATTTTTACATGCAACACAAGCACGAAGCCTCGATTAAACCCATTAAAATCTTGCTTGAACGAGAATTAAACATGTTTATTTTGTTGATATAAGATAATTTTTAGAATTCACGTTAATATGTTTCTGATTTGTTAATGACAGCATTGCATTGCCTATATATTTAAGATATTGATATTAATAATTTTCTGTTGAAATTTCACTGCCAAAGGAAATCAATATAATTCCATGAGAGTTAAAAAAATATTTTCAGTTTTTTTTTAATTTTCAAAATTACTTTCCTATGCTTTACTATAGTGGCTAGAAGAAATAGTGTGTCCATTGCCGCTGATTTCGCGTCATCATAACTGACGACACCGCCAGACGGCACGACTATCTAATGCGCCGACCCTTACTCTATAATGCATGGGATTCAATGTACGTTTCACAGCACGAACACTTTAAAAATGCTTGTAATAGATAAATCTTGGAAAAGAAGTTTCTATCATTGCATCATCTTGAAAAATTGTTGCATCATCCCTACATCAGTTTCCATGGCAATTATATTTTCCCAGTGTTGGTGGAAATATATGGCAACAATAACTTCAACTAAACAACTCTGTTCTTGAGTGGCATTGGATGTACATGATGGTTTGTATCTGTGTGCAAACCATACAATCTGAGTGGTAATTATTAACTACTTGGTAATCCGTTGTTACAATAGGTTGATTTAAATGCCAAATCTCTCCTTCAGATAGCATTCCCTACGGTTTATGAATTTTATTCTAGTTTATTTACTAAAGTTTAGTGAAGATGAAAGTTAAAGACTTGATAGAAAAGCTTCAGTTAATAGGAGCGAAAACTGACGGAAATAAACAAGTATTGACTAACAGTGAGCAAATTTTATAATGAATTACGATTTACGAAAGTGACGATGCTAAATATTGGGCTAGGCTACGACATTTCATTTAACCTCACAGAATTAACGAAAAAAATAGAGGCTTTACAATACTGCCTTATAAAAACGACGACTAGTTTCGGCTTTATTACCTGCCTTTCTCAAGTCTGCATAAGAGACAATCAATCGACAATCGAACAGTAAAGTGTACATTTGTTAGGATGGGACGAAAGCAGCGCTTGACCTGGTCAATTACGCTGAACACCTGACGAAAGAGAAACACCCGACCAGGACAATCGATGAAGTCACTGAGATCCTGAAATACTCCAATAACCCAAAAAATACCCCCATACTAGAAGAAGTAGAAATTTAGAAATCATTAAACAAACCAGAAAATAATAAGGCACTTTTAAATTCCCAACAATATTTCGACAGCTACCATCTCTTACGCCAGCTGAAAGACTTTTTGTAATTTATCCAATCGCAACCTGTAATGTTCCACCAATCACGAAAATTTGCCCTTCAATATGTTATGATTCTTTGAATATCTTGTAAAGTTCGACCAATCACAAATATTTAGCCCTTTAATTTGTTTCTTTGTATTGTTCAACCAATCACATAATCTGTCTGCCCCTTTTATGTTGTATTTTACGAGCCAATCGTGTACCAGAGATTGTGTATATAAAGCATTGTAACCCCTCTCTTATGCAGGCTAAGTACAGTATCATAGCTCTTATGGGTCGCAACAGCGCCCTCAGCATTGACAACAAGCTACTTCTGTACAAATCGATTATCCGGACCATACTCCTCTATGGCATGCCTGCGTGGGCGACTATCTGTAAAAGCAGATGGAGTGAACTACAGTCATTCCAGAATGTTACCCTGAGGACCATTGCCCAGCTGGACAGAAGGACGGTGAAAAACCAATCCATCCACCTCGATTTAAACATGGGCCATATCGGTAAGTTTATACAGGATCTCCTTTTGATTATGATACAGAAGATGAAGACTCACGACAATAAGCTTGTGAAAGGGATACTGGAGAACTCAATGAATATGAACTGGCATACGAAGTATCGTAAACCGAGGCACGTTCTTGACATCAATTTTTGAAGATATTAGCAACGTCTCTTTTCCGGACTACTGGAAGATGTGATAATTTTATTTCTCCTTGTGTTTTTTTTATTTCGTTTGTTTTTTTGTTTCTGACAATCGTCAATCTTATTTTCTTTTTTGTATAATATGGAAGACCGCTTGGGTTGGTTAGGCTTCTTGACTACCTCAGTGTATTTCCTTTGGAGTTTATTCTGGTTAGATGAGCTTTGTGAAAGCGCTGCTTTCGTCCCATCCTAACGAATGTACACTTCACTGTTCGATTGTCGATTGTCTTATGCAGACTTGAGAAAGGCAGGTAATAAAGCCGAAACTAGTCGTCGTTTTTATAATGCAGTATTGTAAAGCCTCTATTTTTTTCGTTAAGAAGTACAATACTATGACCATTCCACTACAAGATATCTCACAGAATTTTTCGATCTGTAGCAAATCCATGAAACTTAAGATTTTTGTTTTTAACATTGTTGTTCGAACACTGTGGAACTGAACAATTTACATGCAGGTGCTTATACAGTATTCTTAACATTGCCGAGATTTTCTCCTCATTTCGACCATTGCGTTCTAGCCTCAGATACATAAACCTTTTTAGGGTTTGACTTCGACAACACCCTTTCTTTCCAATCCCTCTGTGAGTCCATCATCGTTAATCTTAAAAGACTTCGGTATCTTATGAAAACACTCCGCTCTTTCTTATCTAATGCGGAAATGATTATTGTAATTCAAGCTAAGGTCCTTTCTTATCTAGAGTATACCGTCATAGTTTGGGCAAGCATGTCTAATCTCTGTTTTCAACGCTTAAAAGTAGCGTATAATGATGTCCTCAGAACTGCTTTCAACGTTTCAAGATTCGCTTCAATTTCTGGCCTATGTTATACGCATAATTTACCTACTTTAGAGTTATTCAAGTCAATTCACCTTTTACATGAACTCACTGGTGCTCTCTGATGTAGTATTCATCCAGCATCCTTTGTTCAGGTTTGGCTACTAAAATCAAAGAATTACCGGTCCACTAGGAAATATAAAATTGATGTCCCTTATAAAGTATCACCCTTTGTAAGTAAATACTTTCCTTACAATGCAATTGACCGATGAAATCTCATTTCTTTAAGCATACGTGTAACTGCTATTGAATGTACTTCTCCAGGCTGTTCCGTAAACTGTGCCCATTTTAAAAGACTTATTACAGACTTTTACCATACACATTTAAATGATTAGACAATGGCTTCTCATCTTCTTATATTTTGTATTTTACTTCTTTTTAATTGTATATTCCTTGGAATGCTTTATAAATAATAAATAAATAAAGCGTAGGGGCTGCCATCTATACATAAATCAACCTATTGCAGTCTGCTCTCGATGTCTTGAAACAAAACTTGATCATCCATCTTCATCACCAGGGAACATCACTGAATACCTTAGAGCCATCTTTCCTTCGAAGTTTCCCTTGCCCTTGACGTAGTAGCCTATATATCCTCCTGTTCTAGAAGAAGCTGCCGGTTTTCAGATGTTTTCAATGCCCGGATAGCTGCTAACGTGTTCGTCATGGAACCCGGTCGTGTTCGTCATCGCCAGTGCGCGCACTAAATGACCCTAGGTTAGGAGTAGAGTCGTTTAGTGCGTTGCAAGATGGCGCTGCCCTAGAGCTTGAAATGTAGCGATAGCAGTTTTTCTGATCATTAGTCGTTCTTTCCCTTTCCTTTCCAAACACACAAGTTTTAATCAGTCGTTTTGAAGTTTGTTAGGGATCTCAATGGATACACGAGTAACACCTTAGCCACCTCGATAGACACTGCCTTATCTATATTCTGTCATTGCATCATCATTTTATGCACATAGATTATATTTCTTGGTAATGATCGTTCAATCATCGCATCATCATCACCTCAGTTTCCAAAATAGATTATAGTCATAATTTATCGGGGATTTTTAAAAAATACTTGGATCTGTTGTGCTTAAAAATAAACTAGATGATATACCCGGCGTTGCCCAGACTCTTTTGATTTCGCAGTATATGAATGTGAATATACAGGGTCTTTATAATTAAAGTTCCATTTTGACATGGCCATAAAAAATACTGGACCATGTTTTCAACATGTAACTAATTTTAGTAACGATTAAAGACTTGTTAACCTGTGTCTTCGTGTCTAATTTCGTATACGAATATTGCATAGAGCACCATTCCATACTGGTGGTGGCATGTGAACTAATTTTTTTTGGTGGGTGAGAACTTCCCATGCCTCTTGTATAATATTATCAAGTATTATAGGTTTAAGTCCAGTAGTTTTTTTATGGCCATGTCAAAATAGAACTTTAATTATAAAGACCCTATACATTAAAAATGAACAAAGAAAACGCTTAGAAATAATACAGTAAAAATTTATAATGAAAATTCGAAATATAATTTAAATTCTCCCAATGACACAGCTAGCCTAAATAATTTCTTGATCACGTACTCTAACTTTAGATATACACATTCAACCATTCAAATCTCTTCTTGAGTGAGAATGAATGTATAAACTCATTTCGAACTGTGTTGAAAATATTTGAAAATTCGTAAAAAAATTTGGGGTTATTTGCTACTTGGTAATCGATCGTTACAGCTCAAAATCTGCTCTCGTTGTCTTGAAGCAAAACTTGGCCATTCATCCCTTTGTGTAGTCTAGCAGTCGCCGTTTCTTCTGTTGATACGCTTGCATCGTTGATGGCCGCCTGGGAACATCAGTGACTACTTGATCACTCACCATTTACTCAGTTTCTAAATATTCTGCAAACTCTCCATGATGTCCAGTTGGTGCTCATTTTGAAAGGAAAGCTTAATATCTAAGATCTAAGAACTATCGATTCTATGAAAAACCCGAAAAACAGGAATTCTAGACACTGTTACAAATTCAAGCTTATTTCTAAAGAGCAATTTTGCCCTGCATTTTTGGTCATGAGTAGGTTGGTCTCTCAATAGTGTTGGTGAATTGCGTGTAGATACCATTGTTGATATCTATTGTTGCACAAACTTTGCCTTGCATTTTTGGTCATGAGATATTTTTTTATTAATATGCCATGCCATCATTATGAATATCGATTTATTAGAGATAATTATTATTTTTTCGATCTCTGAGGTAGACAGTGACCTTCATCATGTCTTGTAGTTTAGTATGCAAAAGTATGCAAAATTTCTTCAAGAACGGAATACAACTGTATATCAGTTAAGAAACAGACACACCCACAAACCAAAACACATTGATCTTACCCATAACATTGTAATTTTCTAAGGAAGAGTAATGATACCATTAAACGACGTATCTTTGAAATAATTTCGACTATCATTAATTTTACGTCACATTCATTCATGACTCATCATTCCAAGTCGTTTGATATATTACATGCCATATTTTAGCATTGAAAGTTGCAATGAACAATAAGTGTCCAACTAAATCAGGTTCCTTGAAACCAATTTCGACTATCGTTAATTTTACGTTATATTCATTCATGACACATCATTCCAAGTAGTTTTTATATATGACATGCCATATTTTACCATTGAAAGTTCAAATAGATCATAATGGTTCCACTAAACCAGGTTCCTTGAAACCAATATCGACTATCATTAATTTTATATTATAATCATTCATGACACATCATTCCAAATCGTTTGATATATTACATGCCACATTTATGCATGGAAAGTTCCAATGAACCATAATGGTTCCACTAAACCATGTGTTTTGGAACCAATTTCTCGCATCATTAATTTTACGTTATATTCATTCATGATACATCATCCCAAATTGTTTGATATATTACATGCCATATCTTATCAGTGAACGCTTTTGAGAGTGTCGTAATGGTACCATTAGAGCATGTGCCATTGTTTTGATTAACCATTTGATTAACCATGCTATTGTTCTGAACCATATTTATCAATTGGCAAAAATAGTAATTTATATCTGCTCCTATCTCATTACGATTTGTTTGATATATTACTTAATTTTCTCTCCATTGAAAATTGCTAGTTGGAGTCATGAAGGTATCATTTGTGCACATGCTATTGAACCGACTTATATAATACTTGTGATTGGTTCGTGCCATGTACCATATTTATCGACTGACGAAAATAATAATGAATAAAAGCTTCTATCTCATCATTACGATTTCTTTGATATATTACCTAATATATCTTCCCATTGAAAATTAAGTGGCAGAAAAATAGAGGTACCATTTGTGGACGTGCCATTAACATGATTTATATAATATTTGGGATTGGTTCGTGCCATGAACCATATTCATCGACTGACGTAAACAGATTTTGAAAATATTTCATAGCCTCGGAGGAGTTAGCGTTAAAGACAGACAGACGGACAGATAGACAAACGGACAGATAGACAAACACGTTTCCCCGAGCTGATAGCATAAAGCACCTTTAGGTACTTTATAAACCATTAAGGAATGACATAACCAAGTACCAAAAGGTTAAACTAAACCATTCACGGAATTATGTTTTTACACCGCCCTATGTTAACATTGGAAGTTTTTAATGGACCATAAAGATACTATTAAACCACGTAACTTTGCAACAATTTCGATTATCATTAAATATACATTATATTCATTCATGATACCTCATTCCAAGTCGTTTGATATATATTACATGTCATATTTTAGCAATGAAAGTTTCAATGAACCATAATGGTTACACTAGACCAGGTTCCTTGAAACCAAGTTGGACTATCATTAATTTTACGTAATATTAATTCATGACACATCAGTCCAAGTCGTTTTTATATATGACATGCCATATTTTAGCATTGAAAGTTCAAATAGATCATAATGGGTCCACTAAACCAGGTTCCTTGAAACCAATATCGACTATCATTAATTTTATATTATAATCATTCATGACACATCATTCCAAATCGTTTGATATATTACATGCCACATTTTTGCATGGAAAGTTCCAATGAACCATAATGGTTCCACTAAACCATGTGTCTTGGAACCAATTTCTAGTATCATTAATTTTACGTTATATTCATTCATGACACATCATCCCAAATTGTTTGATATATTACATGCCATATCTGTCAGTGAAGGCTTTTGAGGGTGTCATAAGGGTCCCATTAGAGCATGTGCCATTGTTTTGATTAAAAACACTTTCAAAATGGTTCTTTTCCTGAACCATATTTATCAATTGGCAAAAATAGTAATTTATATCTGCTTCTATCTCATTACGATTTGTTTGATATATTACTTAATTTTCTCTCCATTGAAAATTGCTAGTTGGAGTCATGAAGGTATCATTTGTGCACGTGCTATTGAACCGATTTATATAATACTTGTGATTGGCTCGTGCCATGTACCATATTTATCGACTGACGAAAGTAATAATGAATAAGAGCTTCTATCTCGTCATTACGATTTTTTTGATATATTACCTAATATATCATCCCATTAAAAATTACTTGGCGGGAAAATAGAGATACCATTTGTGGACATGCCATTTAACTGATTTAAATAATATTTGTGATTGGTTTGTGCCATGAACCATATTTATCGACTGACGTAAATAGATTTTGAAAATATTTCATAGCCTCGGAGGAGTTAGCGTTAAAGTCAGACAGACGGACAGACAGACAAACGGACAGATAGACAAACACGTTTCCCCGGGCTGATAGCATAAAGCACCTTTCTGTACTTAATAAACCATTAAGGAATGACATAACCAAGTACCAAAAGGTTAAACTAAACCATTCACGGAACTATGTTTTTAAACCCCCCTATGTTAACTTTGTAAGTTTTTAATGGACCATAAATATACTATTAAACCACGTAACTTTGCACCAATTTCGATTATCGTTAAATATACATTATATTCATACATGATACCTCATTCCAAGTCGTTTTATATAAATGGTGTTTCGAAATTTTGTACAATAAATTTAGTGACGTATTCTTCAGGTCAAAAGAAGACGAAAATGTTCTATAGCACTTTGTCTGGAAACGATTTGTTTGCGAGTAATCCAATATCATATAGTAGGGAAGCACGGTAGTTAGCGGACGATATTTTAGCAGTTCCAGCGTTTCGACCCAACACTAAAGTTGAGTGGTTTGTTCCATTTAAACCTACTTAAGTGTTGTTCCATTAGTTGTGTACGGTTGTTTCCATTACTGTAGTTTCACTACTGTACATACACTAGGAATATCCATTTCAGAACGTTTGCGTGCTTTGACATACGCATTGCGGTTTACGTAAAAAAAAAGTCATGTACACGTATTCCAGTGCAGAATACATTGACTTGCACCTAACGTATGGTCTTGCGGACGGAAATACGGTGGAAGCAATAAGACTCTACCAAGAACGCTTTCCGAATAGACGTTTGCCAAATAACCGAACATTTGTATCTTTCGACAGACATTTAAGGGAGCGTGGTTCCTTTGGCCGTCAAACAGGACAAGGGCGGCCTGTAGCACATTCTCGGGATGAGGAGGATGTGATAATTGACATCATACATGATGAACCATAGACAAGCACCCTTCGTATTTCTTCCATGGTACACATTCCGCACTCATCTGTTTGACGCATTCTTCACCGTCAGCTTTTGCATCCATACAACCTGCAACTGGTTCAGGCACTGAACCCAACGGACTATCCACACCGACAACGATTTTGCCAATGGATACAACGTCGTCATAATGCAGACCCTAGTTGTCTCAGCCAGATACTTTTCACGGACGAAGCAACCTTCACCCGGGCAAGAATCGTAATTTCTCACAACCAGCACCATTGGGCAGATGCTAACCCGCATGCTACCAGAGCTCGAGCGCATCAAGAGCGTTTCTCCGTGAACATTTTGTGTGGAATTGTCGGAAATAACTTAATTGGCCCTTATGTGTTGCCGCCACGATTGACTGGGTGAACATATCTTTTGTTTCTGCAGAATGCATTGCCAGAATTACTGGAAGATGTTCCGCTTTTGATAAGATCTAACATGTGGTTCATGCATGATGGCGCTCCAGCACATTTCAGCTATACACGAGCACACCTTAATGCTGCATACACGAATCGGTGGATAGGTCGAGGTGGACCGGTAGCCTGGCCTGAAAGATCACCCGACCTTAATCCCTTGGACTTTTTTCTGTGGGGTCATGTGAAAACGATCGTCTATAGCACGGAAGTTCCTAACAATATGGATCTGCAGCAACGAATTGAAAATGCATGCCAAACCGTTCGTAATGCTGGCGACGAACTCTTCCATGACATCAGATGGTCGCTCATGCAACGAGCCGAAGCGTACGTGCGAGCTAGTTGCGGGCACTTTGAACAATTCCTGTAATTTGGAGTCACGGGTTTAGTTGGCTGTATCGCGTGAATAAATCGTTTCCAGACAAAGTGCTATAGAACCTTTTCGTCTTCTTTTGACGTGAAGAATATGTCACTAAATTTATTGTACATAATTTTGAAACACCCTGTATATTACATGTCATATTTTAGCATTGAAAGTTCCAATGAACCATAATGGTTACACTACACAAGGTTCCTTGAAACCAATATCGACTATCATTAATTTTATGTTATAATCATTCAGGATACATCATTCCAAATTGTTTGATATATTACATGCCATATCTTATCGGTGAACGCTTTTGAGGGTATCATAAGGGTACCATTAGAGCATGTGCCATTGTTTTGATTAAAAACATATTCAAAATGGTTCTTTTCCTGAACCATATTTATCCATTGGCAAAAATAGTAATTTATATCTGCTTTATCTCATTACGATTTGTTTAATATATTACTTAAATTTCTCTCCATTGAAAATTGCTAGTTGGAGTCATGAAGGTATCATTTGTGCACGTGCTATTGAACCGATTTATATAATACCTGTGATTGGTTCATTCCATGTACCATATTTATCGACTGACGAAAATAATAATGAATAAAAGCTTCTATCTCGTCATTACCATTTCTTTGATATATTGCCTAATATATCTTCCCATTGAAAATTACTTGGCGGGAAAATAGAGGTACCATTTGTGGACGTGCCATTTAACTGATTTAGATATTATTTGGTCGTGCCATGAACCATATTCATCGACTGACGTAAACAGATTTTGAAAATATTTCATAGCCTCGGAGGAGTTAGCGTTAAAGACAGACAGACGGACAGACAGACGAACAGATAGACAAACACGTTTCCCCACGATGATAGCATAAAGCACCTTTCAGTACTTAATAAACCATAAAGGAATAACATATTCAAGTACTAAAAGGTTAAACTAAACCATTCACGGAACTATGTTTTTAAACCGCCCTATGTTAACATTGTAAGTTTTTAATAGACCATAAATATACTATTAAACCACGTAACTTTGCACCAATTTCGATTATCATTAAATATACATTATATTCATTCATGATACCTCATTCCAAGTCGTTTGATATATATTACATGTCATATTTTAGCATTGAACGATCCAATTAGCCATAATGGTTACACTAGATCAGGTTCCTTGAAACCAATATCGACTATCATTAATTTTATGTTATAATCACTCATGACGAATCATTCCAAATCGTTTGATATATTACATGCCATATTTTGGCATGGAAAGTTCCAATGAACCATAATGGTTCCACTAAACCAGGTTCCTTGAAACCAATTGGGACTATTATTTATTTTACGTAATATTCATACATGACACATCCTTCCAAGTCGTTTGATGTATTACATGCCATATTTTAGCATTGAACGATCCAATTAGCCATAATGGTTCCACTAAACTAGGTTCCTTGAAACCTATTTGGACTATCATATATTTTACATTATATTCCTTCATGACATATTATTCCAAGTTGTTTTATATATTATATGCCATATTTTAGCACTGAAATTCCAAGGAACCATAATGGTTTCACTAAACCAGTTTCCTTGAAACCAATATCGACTATCATTAATTTTATGTTATAATCATTCATGACGAATCATTCCAAATCGTTTGATATATTACTTGCCATATTTAGCACTGAAATTCCAAGGAACCATGATGATTTCACTATACCAGTTCCTTTGAAACTAAATTCGACTATAATTAATTTTTCGTTATATACATTCGTGACACCTCATTCCAAGTCGTTTGATATATTACATGCAATATTTTAGCATTGAAAGTTCCCATGAACTACAATGGTTCCACTAAACCAGGTTCAAGAACAAATTTCGACTATCATTAATTTTACATTATATTCATTCATGACAAATCTTTCCAAGTTGTTTGGTATATTACGAGCCATATTTTAATGGCGTCATAAGGGTACCATTAGAGCACGTCCCATTGTTTCGATTACAACCACGTTCAAAACAGTTCAATCCCGAAACAATATTTATCAATTGGCGAAAATAGTAATTTATATCTACTTCTATCTCGTCATTATTATTTGTTTGATATACAGGTTGTTTTGAAATTTCATCACCAAAATGATAGGGGTGATGGAATATGCGATTCTAAGCAGAAAAGTTTATATGAACATGGGTCCGAATGTGAACGATAACTGACATTTGAACAGAAATAAAAATGCCGCCACTATGATTAAGAAATAAATAACTCACTTTCTACAACATCTAGGACGATGAAACTAGGAAGAATAATAGGGTACATAAAGCTGTGTATGCGGTTAAAATTTGAATGAATTACAACAAGTAGTTTCCGAATTACGCACTCAATATCGTAACACATGCTCACATGTGAGTACTAACCACCACGTGTTACGATGTTGACTACGTAACTCGGAAATACTTTGGAATTCGATAAAATTTTAACAGTAGACGAAATTTTATGTACCATATTATTCTTCCACGTTTCATCATCGTAGATGTTGCACAAAGTGAGTTATTAACTTGTTGATCTTAGTGGAGGCATTTTTATTTCTGTTCATATCTCAGTTATCGTTCAAATTTGGATCCATGTTCATATGAACTTTTTTGCTTAGAATCGCATATTGCATCACCCCTATTATTTTAGTGATGAAATTTTAAAACACCCTGTATTACTTAATATATCTCTCCATTGAAAATTGCTAAGTGTGGTCGTGAAGGTACCATTTGTGCACTTGCTCTTGAACAGATTTAGATAATATTTGTGATTGGTTCGTGCCATGTACCATATTTATCGACTAACGAAAATAATAATGAATAACTGCGTGTATCTCGTCATTACGATTTGTTTGTTATATTACTTAATAAATCTTCCCATTGAAAATTGCCTGACGGAAAAATAGAGGTACCATTTGCGCGCGTGCCAATGAATTGATTTAGAGAATATATGTGATTGGTTCGTGCCATGACCCATATTCACTGACTGACGAAAACAGATTTTTTAAATCTTTCATAACCTCGGAGGAGTTAAAGTTACAGACAGAGAGACAGACAGACAGACAGAGAGACAGACAGACAGACAGACAGACAGACAGACAGACAGACAGGTTTCCCCACACTGATAGCATAAAGCACCTTTCGGTAATCAATAATGATCTCTCTTTTTTCGCTAATTAATAATATAGAAAACAAGCAAAGGCACCCGGCTTTGCTCAGGATAATTACAGTTGCAGAAAAACAGAACAACCTCTATAAGTTAAATGATAACTCAAATGGATTTTCAGGAATTCAATAATTTCCTATTTTAGACGAAGCTCCCGTTGTTCAGATATTGCCGAAGCCCGAATAACTTTTTTGTCTCCTGACCACCAATTATTTCTGTTGCATTTATACAGGTATAAATTAACATGGATTCTTCGAAGGATAATTATGGAGCATAATAGATGCTTACTGATTGTAGAAGTTGAATTGACGTATGCTTTGTTCTCAGTAACGACGTAAACTCTCACCCGAGCATAGAGACTGCTTACTCTATTGCCTTTCCCCTTTTTCCCAATAATCTAATAATCTAATTATCTCCAGTAACTGATCGTTTTTATAGTATTTCTAGAAAATGTTAAGTCTTAAGAACTCTCAATTCTAGCAGAGGCACGTGGTGTTGCCCAGGATTATAGCAGTTGTAGGTAAACAGAACAACCTGAATAAGTTCAATAACTAAAAATATTTTTCAGTAATTTTTACAATTTCCAGCAATTATATTGTAGACGAAGTTCCCGTTGTGCAGATTTCCTGACGCCTGTATACCTTTTTGTTTTCTCTGGCCAATCAGTACTCGTTTATTTCTTTGACATCACAATAGATCCGTGTATCTCTTTGCCGGCTCGAGTGTTCAGGAATAATAGATAAATCTTGGAAAAGAATTTTCTGTAATTGCATCATCTTGAAAAATTGTTGCATCATCCCTACATCAGTTTACATGGCAATTATATTTTCCCAGTGTTCATATGGAAATATATGCACAACAATAACTTCAATTAAACAACTATCTTCCTGAGTGGCATTGGATGTACATGCCCGTTTTGTCTGTGTGCAAACCATACAATCTGAGTGATAATCCGTTGTTGCAATAGGTTGATATAAATGCCAAATCTATCCGCCAGATGGCATCCCCTACGGTTTGTGAATTTTGTTCTAGTTTATTTACAATAGTTTAGTGAAGATGAAATTTAAAGACTTGAAAGAAAAGCTTCTGTTAATTCAGGTCCATCCAGGGACCCAACTCGTCGGCCTCAGGACATACTGGTCCTGGATGGACGTTTTGGATTACCAGTATTAATAAATAAATAAATAAATAAATAAATAAATAAGAAATAAAATAGGACCGAAAACTAACGAAATAAACAAGTATTGACTAACAGTGAGCAAATTTTATAATGAATTACGATTTACGAAAGTGACGATGTGCTAGGCTACGACATCTCATTTAACCTCACAGAATTTTTCGTTCTGTAAGAAATCCATAAAATTTCAGATTTTTGTTTTTAACATTGTTGTTCGAACCCTGTGGAACTGAACAATTAACATGCATGTTTATTAATTAAAAATAAAAGCTCTTTTTAATTAAAAGAAATATAAATAAAAATTGATAATAAAAACAATGAATAAAAGTCACCCAATGGAGAAATGCAAAGGTTGAAGTGGACGAAATACAATTGAAACAAAGGTCTTGTGGAGCATATACAGATGAAACACAGATGAAGAAACGATGAAAAGGTCTTGTGGAGAAATTTTACGCGAAACACAGTAACAGGTGAAGAAGATCCATAGAAACATAGATGACAAAATTGAAATGTATTAAAAAAAAAGCGTTTTCGGGATCTTTATCCGAGCTTATAAACTTTTTGAATGAAATTAGAGTTAAAAACATTATAAAAGAAGATATAATAATAAAACAAAACAATGAAATCAAATACAATGTGGGATATTAAAACTGAGGAGATATTTTTATTAGTTTGATTGTTGTGAACAGGATAGTGGTATTGGATTGTTGAGTGCAAGGGAAGGGATATAATAGTTTTAGTAGTAATTTCCAATTATTATTATTAATTTCTATAGATGGTTTGTCAACATGTTACTGTGTTCCTTCCTTCGTGTAACATTTTCGTGTAACATTTCTCCATAAGACCTTCTTTTCATCTGTGTTTCATCTATAAACGCTCCACAAGACCTTTGTTTCAATTGTATTTTGTCCACTTCAACCTTTGAATTTCTCCATTGGGTGACTTTTATTCATTGTTTTTATTATTTATTTTTATTTATATTTCTTTTAATTAAATGGAGTTTTTATTTTTTAATTAACATATTTTATTACAACTCATACTCTTATATAATAATTACATGCATATTCTTATACAGTATTCTTAACATTGGTGAGATTTTCTCCTCATTTCGACCATAGCGTCATAGCCTCAGATACATAAAGCGTAGGGGCTGCCATCTCTACTTAAATCAACCTATTGCACTCTGCTCTCGATGTCTTCAAACAAAACTCGACCATCCATATTCACCACCAGGGAACATCACTGGATACCTTAGGGCCATCTTTCCTAATATCTTAGGGCCATTGTATCATCATTTTATGCACATAGTTTATATTTCTTGGAAACGAACGTTCAATCATCGCATCACCACCACCTCAGTTTCCAAAACAGAGTATAGTCATAATTTATTAGGAAATACTTGGATCTACTGTGCTATCAATTAAACTAGATGATATAAATAACTAAATAGAGAGAATATACTTACCTTAAAAACTCTGTGGATATTGAATACATAAGAGACATTACCACTCTACAATCCACTGGTGAGAAGAATAAGAAATTCATATGTCTACCCTATAACCGTAAGTTGACTAGAGGTCTAGAAAGAATTTGTAAAGCTTACGACCTTAGGGTAGCATATAAAAGCAGCCACAACCTCAAAAGCTTACTAGGCAACACGAAAGATGCTATTAGTAAAACAGATAAATCTGGTATATACGAAATTTCTTGTAATTCGTGTGACAGCAAATATATTGGCCAAAGCAAGAGGAAGATTTCGACTCGAATCAAAAAACACTTCAGCTATATCAAGAATCACAAACCCGAGAAGTCTGCGTTCGCAGAACAAGTTATAACCACAGGACACGTCGGAAAAACCGATAATTTCCGAATCTTACATTACAATGACGATCCCAGAAAACTGAATTTTTTAGAATCGCTGGAGATTTCTAAAATACCTCCAGACAAATTATTAAATCATGAAAGAGGCCCAATGGTGGCGGGTTTCCAATTCAAGATCTTAAGACAGGGATCTAGGAGGGGCAAATATTGGTGGAATGATGCCCTTTTTAGTAAATGGTCAATGAAACAAACAGCCTATATCGAGTATGTCCGACATAGGGATCATTTGTCGCATCTAGCTTATAAGCAAGCCAATCAAAATTTTAAACATGAAATACGTAAGGCAAAGAGGAAGGCAAAGAACTCGGTCTGCCAGTTCGACTCAGATATGGGAGCATATCCGTCATACGTGTAAGACTCAGGCTCCCAGACTGCCCTATGAGGAATATGAGAAATATTTAGACTGGGTCAATAATCCAACGGATCTTCCACAGCCTGATAAAATAATTGTGAGTGGGGCCAAAGTCCATTTCGGCTCACCTGATCCTGAAATTCCGATGGGAGGGAGCTTTTTAAAAATTTTAAAAACTGTTAAAATTACAGGACTAAATTTTCCTTTTTCTTTTACGGACAAGATCCTTCAATGCTTCAATTTAACTGGCTACAACATGATTTTTTCTTTGTGTCAATTAATAGTAAAAACTGGGAAATTTCCGTTAGCCCTTAAAATGGCGAAGATAAATCCTACGTATAAAGTGGGGTGTCCCCTCAATATTTCTAATTATCGGCCGATATCTGCGTTATCTGCGTTTTCGAAAATTATAGAAAAACTAGTTTTTCAGCGCATGGTGAAATATTTGTGGACTAGGATTCCTATGCAACAAAAGGGTAGTCGACCTGGACATAAAGTGATTTGGATTCCTCTCCAGATCTATATGAACGCCATGGAAGCCTGCGATCAACATCATAACTTCATTATCGTTCAAACAGACATTTCCAAAGCATATGACACTATTTCTAGACCCCAGCTTTTTTACGATCTTCAGCGTTTGGGGGTTTCACAAGGTTATATTGCCTTACTGCGTGACTACTATCAGGATCGCTTAAATTACATTGGCTCTGATCCAGTGGTGTATAAAGAATCAAAACGAGGGATTATCCAAGGGTCTGGCTTAGCACCTCTATTATTCACGGCAGCTACCGCATCAGTTTACGATCATAAATTCAATTTGAAAATAGTCAGCTATGTTGACGATAACGTCTCGTTCGCTAACTATCCATCACACGAGCAGAATGATATTATAGAATTACTCCAGCACGATTTGAGCTATCTGGCAGACTGGTATTCTAGTAGAGGTCTCAGGTTGAATGAGGATAAAACTAATATTTTAGTTTTACCAAAAGATGAGAATTATACCTCTACTATTAAGATATTGGGCATTACTTTTGATACCAGTTTGAAATTCAACGTTTACATTGACCAGTTAATAAGTTCTTTACATCGCAAGTCTTACCTGGTGAAAAGACTTCGATCTATTCTCAGTATTTGTCAGATTCGTCGGTTAATTTTGGTTGTGATAGTGCCCCAGCTTAAATATGGAGCTCTATTTTGGTCGTCCACCTCCTCAGTAAATCTCAAAAGATTGGCCGTTGCTTATAACAAGCTTATTCGGGTAGCATTCAATTTGGGTAGACTGGATTCAGTGACGTCGACCTGCTCGGATTTTAATCTACCCACTGTCACGACAATTATGAAAGTGGCGTTAACTGTCGAGGTCGCCGAAGCTCTTCGGAATGATAAACATCCTGCTATATTCATTAGGCACTGGTTTAAATCTTCTAGTCAAGTTCGACAAACTCGAAGATATTTGTTTGAGATTCCGTTCATTGTGTCAGCTCAAAAATCTAAGAGTTTTCCGTATTCTGCAATATCCTTATGGAATGTATTGCCGATGGACATTCCAACTGCCGTTTACCTCTGTACTTCCACCTCTTGCCTTACCACTTGCATCCATTTAAAGAAACGCATAACCCAATTTTATCTCAGTAATCAATCTTAGTTTTAGTCCTTTTGTATAGTGTTGACTTCGGGCCCATTAACCTTTCGAGAGCAGTTTTTCTTTGGTTTTGTTTTGTGACACTTGTCTTTAACGTATGTAATGCTTAGATCCATAGTATCCTTTCCCTTTTACCCCATGGTCTGGGGTGCTTGATTAATAAGTAAATAAATAAATGTATACATTTATGGTGTATTAAATTTATGTTTGTGGACAAGTGGAGTTTCCTTCCTTCATCTCTTATGTAAACTAGATGATATCCCCGGCGTTGCTCAGACTCTTTTGATTTCGCAATATATGAATGTGAATATACACTGCATGATCAAAGGAGTTGGGACACCCCTGTGAACACCTGGGGTATTTCTCCTGGACAAGACTTCTTTGATCACGTACTCTAACTTTAGATGTACACATTCAACCATTCAAATCTCTTCTTGGGTGAGAGTGAATGTATAAAATAATTTCTGACTGTGTTGAAGATATTTGAAAATTCGAAAAAAAAATTTGGGGTTCTTTACTACTTGGTAATCGGTCGTTACAGCTCATAATCTGCTCTCCATGTCTTGAAGCAAAACTTGGCCATTCATTCGTTTGTGTAGTCTACCAGTCGCCGTTTCTTCTGTTGATATGCTTGCATCGTCGAGGGCCACCTGCGAACATCAGTGACTACTTGATCACTCAGCACTTGCTCAGTTTCTCAGTATTCTGCTAACTCTCCATTATGTCCAGTTGAAAGGAAATCTTAAGATCTAAGAACTATCGATTCTATGAAAAGCCCGAAAAACAGGAATTCTATGCACTGTTACAAATTCAACCTTATTTCTAAAGAGCAATTTTGCCCTGCCTTTTTGGTCATGAGAAGGTTGGTCTGTGCATAGTGTTGGTGAATTGCGTGTAGATACCATTGTTGATATCTATTGTTGCACAAACTTTGCCTTGCATTGTTGGTCATGAGATATTTGTTTATTAATATGCCATGCCATCATTATGAATATTGATTTATTAGAGATAATTATTATTTTTTCGATATCTGAGGTACACAGTGACCTTCATCATGTTTTGTAGTTTAGTATGCAAAAGTATGAACGGAATAAAACTGGGGAAACTTTACCATCTTCCCTTCACCGGAAGCCAGAAACATCTAAGCGATTATCTTGCCGTATGCTGGCGCCGCCTAGTGTTGGCTTTTCTGCAGTCTGCTTTTACAACTGAATTAAACAAACGCGAGCAATTTGAAAGTAGTTCCAGTGATGAACGACCTACCGTAGATTGAGAGAGGTTACCTAAGGAAAAAACATTCAATGTGGCTCATTGGTCACTGTTTTCCGTTACTCGAACGCCTTCGGCATTCTGTCTACAACGTCCCCCTCCGGGGGTAAATAACTGATATATACCCCAACCTATTTGGTTACAGGGGGCAGTTGGTTTCCCCTCGGCCGGTTACAGGAGGCTAATGATCCGTATTTTTTAGTGGTCACAGAAATGGCTGCCAGAAGGTTACGGGAACTCATTTTATGGTTAAACCTAAGTTAACCCAACCTCAGTTAACCTAACCCAACACCAGAACGCTCAAAAAATGCTGGCTTACCTTTAAGACATGGTTCCTTTCGACAATGGCTAATTATCCAGAAAGCAGAAAAAAAGAAAATCTGAACTCCACAAATAGTTCGAAACAACCGCGACATGCCAATTGTGTGGTTGCTATAGCAACAGCTAGCGCACGACGGGAAGAGACAGCCAAAACACGCCCTCTAATGTCGGAATCCACATGCAGGGGGGTGCCAACAGTACTCGGACTAAATATTTTTATTGGCCAAGAAATGGCTCCCAGAAAGTTCTGGGAGCTCATTTTATGGACCATCCTAAGTTAACCCAACCTCAGTTAGCCTAACCAGCATAAGAATGCACCCACACTTTTAGAATGAACCCCCCAAAAAACCAAGCCCCTGTTTTTCTCAATCCCCTAACAAAATAAGTCGCCCACTTTTAGATTCCTCTCTACAGATGGCGTCACCGTACATCATACAGCTAATCGCTCAGACGTGTCTGGCTTCCGGTGAAGGGAAAGCCGTAAAATCATGCCTAAAACTGTATATCAGTATAAGAAACAGACACACCCACACATCCATACACAAACCCACAAACATTCTTCTTAATAGAAGAGAGAAGTGCAGTCGTGCGTCCGGGTGCGAATGTCAATAATGCTTAAAAGATGAAAGTAACAATATATTCTTTTTTGACAAATCGATTGTTATGACGTGCCATTATCTTGGTATTCTTTACAGTCACTGTTTTAGCACGCGAATTCGACTTGAAGGGTTACACGATAAATTCTGAAAAGTTGACATGGCCGAGCTAACATTTTGATGGTGATATTTCTGAAAACAGAATTTGAAAATTTTAATACGTAATAATTTAGAGGTACATATATAAAAAGCCCAATCAAATATCGTGAAAATTCAGAATGATAGAATGAGTTTAATTTCAGTTGCTCTCATAATAAACAAAACGATAAGGGGTTTTTGTAACGTGTATATAGCTGGGTAAGTGTAGCTAGGCGCAGTAGAAAATTTAAACACGTTACAGCGAACAGAGTATAATTAAAGATGAAGTTTATTGCACAAATTGTAGCAAAGAAACTTAAATAAAAATTAATGAGCAAAACACTTATAGCTAAAACTCTTAATTATCAGTAAAAATCAGTAATATAACCATCAACAAATAGCATTGAATACTAATAGGCAATGCAAAACTTAAATTTACGCATAAGTTTCAAAAACATAAATTACGTAGCACAAGCATGTCCAAAAGTCACTTTGATTCCAAGACAAACAAATATAAACACCGTAAGGCAATTGATAAATTTACGCAATAACACTTAAGCACATAAGAACCTTAGCTCTAAACTTTGAAAATACAAAATGTACATGAACACTATCTCAATCAAATATCAGACAATATACTATTTCTTAAAAATCAACTAGCTCCGCATTTTTCACAGTTGGCAATACATGTCTTACGTCAAACTATCATTGAATTAATGAGGTTCAAATAATTAGTATCACATTCAAGTCCGTTGCAGCTTGAAGAGCTGTACACAAAATAGTTCACTTTTATATTTTGATTGGAGGATGTTGTCTCTACTATAGTTTGTCAAGCATCCTGAAAATGGCATTGCATTGGTTTGAAAACCTTAATATAAAACTTAAAAAAACATTTCGATTTTTTTTAAATAAACATTTATACCGAGTATCCCAAAAATGAGCAACGATTTGAAATATCAATTAACGAAAAACAGACGGTGTTGACCAATTTTGTAACTAATTTTAAAACTTGATGCGAATAAATTCTCTGTTTTCCCAAGCAGAACGCCACAAAACAAACATTTCTATTGCCATAGTTTTTCTTTAATTGATTTTTCAAATTATCGTTCATATTTTGTACATCTGGTATCTCTATGAATATACGTGCTATTCTCATACAAATGAACACAGAAAAGAAAAGGAAGACTTATAATCATGTGCTACAGCTACAACACATTTCAATCATTATTTTTACAGGGTGATCCCGAACATTAATTTTTTTTTGCTCCCCTATTTGACTTCAGGAGAAAACCTTTTAAAATGCTCGTTAGGCTCCTAAAATTTCAGGATAACTGGTGAAGTATTTTCCAGATATTCGACAAAACGTCTACAAGCAAGGATGTTCATGTTATTTTTCCACCCCTGTAGATTATGAGCACTTAAGCAATGGACGATGTCCATGTGACTCATGCGCCCTCTAGTAACAATATTGTCAACCCTCATTCCGGGTCTGAAAGCATGACTTGCGTTGATTGTTCTGTACCTTCCTGCAAAAATTATAAAATTAAAGCAAATATATGGCACTGTTTTCCGAAAGATCAAAATAATTATATATTTACTGCAGCTTTTATTTCCATTTTGGTGGAATAGTTTTAATTTTTACATATTTTATCTGTTAAATTCTCGACAGTTTTCAGATTGAACTATAGTAATTTATGAAGAGTTGAAGTGCAAATTATGTTTAACATTAAAATACTATAAAGATTCGGAAATATGCTACCTTTTGTCCAATATATTCGGAAATAGTTAATAAAATTTTAAAAATTGATCTTGCTTAAAAAAACATTGAGACTAACAAAGTTAACAAAAACAATACACTTTAATGATTGCAAACCCAGTTATACCCTAAATACATAAAATATCAAACATAACTCAAAATAACGCCTGCATCATAGATGAGAGCGCTACTTATTACATGAGGGGCACCTCTAATATCCAACATACCCAATTAACTAAGCTCAAAAACAACACTTAACATTCAGTTCCACCGAACACTGCATAAGAAAATAAGTCATCCGGTTCACACCTGGTAGAGAGGGAGGAGGTTACCCAGGGGCCTCATACACGAACACAAACTTGTTATTCGTGGGCTCTCGCTTCCCTGAGCAGACAGCCTTGCGCAGTAATTACGGCTGCAAACTTAATGAGCGTATGGCGTCACCCGTCAATACCCAGTTTAGCGTCCCAGAAGACATTGTGTGGTTCCTTTAAACGTGCTCCTACTTATGCGAGGGAGAACCACTGAAACCCAGCGTTGTTCCGCCGCATCTGAAAGTAGTAATAGATAGTCGCTCCAAAACGTAATAGATTTCGCAAAAAGTAATAGATTTTGCATAAAAAGTAATATATTTCGGGAGACAGCTTATTTGTAATTGAAAACTATGAAAGATTTACGACTGAAGAAAATTTTGAATATAAATATATTTAAAATAAAAAATATTAAAAAGCACTCATAAGCGCAGAATAATGCAACATATGATTTCTACATATTGGCGTTTTTTAAAAGTTCAAGATTTTTTAAAATTGTTTCCGTGGCCTGGCATTCTTCCTCTGCATCTGCTTCTGTACGACAACGCAAACCTTTTAGTGTCATTGTTTTGGGAACTTCATAGTTAAAGCATGTGCTTGATACAAGTAATTCTTTCGATAATAGCACAGCATTGCGTGTTGAAACAAGAAGCTTATTTCTAATGGCTGTTTATATGAGATGAAGTTGAGAAAATACTCTCTCAACAGCAGCGGTAGAGTGAGGCAAAGACAATAATGACTTCACAAATTTATTAAGAAGTGGGAAGATAAATTCATTGTTCTCATTCTTTATGGCAAGTGTCTCAATCCAAAAACTTTCAGGGTCATATTCAAAAGTTTGCGCCGATTTCTGGCATTCAGGAATATTTTGAAGCAACTTGTACTGATCATTTAATTCTTCAAGCTCGTCTTTCATAATGGTAGGAAAAAAACTGCTAGTGGGACTAAACTGGTAATATTTCCTGAAACAGCTATTTTTGGTTTTAATCTAGTGAGCTCATTCAGAATTTTGTTGTTAAGTGGGAACCTTAATTGTATTTGCTTGCACAATTCAATGTAGAAATTCAAAGTGCGGCGATAAAAATCATCAGTACACCACAAACTATTTTGTAACGGATAGGGGGGGGGGGGGGGAGAAGAGTTTGATTTATTTATTTATTTTTATTTTCTTTAAAAACCTTTATAGTTCAAAATTGGTCATCAGCGCCAAACAATTTATTTACCAAAGTTATTCGATTCTGAGAGAGGAATCTGTTGTTGTCGAATTTAGTGACTTTGGCTTGATGAAATGTATCAGTTATGTCTTAATTATTAGAAGAAAAAAAAGGTATTTCTAAAATAGTTTAACCGAATTTAATGAAAACCACGTCAATGAAAAGATTAAGAAACCTTTAAGTATGTATTAACTTTAATGTTTAAGGAATTTTTTTCTCATAAAAATTCCTTCAAGGCACAGTTTAAGATGCCATCTAACAGTGCAGTAATTTCATTTTTGCCGTTTCACAAGAGATAGCTGCAGAAAATTGATCACATACCTAGAGAGGGTATTTTTTCCTTTCAAAATTTCAATATATCTTCTCGAATCATGAGTTTTTAAGTCGATTTTTAGAAAAAAAAAATTGAGTTGGGGAAACGAACACAGGCCAATATAACACAAATGCCTACGTTTTAACTGCTGCACAGAAATATACTTTAAGGTCGGTCACAAAAATACGATATTATCATCTAAGATGAATTAACTTATCCTTATATATGTCCTGTTAATTACCAAATGGCCAAAAAGACTTTTAAAATATTTAAACGGACTGAAAACAGGTCGTAAACTACAAGGAATTTACATAGAACACCATGATATTCTCTGTTTTCATCCCAGTATCCCACAATTCTTAGAGTAAATCAGAAATGCAAACGTCTCTATATCGTTGATCTTAATATATCCGCAGCTTAAAATGTAGATTATTAACCTTGAAATGTGTACCGTATTTATTCCCATATAATATCTCCACTTTCAGAGGCTAGTAAATCAGTAAACATTTTTATCCTCCTGTATAAGGCGATACAGAGTTTTTGATACCTTGCATCAGTAAACAGAACACGTCTTTATTTTCTACATTTTAAAAAAATGCATAACTGGATGCTTTACAATTTAAAAAAACCCTTCAAATCCCGATTCATTATTGTCTGACAATACACGTCGATAGTTTATTAAAAAAACAAAACAAAACGAAGAATAGGTTATATAATTTTGATCTAAGAGGAACGATACAGTGAAATGTGTATTTTGATTGCATTCTTATTCTCGAAATTATTACAGTACTTATTACATATTCATGCATTAAGGAGCTATAATAAATATTCATTTTTAATAGTTTGGCTTTCTTTATAAAACATTCTTGCATTATTTCAGGAGATGAATGCAGTAGTTGTTGAAAAGCTTTACTGCTCGAAATTTTATTTTACACCTTTAATAATTCAAATTTACTTAACATGGTACCTATATTGTAATGAGAGAACGAAGTAAATGAAAAGTGATGGCAATGACTTTTTCATCAAATGGCTATCTTGTTTCGAGAATTCACTTTCGCAGTCGCTTTTGGCGACGATAAAATGGATGGGAAATATTAAATATATTATACGATAGTTTCGGTTGAAGTTAGTTGTACCTTAGATCCCCTTTGAAGTTAACCCTCTCCCCATCGTACTTACATAGGTGTAAAATATTAATCTCTTGTATAACATGACTCCCCAACTTTAGATGTCAAAATTTTTCGTATTATACAAAAATAAATACGGTACTCTTATATGGAATCATAACATTAAAGCAGTTGGCTCATTCATGAAATTAAATGATTCAATTACCTTTCCATTGTTAACCATGGCACATTGGACTTGGACAGGAGAAAAAATCAGTCGTTACTGAATCAATGAAGCACGGATCATTAACAGGATCAGCATGGTGAATAGAGTGCGTACCACAGTCGATGAATAGTGTGAGCAACAAGTGTGCGTCACTGGATTTGAAAGTTTGACTCCCCGCCAACGCCCTCTCTCTAGTGGCATTGCTCATGCCCAATCTTTTAATTCCTTCCCTACTCTGTGGTCATAACCTACAAAGATTAATCCCTTAATCCTTGCAGGCTATGGCATTGTGCTGCTGACCTCGATGTATTTATTACTCATCGAGGTCGGCAGTGTTCAATCAAAACTGTCAATCGGTTTGAATTTGAGGGGAACATGGGAAAGAAGGCGGGTGTTTGAAAGGAATGAGGGGAAGTGAAAGAAACGAAAAAAGTAATAGATTAGGAGGAAAGTGTAATGACGTAACAAAAATAATTGAAACGTAATAGATCTATTACAATTGTAATGACTGGAACAACACTGCTGAAACCCCCTTGGGTGGCAACCATCGGTATGTTTGCACTGTAATTCAACAGGTATCCTGCATGCTGACCTTGGCGTAAGCCATTCAAAGCGCCAGTTAAAAGTGCAAGGATTCCTCCACTGCCAAGACAAACCTGTATAGCTCAGCAATAGAAAGCGGCCCCCATGCACCACCCCTGGGAAACATACACGTCCCACTTTAAAATAACCAACTCTACTACCTAAACTTATCCTTAATTAATTATAGACTACATAAATTCTTCGCCTGGCACTGGTAAGTCAGGCACAACAAAAGGCTAGTTCACAGAAACTGCTCACAGGCGTTTAGAACAAAATGGTTCCACCAGTTCTGCACAACTGAGAAGTAAGTTTTCAGGTTCCTACGTCGCTACGTTCCAAAGACAGTTGATTGATACTCCTTTGATCGAGCCACCCCGCGTCACGTCAAATTTAAAAGTTTCCAAAACACTCACCATCAGCCAACTTCTAATGATATCACACACCTTTACCGACCTCACAGACATCCAGCGGCCGATCCACAAAAGCATTCGAATGACAGATCATTTTCAGTGAATTCCAGGACGATTACACATGAAAAGTTTCCCAAAACTAATTGGATTAACTGTACATTATAATGGAGCTTGATTCCGGAAGATTTGTATTTAAATACTCATCCTGGACTCAATAGAAAAGTGAGCTCTAACTCAAGCGAGCTACCGCTTCGTCAATTCTACACAACAAGTCACTCATAACAGCAACCCCGAACAACTAAAAAAAAATTCCTCCTTAACCAAGCTTGAAAACAATAACAATAACGGCGGCTGACGTTGTTTTGTCGGGAAAAAGAAAACCCCGGCAAAACAATGTAGCTCCAGTCAACGCGATAACTGTTGCAACGAACACATCGTTACAACTGCGATCGTTAATACAAAAGCCAAACAATAAATGAGACATCACCATAGGCAAAGCGCCTTTTTATAACTTAAAAAAAACAACAGTTTTTTAAAGAAAATAATAATTTTTCCAACACACACAAAACCAATAAACTTTTAACTACACACTAACAAACAGTTTTTGGGCATAAAATAAAATAAAGAAAAACAACCTCCTTGCCTATTTACACTAGTCTGGTTCTGTAGAACTTCCACACGAAGTCATAGCTAATTTGCCTCAGTTCGAAGCAAATAACATATATAATGATATTGTGACGGGACATGTGTGATACTTCGTTTTATATCTCACATGGCCCGCCACTAAAGATATGCCGTTTATTAGGCATATCTGTGTTGTCTAATATTAGTCGCAATACAGGATATTGGGGATGAAATTAGCAAAGAAAGCAGAAAATAGAAATCGCATTTGTTAGTTAGTAGGGGGGGGGGAGGATTGTATAAGGCGTTAAGATAGGAAAATTTGTTAGCTATGAAGACAGGAATTAAATTTTAATAGAAAAGAAAACGTAGGGAGAACTTGGGCTTTATTTCATTTTGTTTTATCACTCCCGTTCGGTTTTATGAGATGGCATTGGCAAGGAGAAAATTGATATTAAATAATGATGAAATGTTCTGTAATGGCGACACTGGGCTCGACAGAAACATGTGCTTTCTTTGTTTAAAGTTTCGGCGGGAAATCAACGAAGAAACAATGGAATGAGGAAGTAGAGAAAGAGCTGCCACAACAATGACCTTCACCTGGAGTTCCTAGAATTTCGACAGAGCAGCCAATAAGGTGAAAGGTCAAAGCAGGCAGGAACAGTGGAAGGAGATAGAATGGAAAAAAATTTCATATATATTCTGTGCCCAGACTTTGAGTAGAAGAGAAGCAAGATCTTGACTCTAAAGAAAAAGGTGAATATCTCAGTGTGAGTGTTCAGGAAAGCACGACCAGGCAGGGCCGAGCAGCGGACCATAGATGAGCGAGACCAGTGAGAGCGGCGGCAGGATGTAGGAGCCGGCCACTCCGGCTGCGTTCGTTTATTGAGCGAAGCAAAAACGAGCTCTACGTGAGCGCTCACTTAGCTCTTGGGGGGCGCTGCTGTAGTTTACGAACGATTTTGACGATTTCAAGGCTCTTTGTCATTAGCGCTCAGGCAACATGGCTGTCAACAAGAAACTTATTTCCGAAGCGATTGCTTTTGCGTATTCGTTTTTATTCCCTGAAAATGAATAAAAAAGATTTTTTGTGTGTTTGTGAACTTAAATCAAGAAACCTCTTTATAATTTATACATACATAAAATATATTCCAATTTACATAATTATAAATTGATTATTATCTTTATTTTTAAAAATGAAATTGTACAAACAAAAAAAAATTGCCGAAAATTGTCTGTTCTTCCCCCTCTTTTGATATCTATAATCTAAGAAATAAAGGGTCTTGATATAGAAACACTAATTTCTTTTATATTTATTTGATAGAATATAAAAATGAATAAAAAAAAATGAAATTGCCGTCAGTTAAAGTTAAAACTTTCTGGTATTTTTGCGTCAGCTGCCATCTTGTTTTCGTGATCTTCTCTGTCGAGAGCGAACTGAGCGAGCATAAAGTTCGCTCAGTTAGCTCGCGAACGCTCTCAAAGAGCAAGATTTTACGCTCGCCAACATTTTGGTGAGCGAAGAATTTACGAACGAATTTGTACTGAGCGCCCTCTGAGCGCTCGCTAAGCGCTCAATAAACGAACGCAGCCTCCGCGACCGTTCCGGGCCTCGGCGGCGAGAGGTAGGTGAAGTCGCTTGAGCGGCAGGTGGTTTCGGCTGGCGAGGAGCACAGTGCAAGAGTATGGGCGTGAGCGGTTGGGACTGCGGACTGGGGAGGTCGGCACGATAAAGTATACCTTCGTGGCCGTATCTCTCACCGAGTCGGCAATCGGCAGACATACGGGCACTGGGGCCTCCGAGCAGCACGGGACACCTGTGGCTAGTGCCCCACGACGTAACTCAGACAGCCGGGCTGTAAAGAGAGCGAGGCGTGTGGGGGCTAGCTTGCAAGAGCCGACGGATCCTACCGCTCGTTGGCCGAGAGATAGCAAGGAGAAGCAGACTGATCAGCGATGGGCAGCGTCTCTCACCGGGCAGCCAACGTGGGAACTCTGCTACAGAAAGGCATAACGACGGCGGGAATGCAGTGCTCCCTTGAGTGGAAGGAGACTGAGACATGGTAGTGACTGTGCACAAGTAACTGCAACGTTCAGATAAGTACTGTGTAGTGTGTTTATCGGTTCATGTGTTGTGCTATTAATGAAAGCGAATTAGTTTTATGATAATGAGTATGGTGGGAAGTGCAGCAATACTTTTAGGAGTAGAGCCAGTGTTGGACGTCTATTGTGATAGTGATGGATGGTTAAATTAACATTAATACGATTGTGAGATATTAAAGTTTTTGTGATATTTGTATTTAATAGCATGCATCAGTGAGAATAATAATTAGAGTGTATTTATTTGAAGTTTCAAAAGTCGACCTAATTTTTCTTTTCTTTTGTATTATTATTATCTATATTCGAAACATTTACTTTAAATAAAGTTCAAATTTCTTTTTTTTTTGTTCATATTAAAGAAATAATTCTATTTAATTTATTCTTTTATGTTTTTTTAGTTTGTTAAGTGATTATTGCCAATGCCATTGACATGGAAACGAAAAGGGAAGGGGGGTTATATAACTTTAATTAAAGGAGTTTAATTCAAATGGGTGTTGGGGAGTTTAACAATGGGAAGGTGTGAAGGTTGAGCCACATTAAGGTAAGTGAGGGAATTTAATAGTAGACAAGACAGACCACTATACGATCATACTACGAGGAAATAGGAATTGAGGCTAATCGATAGTTGATGTAATGATTTGCTTAATTAAATTAATAGAGTAGTCTCTAGCTATCGAAATAAGTGCGGGGCGAGGGTGTTGTTGCGTCACAAAAAGCATTGGGACGCTTCAGCATCAACGTTTCGTCACAATATAAGCGTTTCAACACCGAGTTATAAAATCCAACCCATGGAGGTCTATAATGGGCCTTAACCGTCAACATTAGCAGCATCTATATCAAATGCGATTTATGTACGAAGCGATATATATGCACAAGTTTGGGACACGGAATTCTTATTTCCTTCTATATTCATAAACAATGAATTTGATTATTCGTGTAATGTTTGTGATAGATTTTGTTTTGAGAAGGACTTGAAGCACCCAGTAACAGAATTGATATCTTAGCTTCATCACTTTCATCAATCCTTGTGAAAGATTTCATGCTGTGTAATGATTGTAGAACAAATTTAAAAGTATTCAAAAATATGGTGTTATAAGTTATAGGAGAGCAGGCGTTTTTGCAATTTTTTGAAATGCTAACTCTTTAACGAATGTGAAGCTATACTGACAGACTGGTCCAACTACAGACGACTGATCGACGCTGATATGAATGATATCTGTATCGTTAATGCTTTGTACAATGGTGTAGTGAGATCTATACTAGGAAGTGTTTACGCTGAGTGGTCAGATTATTATGACTACTTGCTGTTTATAGCAGTGGAAATTATTGGCGCATTTGTGTCGGGCTATAGTTCACTTTGGCGGCACCACGACTCAACTTTAAGTCCTTCCTGCTGAGCCCGTAGACGTTCAACATCGGACATCTGGGTCTTCATGGATTGCCTATATCTCGATCTGTTTGCGTGTGATGTTTTCTGTTATTTTTTGTCGCTAATTATGCATAAATTTGGAAATTTTATAATTTTTGCAAATTTCCACAATACGAAGGACGATATCTTAGATATTATTAAATACTGAGGTTTAATTTTAGGCTGTTTTATAAAGCGCAAAAAGGTAAAACAAATGACACTTAAAATGTCGTGCTATCACAAAGGAAGCCGGAGCTATACTAAATTAATCTCCACCAGAGAGCAGATTTTCTGACTCAACTTTGCATCAGCGCGATGACGTCAGCACGAAGTTGGTCAAAGTCCAAAGCATGCTTTGTTTTATATACTATCGAATGCAGTATATTCGTTTTTCGTTCATTAAAAATTTTGACGTTATTAAGGATTTCGTGATCAATACTTTTCGTGACTTTCACGATTTAAGCATCGCAGTATCGAAACATAAGACGTTTTCTACATCAAAGAGAAAATTGTATTTTTCAGTAAGAGGAAGCTCTTCATGCCTTTCATATTGTGTTTGGAGCTTTGAAATGAATGTTTCTGCCATTTCTTCATTATTTAAAAAAAATTCATTTCTCTAAAATGGCTTAGCCCATTTCCATAAAAAATGGTCGAAGTAGAGTCCTAAAACCCCACATTCACTGCGTTTACATGCACACTTTCGATCCGGATCGAAAGACAAGTTTCAAGTCAATCCTGCAAAAAGTGGCATGTAAACAGGCTTCAAAACCCCGATCCGGATCGAGTTCAATCCCGTCGAAAGAGGTGGTTTGAAACCAGGGAAGCACCCTCAGGAAAGAGGTCAACCCAATAATAATATCCGGATCGAGTTTAAATTTGCTGTTTGGTTGAAAGAAAAAATATAGAAAATTTTAGCTAAAATAAGTTCTTGGTTGATTTACACCTCAACACAAGAAATATCTATAAATAAATAAATGAATAAATTTTAAAACACATTGCATGTTTAAATTTTTTTTTTTGTAAACTTTTTTATCAAAATGTCATTTTTCCTAATTAAAAATTTTCAAATTGTCAATCAAATTGGAGTTTTATATATATATTTTTTTATCAAAATTTAATTTAATATTTTTTTTATCAAAATTTAATTTAATATTTTTTTTATCAAATTATAATTATCAAATTAAATATTATATTTATATCAAAAATTTCAATTTAACAATTTCTATTTTATTAAATTATAATTTTATAATTTTTATTATTTAATACAATTAAATAAACAATTAAATTGAAGTTTTTGATATAAATCTAAAAATTAATTTGATAAAATCTATTAAAATTATGTTTTGATAAGAATGTATAAAATTATATTTTGATAAAAATAAGTATAAAAAACTTAAACATGCAAATGCATTTTAAAAGTTATTAAGGATTATTATATTGAGGTAAATAAATCAAAAACTTGACATATAAATAACATTATAGTTAACATTATAAATAACCTCAACCTTATTATTTATATATAGAAAATTTTAATTGAAAACAAAATTTAAAGTAAAAATCAATAATTACAAAATGTATTGATAGTCAATTAAATTTCTAGGCGATAATAATGAGAAAATTTTAAAAAATTGAATTTCAGCCGTATTTTAGAGGAAGCGTAATTCAAGTGATAAGGTCGACTGAGCCAACAATGGCGGATTTTGTAGCAGATGACAAAGTCGGGCGTACTTTCCTAATCTAGAGCTTTACCCACAGGGCATCTTATTGGACTCGATCCGGATCGAGTTAGATGCATGTAAACGCGAGGCAATTTTGGATTAACTCAAGTCGATCCGGATCGAAACGTGCATGTAAACGTAGTGACACACGTAGTGACAAACGTAGTGTCTGAATTTCTAAAAACAAAAAAAAAGAACAAAAAGAAAAAAAATTAAAAAGAAAATTGACGGGGGGGAGGGGGGGCTTGGGGGAGAGGATAGTAATTAACTCCAAAAAGGCTCATCACAGCCAAATAAGTCATTTACAAAAAAAGTTCGCCTTAATGAGAGGAGTATGTGCATGTCGAGTTTATTGAATTTGGTTCGCTCGTTTGAACGCTACAGCCATTTTTTAATTTTTAGAAAATAATTAATATCTCGAAAAAGGCTTACCCAATTGACATAAAATATACGCTAAGGCACAAGTTAAGGAACACTCTAAGTATGTATAATTTTTATTTGGTTCGGCTATTTGCCGTTTCAGAGGAGTTAGCTGCACATACGTATAGACGGAAAATTATTTTTTCAAAATTTCAACATATCTTTACTAATCATGAGTTTTTAAGTCTATTTCAGCAAAAAAAAATTTTGAGTGTCTGAAACGAACACAAAAGCCTTCACTCTTAGTGAGTGGTAGGCCAAAAAATGCTATAATAGATTGAATGGATATATATCATGATTAAATTAATTAACTTTAAGAATGTCATTAGTAATTAATTTCATAATGTCAACTTTAATTTATTTAAATTTTTTAGCTTAAGCTTGCATTAAATCATTCTCAACGAACAAAGGCTAAAAATGCAAACAGAGAATCTCACTGTGGAAAACGTTAGTCAAGAAAAAGAAATTAATGTATCAGAGGTATCAGAGGTGAACATTTTGTGAGGTAATTCATGTTTTCAGTGTTGGTAGCGCACACGGTGACCCGGTTGACCGCTTTCAAAATAAGCTACCAGATGGCAGTAAGCTCATGCGCAATTTCTATCGTGGACATCGTCCATTGTGCGCCAACAAAGCGATCGTCGCGAGCGCGAGCTCATGTCACCGATACTTAAAAGATAAACAGAAAGTAATGCGTTAATTCCACATGCTTGGTTTGGTTTGGTTTGTTTGGTATTAACGTCCTTTTCAACTGCTATGGTCATTTCAGGACGGCGTTATAGGGGCCGCAAATTTTGCCTCGCAAGGGTTCTTTAACGTGCAGCCGGCAAACGACTACACGGGACCAACGGCTTTACTTCCCTTCCGAAGGAAGTGCGTGATCTCAGGATTTACCCCTGAAAAATCCTCGTCGTCCTCGGCCGGGATCGAACCCGCGTACTCGGACATCAGAGGCGATCACGCAACCTGCTGAGCCACCGAGGCCGATAATAATTCCACATGCATAAAGGCAGAAACCACAAAGCAGAAATTTTTTTTGGCATCGCTTCCTGCTTTCATCTTTTTGCCCGACAGAATATCCTGTGTTTTTATATTTATTGTGTCATAGCATGCAAAGCAAGGCCTACGAGATAACAAGGCCTGGAAGTGGAAAAGTCACTTGACCATCGGGGTGCTAGCAACAATCCAATCTTCATTGTCTCCATCTTGGATGTTAACAATCAGTTTTTTTCCATGTCTTGGAAACAATGAAGGTTGGATTGTTGCAAGCACCCCGATGGTCAGGTGACTCTTCTGCTTCGAGGCCTTGTTATCTCACTGGTCTCACTACAAATATAAGAGAATTTTTGTCGAGCAGAAAGACGAAAGCAAGGAGTGATGTAAGAAATTGTTCTTCTTTGTCGTTTTACGCATGTGGAATCCACCCTTACAGCGTATTCATTCTAAATGAATCGATTGTTATATGACATGCCATTATATTGTTATTCTTTAGGGTCACTGTTCTACTAGATGGGGTCCACGAAAAATCCATATAAGTCGATACATCCGAGCCATATTTCTGAAAATAGAATTTTGAAAAACTTGTTACATCCGTTTTCAAGCTGTCGTGGAAATGGCGGATGTACAAACCAAGCATGCACTCTTATAAATAGCTTTTTTCAAAACCACCTGAAAATATGTAGCTGCTTCGGAGCTAAAGTTCATTCTTAGAATTTTAACAAGATTCTGTTATTTATTCATAATATATTTCTAAAGCATTTGTAAGTAAACAGGTATGGTTGAAGTGAGCGATTAGCTACTAGCTACTAGATATTGACAACAATGGTACTGCAATGGTATCATTACAAAACGTACTATTGAACCAACTCTGACTAGCATTAGTTTTACGTCATATTATTTCATGATTGTTATGTGTTCTTTTGCTGAACTTTAAAATTTTAATTAAATATCAAAAGTTTATACCCAGAGATTTTGAGCCATGAACAAAGAAAGAGGGGAGGAGACAATTTAAATAATTTTCAACATTTTTAATTATTTTTATAAATGAAGAATGAATAAACAATCAATGAAGCTTTCATTACAAAATAACTGTAAAGTCCATTGATGAATCCAGTTGTAGTTCCGGTTCCGAATCGGAATTGTATTAATACCAATGCGGGCACTGATGCTTTACAACTTTTGTAGGTAAATCGACGGAAGAAGTGGATCTATACAATATATGAGAAGGGAAACGATATTAACAAAAGTCAATTGCATTACTATAAGCAAACGTCATTCGATATGAACATGGTAAAGTCAAATAACTAAAATCACTAAGCACACTACCCCATGCTGTCGAGTTGAAAGCCAAGGACAGCCAGCTGCATGACATCTCGCTTGCAAAGTTCACACCTGCTAACTGCGACGAATACAGACATGATGTTGATGCACTCTTGCAGATAGAATTTTGTGTGGCCCTGTAATGACGTCCATCCTGCTTTGTATGGCTTAGTGGTAGGCTAGGCCAATCCAACAATGACTCCAAATCCAACGCACTGGATGATGCTTCAGTGGGAGTCCTTGATGAATTGTGTTGGGATCAATAAAAAGTCAGAGAAACGTGTTGCTTAAAAAAGAATTAGTTCCAATGCAATTTAGAGAAGGTATTATAAAAGCATTGTTCATGCACAGATTTTTCACCTGCCATTACTAGCCAGATCCGATGAGAGCACATACTCATTCGTCCATTTCCCCTCTTACACTCGGGCTTGGAAAATGTCCGCCAAGAGGAATAATGATCCCCTTGCCACCACATCTTTGTGAGAAGAGGAATGAAATTTATGATTGCCAAATGACAATTTGCTTGCCTGTGATTTACTGGCCCTTTCCCTTTCGTAATCCATCAAAATCCATGAGGCCTGCTGTCTCGACAATTCTGTCACTTCAGGAACATTTATTCTTGAAACTTTTGCCTGATTAAATTGCATTCGCCGGCAACTCTTACTAATAGAATTGGAACCCCAATCGAGGCAGGCTAACGTGCGGGGATGACTTCTACTATATGAGAGAGGTTCAGCTGATGATCGTGGATTGGACCTCCTTCTCACGTTGTTGTAAAAAAAATTTCAAATTTTCTTTTTGAGGATGAAATACTTCACAGTCTCCATGCTGATTGCTACTTGGTCGATTCCTGCCCATTGTCAAAATCTCGTGCTTAATCTGAATCCTCCCTGAATTGCCTCTCGTTACTTGTTTTTTATATCTATTTATAATTAATTGATTGTCTATGCAATTATGTACCACCAATTGGCTTTGACTAATGGGCGGGTATTTTTTGGCTCACGGGGCGGATCTATTCGCCTTTAGAGGTTGGAGTCTCTCCACCGATATTTTTGATCGCGGAACTTGCCACGCTTGAACTTCTCCATTCTTGTCATATCGTCAGCTTTGCTTTGTCTAATCTACGACATGACAGAATCCCCCCTTTAAACCCACAAAAAAATTCAGATTTTTATATTTGCAGCATAAAATATAATAACAGCATAACTATCATGTCGTTAACATATGATAAGTCTTGCTTAACTCCGTTCCTCTTAAAAGTTCCTGCTGCCCCCTGGTAACTTTCATGAAGCTTATTCTTTATTCCGAGTTTTCGCTAACTATCCTTTGTCCATCTTCTTTCCTAATAACTTTCTTAGCTATCCTTACCCTTGAAACTCGCATTTCTGGCTATCTTCTTGTCCTTTCGGATAATATCTCAGGATTTCCCTTACAACGAAGCCTTCTAATTTATTTTCCTCTACATTGATAAGCACTTTCATTCCTTGCTTAAAATAATTTGAAAGCCTATCGTCAATTCTTATTGTCAGTTCTCTATTGTTAAAATGCTATGGCATTACATTCCTACTGTAAACTAATAGTCCCCTATTACTTATTTTTAGTGTCTCATAGTTCGCTTTATTTCTCGTTATTTCTTAACTGGCTGAACATCCAGAAAAAATTTCCTTTGAACCTTGGATTTCCACTAATGATAGAATACTGTAATTATAGAGAAACTCATTGACCATTTCTGTGCAACACTTAAATAAAATTATTCGCTATCCCCATAGCATGAGTGTCATATGTGCAGTGTAAGTACGAAAAAAGAGTATGTGAAGAAGTAAGGGAATGGGACAAAATAGTTGACTTTTTAATAAACACTTCTTTATTGGCAATAAACTTAAACAAAAATTGCAACTTGCACTAAGCAAACAAACACTTAAATGTAATTCACTTCAATAGTAACTCTAGATTTAGGCTATACAGTATTCAATGCCATAAACATTAATACATAAATATAATTAAGTATATATATGCACTTTGATGTAAACAACATGCTGCAAAGAATTGTTTAACAGCTTAAAAACTTTTTAGCTTGTGCCACCAGCACAAATTCACCATTCAATAGGGTTTAGGTATACAGAGTGTTTTAAAATTATGTACAATAAATTTAGTGACATATTCTTCAGGTCAAAGGAAGACGAAAATGTTCTATAGCACTTAGTCTGGAAACTATTTATTTACGCGATACAGCCAACTAAACCCGTGGCTCCAAATTATAGGAATTGTTCAAAGTGCCCGCTACCAGCTCGCACGCACGCTTCGGCTCGTTGCATGAGCGACCGTCTGAAATCATGGAAGAGTTCGTCGCCAGCATTACGAACGGTTTGGCATGCATTTTCAATTCGTTGTCGCAGATCCATAATGTTAGGAACTTCTGTGCTGTAGACGATCGTTTTCACATGACCCCACAGAAAAAAGTCCAAGGGATTAAGGTCGGATGATCTTGCAGGCCAGGCTATCGGTCCACCTCGACCTATCCACCGATTCGTGTATGCAGCATTAAGGTGTGCTCGCACAACATGGCTGAAATGTGCTGGAGCGCCATCATGCATGAACCACATGTTAGATCTTATCAAAAGAGGAACATCTTCCAGTAATTCTGGCAATGCATTCTGCAGAAACAAAAGATACGTTCGCCCAGTCAATCGTGGCGGCAACACATAAGTGCCAATTAAGTTATTTCCGACAATTCCACACCAAATGTTCACGGAGAAACGCTCTTGATGCGCTCGAGCTCTGGTAACATGGGGGTTAGCATCTGCCCAATGGTGATGGTTGTGAGAAATTACGATTCCTGTCCGGGTGAAGGTTGCTTCGTCCGTGAAAAGTATCTGGCTGAGACAACTAGGGTCTGCAGTATGACGACGTTGTATCCATTGGCAAAATCGTTGTCGGTGTGGATAATCCGTTGGGTTCAGTGCCTGAACCAGTTGCAGGTGGTATGGATGCAAAAGCTGACGGTGAAGAATGCGCCAAATAGATGAGTGCGGAATGTGTACCATGGAAGAAATGCGACGGGTGCTTGTCTGTGGTTCATCATGTATGATGTCAATTATCACATCCTCCTCATCCGGAGAATGTGCTACAGGCCGCCCTTGTCCTGTTTGACGGCCAAAGGAACCACGCTCCCTCAAATGTCTGTCGACAGATACAAATGTTCGGTTATTTGGCAAACGTCTATTCGGAAAGCGTTCTTGGTAGAGTCTTCTTGCTTCTTGGTAGAGTCTCCACGCTCCCTCAAAGCATTTCCGTCCGCAAGACCATACATTAGGTGCATGTCAGTGTATTCTGCACTGGAATACGTGTACATGATTTTTTTTTACGTAAATCGTAAATCGTATGTCAAAGCACGCAAACGTTCTGAAATTGATATTCCTAGTGGATGTACAGTAGTGAAACTACAATAATGGAAATAACCGTACATAACTAATGGAACAACCCTAAAGTAGGTTTAAATGGAACAAACCATTCAACCTAGTGTTGGGTCGAAACGCTGGAACTGCAAAAAATATCGTCCGCTAACTACCGTGCTTCCCTACTGTATGATATTGGATTACTCGCAAGCAAATCGTTTCCAGACAAAGTGCTATAGAACATTTTCGTCTTCTTTTGACCTGAAGAATATGTCACTAAATTTATTGTACATAATTTTGAAACACCCTGTATTATGAGTTAAAACAAATACTGCATCTTTCAATAACTATTTAATCAGGGACAGTCACACATATAGAATATCATACAATTACGTAACTAGGCTTTATGCAAACAAACAGCCAAAATACGACCATCTTAAAGTCAGTTTTAAATTTGAGTGCAATAGCTCTCCTTACGTTGTCAACTTATTCAGTGAAAAATATTCAACTGGAACCTATCCTAAGCTGTTAGCCTCACAACTTACTATCGGTATTGTGAAAATAAACAAATAGCACACCAATGCTCCTTTGCTTAAGTAATCAACAATTAATAGATGAGCAGCTTTCATAATGAAGAAATAGCAGCTATTTCCTTAACGGGATCTAAAGTCCAATTGCGTCTCAACTTGGACGCAAATGTTTAACTTAACCAAAATTATTCTTTCAGCGCAATAGCTCACCTTAATAAATTTGATAGACCACGATGCATGTGTTCCAACAGATATTCCCAGGATGGCTTGACAATGCCAACATCAGCTTCGAAATATCCGTTTGTTCCCAGTGGAGAAATTCCATAATGACAACGCACCAAATTCCTTGTCGTATTATGTTCAATCCTGCACATTAATAAAAACAATGGTAGTTGCCTTTGCAATGAATAAATCAAATGGCTTTGTATACTGCTAAGGCTAGCAGCTGTAACTGCAATTTCACAGTCTGCAAATCCACCATCATTTTTGCAGCTTTCCCACTTTTCGAACATTTAATCTTGTTAGTTCCCTTTCGAGCTACTGCTCTCAAGGAACCATCTACCTTGCTTACTTCCTCTTTGTTTTTCTCGGCCTTCCTGGCCAAACCATTTTGTCTGCCTGGTGAAGAGGAAGCCTCCACGAGTGGGTTGCTTTATGTGGCTTCCCCGCCAGCCACTTACGCTCTACTCCGATCTCTTGGGTGTTGCTTTCTGATGTCGCAGCCATTCTCATAGAACATATGTATCTTGTTTCATAGTGTTTTTGAATGGAACGTGACACCCTCCCGGTCCTTGATTGCAAACTTGCCTGCTTCCTTACTGAAGCGGTTTCCATAACATTGATTTGCGCACATTGAATTCAAGACACAGAGTCTGCTACCACATTACTTGATCACGTATTTCAGTTCAGTATCAAAGACCATCATCTGTTTTATTATGGATGCCTGCAATCTTAACAGCTTATTCTGTTGAAAACGTCTCAATATGGCCTGTTTGTTCATATACACTCAGTTCGAACACACCATGCAATACTGCTAACAGCTCCTTTGTATAATTGGAGTAATTCTCCTCTTCCCTTCTGAATCTTCTTGACTCAAGAGCAATCGGCAACTTCTTATTGCCATACACCTGTGGTGCTATTGCTCTAATTGAATCTTTCGATGCGTTGCAGTAAATATGAAGCTTTTTTGAACATTAAATACTTTAAAAATGGGAGATCAGCTAAATGCCTTCTTCAATTAGTAAAACGCCTCTTGTTACTGCGATCCCCATATGAATGGCTCATCATTTCTTAACAACTAAAATAATGGAGCTGCTATTGTCGCATAATTTTGAATGAAATGTCTATAGAACTCAGCTGTGCCGATAAAGGATTGAAGTTGCCAGACGTATTTTGGCCTAGGCTAGTTTTTCTCTGACTCCATCAGCCTATTATCACATGGTTTGCGATATTCGCAAATTCTATATCCCAAATATTCTATCTCCAACACTCCAAATACAAATTTCGACATTTTAAATAAAAACGACGTTGCTCTGGTCTCTCGAGCACTTTTCCCTTTCTCTCTTTTAAGTGTGTTATTGATGAAGCATAAATGAAAACATCAAAATATGAAACCCCACCATCATTTATCAGGTCCCACAAGGCTTCGTTCATTGCCTTGGCGAATGTTACGGCCCTTCCTTTCAATCTGAAAAGCATGACTATACTCAAATAAACCGAATCTGGTTTTAAAGGCTGTTAGAAGAGTATCTCTAGGTCTTAAACACACCTGGTGATATGCTTGTAATATGTCCAACTTAGTAAAATCTTTTGCTCCTTGCAATGGACGATGTCCACGTAACCCCTGCGCCCTCTAGTAACAACATTGTCAACCCTCATTCAGTGTCTGAAATAATGACTCGCATTATTTGCTCTCTGCCTTTCTACAAAAATTAAAAAAGTAAAGCAACCACATGGCACTACTATCAAAATAATTTCCATTTGCAGCTTTTATTTCCATTTTGATGAATTAGTTTTAATTTTAACATATCTTTATACGTTAAATTCACGACAGTTTTCAGGTTGAAATATAGCCATATAAAAAGAGTTGAAGTATAGATTACTTTTTAGTTTAACATTAAAAGACTGTAAACATTTCGGGTATATGCGTGGAACTTGCAAAGTGGCCACCGCGGAGCCCCAACTTCACAAATCCAAGGTGTGAGGTCGGGCTCCGCAGTGGCCACTTTGCAAGTTCCAGGTTATTGTTTGCTCGACCAATCCACCACTGTGATTTCTTTTTATGGGGGTGTGTAAAGGACAAGGTCTTCACCCTACCCCTTCCCCTGATCTAGACGAGCTAAAAGAACGTATTACGGTAGCAATACGTGGGATTGATGGAGACATGTTAATGCGGGTTTGGGACGAATTCGACTACAGGGGGGCATATTGAACATCTTTAAGTGTGTCACAATAAACTTCAAGAGTTTTCCTTTAAGAATCCGTAAGTGGTGTGTCTATATTCTGAATAGCTTTGATGTATTAAATTTTTAAAAGTGTGAAGTTCATTTGTAATCGCCCTGTATTTCATAAACAATTTAATAAACTTTAAGAATGTATTGAGTATTTAATTTTATAATGTGAAATTCAATTTATTTAAACGTTTTTAGCTTGACCTTGAATTAAATCATTCTCAACGAAAAAAGGCTAAACAGAGAATCTCGCTGTCAAGGGAGACAAGTAGCGAGCATGAAAGGAGGAAAGAAAGAAAGCGGGAGCTTGAGAGCGATTCCTCGAAATTGGATGACTCGTTAACTCATGCTACGCTTTCAGCCACGAGAAAGGACATTGGTAGCGAGCATGGAAGGAGGAACAAGAGAGAACGAGCTGTTGCAAGTGATTCCTCGAAACAGGAATGCTCATTAACTTGTGAATTTGGAAGCAACAATTTTTGTGCGAGAAAAAGTTTCTTCTAGCTTGGCGACTGAGCCAGGGCCTTCGAACTACGCTAACGGCGCGACGGGAGTAAACGAACTTATCCAGTTGACTTTTCTAGATTCTTCATGTTCCGAAGATAAAGATTTCAATGGTAATAATTCCAATACGACGACGGCGAACGGCAACGGCTCTAGCGAGGTCGACGATTCATATCCAGGCGAAAACGGCGTGTCTCTTCAAGCCACGACGGATAGACGATGAGTGCCTCACTTTCCGAGGATTCACTGTTCCCAGCCGTCAGAGTTCATTGCGGAATTCCTTGTCTACATTGGACCGCTCCACGAGGCATATGGATGAATCTTTTCCAGCCAAATACACGGAGTGCAATTCCAGAATTACGAACGGAGTTTCGTAATTTCACCGTGGACGTTAAGAAGCTTCTTTTGTGAAGGATTGGGCACCATACTTCCCTACTGAAGGTTTTATCTCTCTGTTTTATCTCTCTGGTTTTATCTCTCTCTAATATTAATTCCCCTTTATTACATGCCATTTGCTACCATGCCCTCCATGGCACATAGTTACTCATAAATTAATATTTTGAGTGTTTCACAGACTGGCGTATTTTGTCAGCCATTTATTGCGTTCTCTTACTGATCGAAATCTCTTTGTCTGTTTGCATGTAATCCTAATTCGGGCCACTAATTCGTCACGTAACTGTTTCCAGTGGTAGGTATGTAAACGCATGCAGCGTCGCCGATTTCCAGTTTGATATTACGTGGTACAATCTTTCTGAAGCTATAATTGTAATTTATGGAAGCCTAAACGATTAGCATTGTCGTTAATTAATTTGCTAGTTTACTCATAGTTTATTCTGTGTAACCAATGAGAAAAAAAGCGTTGCTTATGTCTAGTGTAAAGATTAATGCTAAATGCAAGGAATTTACAGGATTAATCATTTGCTGTGTTGATTACTATTCCTACATCGCAGGCTTTATTTTAATTTTAGTATATAACTTAATTATATTCCAGCATGTATTTTGATTATCATTCGAGTATTAGTATCATGTTTATCATGTAAGATACTGTGCTCTATTTATTTGTTTGTTAATAAATATTTATATGTTAATAAAACCCCACCTTGTATACGTTTTCTGCGTACCATTCTAACCAGCGATTTCCACTGCGCATAATTCTTTTAAATTATACGTGACACATATTTATTCTTGTAATAAGATCGAAATATTATAGGTGCATATTAAAAACTTTCTTGTTCACTGGATTCTGGCCAACAAGAAAGTGGTAACTACAAAGGGACATTTGCAGAGGTTTTTCAAAATGTATTATCTGGGCTGAATATATAACACGGTATTTTTTTTTTTTTTGCTTCGACAAAGGATAATCTCTATTCGAAACGTCAGGCTTTCTCAGGGTCTGAATTATATTTAATAATAACAAATACTGTATGAGCCATTTTAAAACCGTTATACGTCAGAATTTGCAATCAAATGCAATGAAGTTCTTCCTTAACAGTTGTAGTTTATTTGGTTTATTCGTTTAACTGTAAATGTCAAAGTTTTTTTTTATTTTGAAAACTATATTTTGCTCGGACGTGAAAAAAACTTCGTTCTAGGTGGCATCTTGAATGTGAGTTTTTGCATCCAACAACACTGAACAATTTTGATTATACTCTTTGGTTATAAAATCTCTTCAGATATTGTAATAAGCAATTTACTGTGCAAGTGAACGAGAACAAAAGGATATCTACATCAACACGAATATTTAATATCTTACAAAGTATGTTTCGGCTAAACAGCCTCTTAAGGTAAAAATTAGCAGCAGAAATGTACATCATAAGATATTAAATATTCGTGTGAGTATGGATGTCCGTTTATCTTTTTTTCATTTATGTAAGTACCGACAGATGTTGATGCCTTTATTTTAGTTTGACTTACTGTATATCTAACTAAATGCTCAAAAATTGAAAAAGTTGCACAAATCCGTAAATAAATCAGCTCAGTACAGCATAGCAAACACGTACTCCTCGTTATTGCTGCAATGAAACGTTTGCAAATTTCGCCGCTAGGTAGCAGGTCAATCACAGACGCAACGCCCCTAATATATTCGCCGCAACCTAGGATTTGCGGGCAAAAAAAAAAGAAACAGAAAAAAAGTCCACAGCTGTGTTAATCAGGAATCGTAGGTGAAATATTGCTGAACAATAAACTAAAAAGGTACTAGAAGTGTTTGTGAAAAATTAATTAATATTTTCTGAGTCTGAGATTGAACATGTCAATTTTTCATTGTCCATAAAAGGAAAAACAGCTTGTCAGTGAATAAATAACTACTAACAATTGACATACTGTTAAAAAATAAAAAGAAATTGATACAGCTGACGAAATATGATTCAAGGATATGAAGATATCAGAAATGGCCTTGTCAAGTGGTCGAGAAGGGCTAAGGCATGGGCTTTTTAGTTCTCGAGTCCACCTGGTGGTGGGTTTGAATCCCGTCGTGAGCATGGATGTTTGTGTGTGTGTCCCGGGCTGCGCACAGGTATAACTTGTGTAAAAGGCGCAAAATAACCTTAGTAGTCGACGCCAAAAAATTCTAATAAACCAACCAAACATCCAACCAACTACGACCCTTTAGCAGATCTTCTTGATTTCGTTCGTGTTGGAATGTTGTGTATAGCTGAGTGAGTTTGCCACATTGCCCAAGAGAAGATGGTAGAGTAAAAGTTTCATTTTTTTTGTATATTCACAATCAGAAATTGCAAAATTTTATCAAAAAAGCTGGGTATATCAGCTAGTTCATAATAAATCGAAAAATAGACATAGATACTTGAAATTAATTTTAAATCAAAGAACAAAATTCATATTTTATGATCAATGTAAAACCTAAGCTTTCAACATGCCAGTTTGTATGTTAATATATGAAAACCAAAAAAAATCCGGTAAAAATCCGGTAAAAATCCGGAAAACACAAAATACCAAAAACTTGGTTCCAGATTATCTTATGCAGGGTGTCCGGAAATAAATGGTAAAAATTCATACACGTTAGAGAACATGTATAAAGAAGCATTTTTATTTCATATTCATACACAGAGATACAGGGGGATTAAAGTATGATGCGCTGCCTGATTGTTGGCGTCCCGCGAACGACTAGGCAATGTGGTGCAGCCCACATCTGTTCAAGAGATGTCAATTGTCCCGCCTTTTATTTTCCTTTGGCGGATTCTGGGCCGATTCTGCACATAGAAGCCATCAATGGTCTTTCTTCTCCTGTTTTTTCTCTTTCTGGCGGGTCTATCCCCATTGGACTTTTTTTGTTGGGCTACATGAAGTCACTGGTGTACAAAACACCTGTTCCATCTGTTGATGATCTAGTCGCTCGCTTTGCTGTGGCAGGTGAGACAATCCGCGAACAACCGAATGTACTACGTCATGCACGGGAGTCTCTACTACAGCGCTGTAACCTCTGCGTGCAAACACATGGCCGGACCTTTGAACACCTGCTCTGAGTCTTGATACGCAATGGACATTTGTGTGGCGTCTGTTTTGTTCACATTTGTTTTTACCCACAGCTTGGATGTACACCTTGAAGTGCATTGCTGATAGCCTACGCCTTTAGAGCCTACAGCGTTTGTAGGGTGTCTTATTTGTTTAAGTATTTCTACGTATTTTAATGTTATGTGATGTGACTTGATTACATCAACACCTTCGAACACGTCTGTAGGCTCACAAAACGAAAATCGAATAAAACCAGAATTTGTTCTTTAGAAATATCCCCGAGAAGCTTCCCTTTGAATTATGTTGGTTTATCTTTATTCGCCGCGAAATTGCATCAAAATTTCTGAAAATTTTATGACACGCCACCAAAACTCGATTTTTTTCAGCTTTTGCACCCTTAAAATTCGAGTATCGAAAATCGGGAAACTACTTTTTATGGGAAGGCAGCTGGGTTTATTCTACGTCATTCATTCACAAATTGACTTCTCGGATTTTAATGAAATTTGGTATATACAATTGCCCTAGAGAGTTAGTAATGAATGCTAAATATTATAATTTTGTTTTCATTTTTATGGAATTTACGGACATTTAAATTTTTCGAAATTTGAGTGGGGGCCTTATCTACGAAGTTCTGTAACTTCGGTTGTATTTTACTTAGAAAGATGTGATTTTTGACCTATGAAAGCTTTAGATTCTATATGAAATTTTTAAAATTGTATTGCGCATGCGCAAATATTTGAATTTAATAAAAATATTTTACTTATGCAAATTTCTGAAATAGTGGGTATTTTTTATCGTTAAAAATTATTAATATCTTACAGATACTTTCATAAAAACACTACAAAAAATTCAAAACAGTGTTTTGCTCCGTTTTGAAGATATTAATTCTTAATCATGAGCTCCAAGCAGCGGGAGTCAGGTAATAGGAACTTGACAACACGTACAGGAAAGAGAAAGCGTGTAACCTTGGGACCATTCATTTATTTACGTTTTATTATTTATATAAACAGTATTATTAATTATAATTACACGAAAAAATGAAATCAATAGTAGCATTACAATAATCATTATATAATTGGAAAAATGTTTCTTAGAACTTCAGATTTTTTTTCAGAAGTCAAAAAAGTATTGAGCACCTGTTAAATAAGAAGCCAAATTAGTAAAAAAAATATAAATTTGCATTATGAAATCGAATTTTTAGTAATTAAAAAATATATCTAATGTACACTTCCTCAGAGTCAGTCACTTCTGAGATACCCTGAAGGACGAGATGAATTGCAGAAGCAGCTGAAGTATATACAGGCTTCATTATACAGAGTGATTCAAAAGTTAGTGTGCAGTATTTCCTGAATTTGTGTACAGCACACACACCAATGCACTTACTACTGGACATATTTGCTTATCGAAACATCTCGGTGGCACACACACCGGACCACATCATCTCTCGATTACATCTTTTGGGGTGCCTTGAAAGGTAAAGTGTATGCAAACAATCCGCACACTTTGCCTGAGCTGAAGGAGGAAATCACAACTGAAGTTCAGCAAATCTCACCAGGCATATTGAGCAGTGTTTCACAAAGTGCAACTGCTCTTTTATTTCGTCATCAGGGATTGAATGTCCCTTAAGGTGCTTTTTCTTCTTTGGGAAGTAGTGAAAGCCGGAAGGTGCAAGATCTTTCATCTTTGAACTGCAGTTTTTCATCTTTGAACTATAGGCGCTGCAACACCCCTAGAGTGTGGCGATTGTTTGCGGGCGAGCGTTATCGTGCTGCAGGAGATGGTCCAAAGCTGCCATGCAATCCTGGTGTCGACAACAACCCCGGACTTCCTCTCCGACGGGTTCACTCGAGTGGTCACACGTTGGTGCAATGCGTGGAAAGTGATGGAGATAATGTCGAAAAGTGAATAGTGCATTACATAGAGGACAAATGTAAGCATCAGATACAAAAAGAATTCTGAAAATCGTTAACAAATATAAAAGTTACAGCCATGGAGGCATTACTTTTCGTTCAACCCTAATATCTTCTCTAAATTTATTGAATTTTCTTTTAAAACATAATGAGTTCACATTGAAAGGAATAAAAAACAGCTCTAGAATGTTTAAGACAATCGGATATTACCACAAAATTTATTTATATTTTTTAGGATACCTTGTCCATCTGAAGAACTGAAGCTCGAGTAGCAATGCGAATGTGGCCTCGAACTCGAGCTTTAAAAATTAATATCTTCATAACGGAGCAAAACACAATTCTGATTTTTTGTATTGATTTTATGAAAGTATGTGTAAAATATTAATAATTTTTTAACGAAAAAATAATACCCACCATTTGAGAAACTTGCATAAATAAAATATTTTTATTAAATTCAAATATTTGCGCATGCATAATACAATTTTAAAAATTTCATCTAGAATCTACAGTTAAAGAGCTTTCATATGTCACCAATCACATCTTTGTAAATAAAATATCAGCCGAAGTTACTGTACTTCATAGATAAGGCCCCCACTCAAATTTCGAAAGTTTTAAATGTCCGTAATTTCCATAAAAATGAAAAATAAATAATAATATTTGGCATTCATTACCAACTCCTTACGACAATTGTATATACCAAATTTCATTTAAATCCGAGAGGTCAGTGCCAATGCCTGCCTGAACTGACGTGGAATGACCCAGCTAGAAACTTTCCTGCAAAATTTCGAAAAGCTATATTTTTTGGGGGTGGAGGTAGTCAATCGAACGTGGGGAGGTAGATTCCGAATTTCGAAGAATCCCATATTTGAAACCCTCTATGCTATCCGTCTTATGACTTCACCGAGTTTCGAGTCGGTGGCCCCAGTTGATTTTGCTGTGTGATGATCAGCCAGTGAGTTAGTTAGTGGATATCCTCTTTTATACAGGATGATTCAAAATGATGACATGGATTGCAAAATTTAACTGTGCATTTATTTTATAATATTTTAAAACCAGAACTGGTTTAGAATGCAGGAAAACTCAAATACATTTTTAATACAAATCTTCTATGTGACTCCCTCGAGTCACCTGGACAATGTCAAGACGATAGTCAATCTCATCCCAAACCCCTTTCAGCATGTCTGCTGTTACTAGTCGCTTGCTTTTGCGTTTAAGAAAACATCCAGTTTCCAGAATTTGATCATCCCACTTACGGATGCTTTTGTCAGTAGGGCAATCTTTATGAAATTGCCTACGAAACGCCAGCTGGACTAAAATTATAGAGCTTGTTTTTGACGCAATATACTCCAAGACACAATATGACTTTTCATTCACAGCTGCTATCTTTACCTTTATCGCTACACACTATATGACTCAGTGTTTTATTTAGTTTGCAGTATGTGTTGTTTTCTCCCCTCTCTCTGCACCACCAAAATTTGTATTGGCAGTATCGCCACAGAAAGCAATAAGTTTCTGTGACAACTGATGTTTCCATACTACAGGGTCATTCTAAAGTAACTGTGCGATAGTGCATAGAAATGTGTACTCCTTGCCTTTACTGAAGGAGGAAATCACCTCTGAAGTTCAGAAAAACTCACCAGCCATATTAAACAGAAAGTATCACAACATACAACTGCGTGCTAACCGGCATTTCCAGCATCTATTTCCATTAAATACCATTCTCAGCCATTGCACATTAATTTTTGAATCATCCTGCATGTCTGTGGAGATGTTTCTCCAAATAAATCTTTAAATTCGAGGATTTTTATTCAATTCCTGTTGATGGCAAAAAATAACGACAAATATGGGAATCATAACTTCACCTCCTTATGATTGGATGTATCAATGAACACAGACACAAAGTTTTCATTTTCCAGTTCATCTTTCAAATGCTTCATTGCAAGAGGTGAGAAAACTTTCATAGTTAGTCCTTTTGTCTTTACTCTTGCACTGGATTAACATTGCTTCAAATATTTTCTGGAACGGCTTTCAGATCAGACCATGGAACGAAAGCTGTGGTTGTGACTAACTATGTGATATCTCCTAGTACCTTTCCCAGCAGCTAACTGCATTTTTGTTCCAAACCTGCATTTATGAAGGAATCTGGAAGACATTTTGAAGAAGCACTAGAACAAACAGCGTTCTTGTGCCTGCCTGTACTGAAGAGGTTTGAAATATCGGTCGCACCATTATGTGCTACAGAAAATACTGCACCACATAAGTTGCATCGCACTCTTTGTGCGTTTTATGAAAGTATATTTTTTCTGTAAAGTCTCCTTAAATATGCATCTCTTTTGGGCAAAATGCAAAGTGTCAGTGACTGTAAGAAGTATACGTATGGTCAAAAGTTATAGTACAATTAAAGACGATACAGACAGGACATAAAGTCGGCGTCTATTGAGGAAGAAAAAAGAGTCACAGGTGTCTCCCTTGAGCTCCCTATCAAACTTCCATACAACTGGCAAAAATTTATGTGTCTGCAAAGAAAAGAAAGAACGCGTATTGTTCACAGAAACTCTGCAGCTAAAACAGAAAAAGTTATACGGGCATTGGACACATCTGAACAACGGGAGATTCAAATAGAGCAAGAGGGCATAAGAACTTCTACGTCAATGTCAAGAAATACTAGGATCTAAATTATCCAGTGATGTTGCCCGGTGATGAAGTTGGATATCATTTTAATCTAAGGAAAGTCAAAAAAATATGTAAGTAAAGTCCGGTATATCACTTAGAATTCCTGTCTTTCGGATTTTTATTAGAATGGATAGCCCCTTCGATCTGTGTTGTATTGATTGGGTTAAAATTTAAGCAATTTAGAATTATAATTTAACTTCTTGAGATCGTTCTGCTTATCTACATTTGTAATTATCCCGGGTCTTCAGCTAGTCCATCTTTCTATATATATATATAAAGAAGGATGTTTGTTTGTTTGTTTGTTGGTTTGTGTATGGGTTTGTTTGTTTTTTATACAAATCTACAGTTTTATTCCGATCTTGATAAAATTTCGCATACATGACCTTCAAAGCATGAGGAAGGTCACTGTCTACGTCAGATTTCGACAAAATAATAATTATCGATAATAAATCGATATTCATAATGATGGCAGGACATATTAATATGAAATATCCCATGACCAACAATGCAAGGCAAATTTTGTGCAACAATAGTTATCAACAATGGTATCAACACGCAATTCACCAACACTATGCAGGGGTCAACAATATATATCTGATGACTACTAATGCAAGGCAAAGTTTGTGCAATATAACTAATATTCAATTTCTAACAATGCATAGAATTCCTGTTATTCAGGCTTTTCTTAGAATTGATACTTCTTTGTACTTTACAATTTCTTGAAATCTTTAAAAATGATCTTTAAAAATGGAGATAATGGAAAATTAGTAGACTATTTAGAAAGTGAGGAAAGACGACGGAGGAAGCACTCCTTTAGCTTCGTCCTGTATTGAGCAAATGGTAAGCATGTGAATAGAAGAATCGGCGAACACTAGACTACACAACGTGATGAATGGCCAAGTTTTGATTAAAGACATCGAGAGCAGAGTGGGAATTGCAACAATATCAAGTGTGCATCTAAAGTAAGTTTACGTGACTAACAAATTATTTAACCTAACTGTGGAATACTTGGAGATGCATCCGTTTTGAGCATTAAAATTTTTTTTTGAATTTTCATTAGGAATTTTTATTATAGAACTTTTATACGTTTTCTTGTGTTTATTTTATACATATTGAAAAATTTGATCTAAAAAAGAGTCCGAGCCACGCAGGGGTTATCACCTAGCTTATTTGGTAGCACAGCAGATCCAACCACTTCATAAAAATACATTTTGACTACATTCTGTGTAAATGTGAATATTTTGGAAGCTGAAAATTTGATAATGCGATGATTGAACGTTCGTTTCCAAGAATTATTAATAGTTAGCATTAAATGATGATGCAGTGAAAGGTCATATGGGTATAAGAGGGTATAAGAACAAGAGGTTATAAGAACTTTACCAATATTTATTTCCAGTAATTTTTTGTTTTATTTTTTTCTGATTACACTGTCTAACAACAAAAAAATTACTGAACAGAGAAGCACCGTTTGTAATTTTGCTGCGTAGATTACAAAAATGACGCTCATTTTTGTCTCTCAAGTCTCAATTTTTCGTAAATCGTGATTTAAATTTTTATATTTTCATGTAAATTTGACACATACACATAAGTCTCAAAATTACTTAATATATTTTAAATACTACATATGCTACATATAATACTTAAATAAATGAAAATGCCTAGAGGAACTTGTAAAAACAATTCAGATAATTTTTGTTATATTTGTGGATATTTGTTATAAACAACAAAGGTTTATAAGCGAAAAATATCAAATTCTATTGGTAAAATATAATATAGTATCATTAAAATGTCATTTAAAATAATTTAAATTAAATGAAACTATAGTGTTTGGTCTAAAATGCCTTAATTTACAGAAATTATAAAATTTTAGTATGCGATTTACCAAAAAATGAGACCCGATAAAGAAAAACGGTTTGCAGATTCGGAATCAGCGCACCAAAATTGTTGGACAGTGTTATTGTTCTATGAGAATAACCTAACTTTTTCCTCAGATGTTCTTTAGAACACAAGAAATAAGGTGCTAGTTTCAGTTTTTGCATCATTGTTAAAATAAAAATTATTCTGATTATAATGTGTTTGATTTATAAGGGTGCTCATCATAAAAGTACAAACTCCTGGGGAAACCAGAAATAAATATACAAATTGGAAAAAAATGTGGAAATGATAAATAAAGACGAAAGAAACAACTCTTTAACCACAACAGTAATTAAGTAAAAAGAAAAATACAACCATATCTTAGAAGCACCATTTGGTGTGTTACTCCCCTCTTTTCCACTTGCTGAACGATGAGAGCTTCGCCCTCGAAAAGCGCTTCTGGGATTAGGTTGTATTTTTCTTTTATGGGGCTATCCATTCTAATAAAAATCCGAAAGACAGGAATTCTAGGTGATATACCGGACTTTATTTACATCTTGTTGACTTTCCTAAGATTAAAATGATATCCAACTTCAACACCGGGGAACATCACTGGATAATTTAGATCCTAGTGTTTCTTGACATTGACGTAGAAGTTCTTATACCCTCTTGCTCTATTCCAATCTCCCGTTGTTCAGTTGTTTCCAATGCCCGTATAGATTTTTCTGTTTTAGCTGCAGAGTTTCTGTGAACAATACTCGCTCTTTCTCTTTCCTTTGCAGACACATAAATTTTTGCCAGTCGTCTGGATGTTTGATAGGGAGCTCAAGGGAGATACGTGTGACTCCTTTTTCTTCCTCATTAGACGCTGCCTTATTTATGTCCTGTCTGCATCGTTATATTATACTCATTATTATATCATCGTATTATCATCATCTGTTCCCAAAATATTCACATTAGTACAATATAGTCAACATGTATTTTTACGAAATGTTTAGATCTGCTGTGCTATCAAATAAGCTAGGTGATAAATCCGGAGTGGCTCTTTATATTTTTGATTAAACTTTGAAATATCTTAAATTTAAACACATGAAACCTTTTAGAATTAATAGGGTAAAAATTCATAATGAAAATTCTAAAAATAATTTTTAAATGCTCACAATGGATGGACCTCCACAAATAAGCCACTGCTAGATTTACACATGATGTTGTTGCAATTCCCACTCTTTTCTCGATGTCTTGAAGCAAAAATTGACCATCCATCACTTTGGGAAGTTTAGCAGTCGCCAATTCTCCTATTTATATGCTTACCATTTGCACAATACAACACAGAGCCAAAGGAGTGCTTCCTCTGCCTTCTCCTACACGTGTGGCTCCTGTTCCTTCTCAAAAGACGCTGTCTTATTTATGTCCTATGACTGCATCATCACTTTATGCTCATTTATAATAATGCTTAGGAAACGAACGTTCAATTATCGTATTATCAGCATCGCAGTTTCCATAATATTCACATTCACACAGAACATAGTCAAAATAATCACAATCTTCTTTTTATATGCTTACCATTTTCTCAAGATAGGATGGAGCTAAAGGAATGCCTCCTCTGTGGCCTTTCCTATCTTAAAAAAAAACATATGAAACGCTTAGAATTAATACAGTAATAATTCTTAGCGAAAACTTGAAAAAAATGTTTAAATGCTCACAATAGTTGGACTTCTCCTAGTATGCCTGTGCTAGTCTAAATAATAGTTTAGTCACTTAATCTTACTTTGATGTACACTTGATATTGTTGTAATTCCCACTCTTACCTCAATGACTTGAAGCAAAACTTGGCCATTCATCATTTTATGTACTCTAGCAGTATGCTGATTCTTCTATTTACATGCTTACGGTTTGCTCAATACAGCACGGAGCTACAGGAGTGCTTCCCCTGTCGTCAATCCACTCCTTCTCATAGTCTGCTAACTCTCCATTATCTCAAGTTACTGGTCTTTTTTAAAGATTTTCAATAAATTATTAAGTACTAACAAGGTAATCCCTCGAACATGTATGTCACAGATTTCCACCAAATTTAAATATGTTACTCATCTGAAGCTTCTATATTTCTTTGCAAAATAAGAGAGTGTGAAATTGTGTTTCTTTCAAAATAAACCGCGAAAACAAAAAAATACATAGCAATACAAACACTCCATTGTTAAAGTGGTTCGGCTACTTGGGGTTCCTTTGTAAGAACTATCAATTCTCAGAAATGCTTGAACAACAAGAATTCTATGCATTGTTACAAATTGAAAGTTGTCTATATTGCACAAACTTTTCCTTGCATTGTTGCTCATGAGCTATTTCTCATTAATATGACTTGCCATCATAATGAATATCGATTTATTATCGATAATATTTATTTTGTCGAAATCTGTCGTACACTGTGACCTTACTCATGCTTCGAAGGTCAAGTATGCAAAATTTCATCAAGATCGGAATAAAACTGTGGATTTGTATAAGAAACAACACCACAAAACCACAAACCCACTAACAAACATCCTTCTTTTTATATATGGAAGACTACCAGAGGACCCGGTGTTGCCTGGGACCCGGTGTTACACATTTAGGTGAACATAACAATCTCAAGAAGTTAAATTATAACTTCACCCAATCAATACAACACAGAGCGAAGGGAAAAAATCCAAAAACAGGAATTCTAGGTGATATAGCGGGACTTTATTTAATTTCTTTTAGACTTTCCTGAGAATAAAATGGTATCCATCTTCACCGCCGGGGAGCTTCATGGGATTCTTTAGGCCCAAGTTTTACTTGTCCTCGATGTAGAAGCTCTAATACCCTTTGGATCTATTCTAAACACCCGTTGTTCATATGTTTCCAGTGCTCGTATAGCTTAATCTGTTTTAACTGCAGAGTTTCTCTGACCAAAACTCGCTCTTTCTCTTTCCTTTCTAGACACACGAATTTTTGCCAGTCATCTGGATGTTAGATAGGGAGCTCAAGGGAGGCACTTGTGACTCCTTGGTCTCATCAATAGATGCTGCCTTGTTTATTCCTTATCACTACGTCATCAATCTATGCTTACTATTAATAATTCTTAAAAATGAATGATCAATCATCGCATTATCTCCATCTCAGTTTCAAAACTTTTCACATTCACACTTATTATAGTCAAAATATAATTTCATGAAATGTTTCGATCTGCTGTGCTACCAAATAAGCTAGGTGATAACTCCGGCGTTGCTCTGACTCTGTTTTTTGAATAAATTTTAAAATATCTTAAAAATAAACACATAAAAACGCATAGAATTAATACAGGAAAAATTTTTGAAAATTCCACAAAACAATTTTAACCGCTCACAATAGATCGATCTCTCCAAGTATGTCACTATTAGTCTAAATATTGTCTTAGCTACGTAATCTTTCTTTAGATGTCATTTGATGTTGTTGAAATTCCCACAACATGAGATATATATTGGTCCCTGCATAGAGTTGGTGAATTGCGTGTTGATACCATTGTTGCTAACTATTGCTGCACAAACTTTACCTTGCATTGTTGGTCCTGGGATATTTCTCATTAATATGCCTTGCCATCGTAATGAATATCGATTTAATATCGATAATTATTATTTCTTAGAAATCTGAGGTCAAGTATGCAAAATTTCTTAGAAATGTGACCTTCCTCATCCTTTGAGTGTCAAGTATGCAAAATTTCATTACATCAGAAAAAAACTGTACATTTTTATATATCACAAACCCTCCCACCCACAAATAAGCAGACATCCTTCTTTATATATAACTAGCAGAGGTACCCGGCGTTGCCCGGGATAATTACAACTGTAGGTAAATAGAACAATCTCAAAAATTTGAATTATATCTCCCAAATGTTTAAATAATAACTATACCAATTTAGCACAGAGCAAAGGGATTATCCATTCTTCGAAAAATACGAAAAACAGGAATTCTAGGTGATATACAAGGACTTTATCTAAAATCTTCTTGACTTACCTCACTGCTGCGGAGCATCACCAGATACTTTAGACGTAAGTTTTTCTTGCCCTTGACGTAGAAGATCTTATACGCTCTTGCTCTATTCGAAACTCCCGTTGTTCAAATGTTTCAAATGTCTGTATAGCTTTTTCTGCAGAGTTAGTCTGAACAATACTGGTTCTTTCTCTTTCCTTTGCAGGCACATAAATTTTTGACAGTCGTCTGGACATTTGATAGAGAAATCAAGGGAGATATATGTGACTCCGTTGCCTCATCAATAGACGCAGCCTTAATAATTTTTTGTCACTGCATCATCATTTTACGCTCATTATCAATAATCCATGGAAACTAATGTTCAGTCCTGGCGTTATTAGCATCTGAGTTTCCAAAATATACACTTTCCCACAGAATATATTCAAAATGTATTTTTAGGAAATGTTTGGATCTGATGTACTACCAAATAAGCTAGGAGATAACCCCGGCGTGGCTCGGACTTTTTTTTTGGAACAAATTTTAAAATATCTTAAAAATAAACACATGAAAACGCGTAGAATTAAATCAGTAAAAATTCTAAATGTATGCCATGAGATATTTCTCAATAACATTTATATCAACCATGTATATCGATTTTTTTTATCAATAATTATTATTTTTCTGAATTCTGAGGTAGACAGTGACCTTCCCCATACTTTGAAGGTCAAGTATGCAAAATTTCATCAAGATTGGAATAAAACTGTAGTTTCCATAAGAAACAAACAAACCCACAAACAAACAAACAACAAACAGACCCACAAACATCCTTCTTTATATATATAGAAAGAAAAGGCTAGCAGAGGACCTGGCGTTGCCCGGGATAATTACGCTTGTAGGTAAACAAAACAAACTCAAAAATTTAAATTAAACCTCCAAATTGGTTAAATAGTAACTTAATCACTACAATATAGAGCGAAGGGACTATCCATTCCAAGAAAAATCCGAAAGACAGGAATTTAACTCTTCACTGAAAAAATCCATCCTAGGTGATATACAGGGACTTGATTTACCGAAAAAAAATTTTTTAAATGTGTGGACTTCTACAAAGATGCCAATGCTAGTCTAAATAATTTGTTACTCACGTAATCTTACTTTAGATGAACAGTCTTGTTGTAATTTCTTTTCTTCTTTCGATGTCTTGAAGAAAAACTTGGCCATTCATCACTTTGTGTAGTCTAGCGGTCGCCGATTCTTCTTTTCACTTGCTTCCCATTTGCTCAATACAGCACGCAGCTAAAGGAATACTTCCTCTGTCGTCTTTCCAATCTTTCTCTATAGTCTGCTAACTCTCCAGTATCTCCAGTTACTGATCATTTTTAAAGATTTTCAAGAAATTGTTAAATACTAAGAATTCTCTTTTCTAAAAAAAGCCTGAATAACAGGAATTCTATGCAGTGAAGGCTATATTGCACAAACTTTTATTTGCATTGTTGGTCATGAGATATTCTCATTGTTATAAGCCTTGGAAACGAATGTTCTATCATTGCAGCATCATTTTATGTTCATTGTTATAATTCTTTTGAAATAAACTTTCTATCATTGCATCATCATTTTGTGCTCATTGTTATTGGTGAATTGCGTGTTGATACCTTTGTCGATACTTATTGTTGCACAAACTTTGCCTTTAATTGTTGGTCATGAGATATATATTATTGATCCATGCCTAGTGTTTGTCATGTGGTCGTCAGCAGAAGGCTCATCAACAAAACATGAATAAAGCAGACGACACCGTTAAAAGACGTCATTTGTGGAGAGCCACTCCGAAAGCTGTTCACGAGAACTTCGCGGAGGCTGACGAGAGGAGCACGAGAAGGGGGCGAGAGAGGAGAGAAGCAAAGGATAGAGCTGGAAAACGTCGTAGAAAACGGACAGAGCTTGGCGAGCGTCAGCAGGAGTTAAATACGCTGAATAGAGTTAAAGCTCAACGGGGCCTGGATAATGTACGACGAAGGGAACGCTACGAAGCAAAGGAGAGAGTAGCGGAGCTCGACGAACCCGATTGCGTAGAGAGAGACACCACGACGGCGGCCGGTGAGCGACGACCGTGCGTCGGAGGTCTAAGCGGATGGGAGAGCGTATTTTTGCAAGTCCGTCGAGGAAGAAACGACGAGGATTGGCAACGCTGGCTGTCGTCCCTAATTCAAGAGACGATAAAGGAAAGCGGTTACGAGTGTGAAACGACCTACGGAGCGGCGAGCGAGGCAAAGCATCCCTACGCCCACGTCGCGGACTCGACGACGAGAGGAGGCCGCCCGTACGCATTTCATGGAGAAGGATATCAGCAATGGCTACGCAGTGTTCACGGTAGGATTCTAATTTCTACATCCTTAAGTACGTGGGTTCCTCGAATCACCGTCAGCAATATTACGGTGTTATCCTTTTACCTGAACTTCGCCGAGGCAAGTTTCTGGAGAGAAACCATCGAGCCCGAGACGAGCGATATCGTGGAAAATGTGCCCATGGTGGGAGTGTTTCCTAGCTCTTTTAATTCGTTTCTAATAAGTGGCCTAGGAGGTTTTATCGCCAGCCATTTAGTTAATTTTCCCTGCTTCTAAATTTGTCGTTAAGGAAAGTTTTTTTTAAAAAAAAAAAAAAAAAAAAAAAAA
>JAHWFO010022854.1:1432026-1456910 GCA_023313115.1 Rhysida immarginata
TTGTTGGTCATGAGATATTTCTCATTAATATGCCTTGCCATAACCATAAATATCGATTTTTTATCGATATTTATTATTTTTCCGAAATCTGAGGTAGACAGTGACCTTCCTCGTGCTTTAAAGGTCATGTATGCGAAATTTTATCAAGATCGGACTAAAACTGTAGATTTGTATAAAAAACAGACCCACAGACCCACAGACAGACCCACAAACATCCTTCTTTATATATATAGATACTAGAAGAGGTACCCGGCGTTGCCCGGGATAATTACACTTGCACAAACTTTTCCTTTCATTGTTAGTCATGAGATATATATTGTTGGTTCATGCAGTGTGTTTGTGAATTGCGTGCTGATACCATTGTTGATACCTATTGTTGTACCAACTTTGCCTTGCATTGTTGGTCATGAGATATTTCTCATTAATATGCCTTGCCATAACCATAAATATCGATTTTTTATCGATATTTATTATTTTTCCGAAATCTGAGGTAGACAGTGACCTTCCTCATGCTTTAAAGGTCATGTATGCGAAATTTTATCAAGATCGGAATAAAACTGTAGATTTGTATAAAAAACGTACACACAGATCCACAGACCACCCACAGACAGACCCACAGACAGACCCACAAACATCCTTCTTTATATATATAGACTAGAAGAAGTACCCGGCGTTGCCCGGGATTATTACACTTGGGATGTAAACAGAACAATCTCAAAAATTAAAATAAATTTTGCAATATCTTAAAAATAAACACATGAAAATGCTTAGAATTAATACAGTAAAAATTCTTAATGAAAATTCGAAAAAAATCTTTTTAAAGGCTCAAAATGGATGGACTGCTCCAATAATTTCTTACTCAGATAATCTTACTTCAGATCTACACTTGATGTTGTTGCAATTTCCACTCTTCTCTCGCTGTGTTGAAGCAAAATTTGGCCTTTCATCACTTTGGGTAGTCTAGCGGTCGCCAATTCTTCTATTTACTTGCTTCCCATTTGCTCAATACAGCACGGAGCTAAAGGTTTGCTTTCTCTGTCGTCTTTCCACTCTTTCTCAATAGTCTGCTAACTCTTCATTATCTCCAGCTACTGATCATTTTTAAAGATTTTCAAGAAATTGTTAAGTACTAAGAACTCTCTTTTCTAAGGAAAACCTGAATGACAGGAATTCTATGCATTGTTACAAATTGAAACTTATCCATATTGCATCATCATTTTATGTTCATTGTTATAATTCTTGGAAAGGATTGCTTTATCATTGCATCATCATTTTGAGCTCATTGTTATTGGTGAATTGCGTGTTGAAACCATTGTTGATACCTATTGTTGCACAAACTTTTATTTGCATTGTTGGTCATGAGATATATATTGTTGGTCAGTGCAGAGTGTTTGTGAATTGCGTGTTGATACCATTGTTGCAAAAACTTTGTCTTGCATTGTTGGTCATGCGATATTTCTCATTAATATGCCCTGCCATAACCATGAATATCGATTTTATATCAATAATTATTATTTTTTCGAAATCTGAAGTAGACAGTGACCTTCCTCATGCTTTGAAGGTCATGTATGCGAAATTTCATCAAGATCGGAATAAACCTGTAGATTTGTATAAAAAACGTACACACAGACCCACAGACCCACCCACAGACCCACCCACAGACCCACAGACGCACAGACCCACAAACATCCTTCTTTATACATATAGATAGATAGATAGATAAACTAGCAGAGGTACCCGGCGTTGCCCGGGATTATTACACTTGTAGATAAAGAGAACAATCTCAAAAAATTAAATTATAACTCCCAATTGGCTAAAAAATAACTCAATCAAAACAACACAGAGCAAAGAATCTATCCTTTCTACGAAAAATACGAAAAACAGGAATTCTAGGTAATTTACCAGGACCAGATACTTTAGACATTCAAAAACAAACAATCAAACCCACAAACATCCTTCTTTATATATATAAAAGACAAGCAGAGGTATCCGGTGTTGCCCGGGTTAATTACACTTGTTGGTAAACAGAACAACCTAAAAAAATTAAATTATATCTCGCAATTGTTTAAATAATAATTCAACAAATAGAACACAGAGCAAAGCCTATCCATTGTATGAAAATACGAGAAACAGGAATTCTAGGTGATGTAGAAGCTTTGCTCTATTCAAAACTCCCGTTGATCAGATATTTCAAATGTCCGTATAGCTTTTTTTATTTTGGTTGCATAGTTTCTCTGACCAATAATCTTTCTTTCTGTTTCCTTTTCATGCACATTAATTTTTGCCATTCGTGTGGACGTTTGATAGGGAGCTCAAGGGAGACACACGTGACTCCTTTGCCTCATCAGTAGACGCTGCCTTACTAATGTTCTGTCATTGCATGCTCATTATTAAAAATTCTTGGAAACGAACGTTCAATCATCGCATTATCAACATCTCAGTTTCCAAGAATACACTTTCCCACAGAATATATTCAAAATGTATTTTTATGAAATGTTTGGATCTGATGTGCTACCAAATAAGCTAGGTGATAAACCCGGGCGTGACTCGGGACTGTTTTTATGATTAAATTTTGCAATATCTTAAAAATAAACTGATGAAAACGCTTAGAATTAATAGAGTAATAATTCATAATGAAAATTCGAAAAAAAATGTAAAATGCTCACAATGGATGGTCCTCTCTATGCATATTGCTGCCAGCCTAAATAATTTCTTAGTCACGTAATCTTGTTTTGTTGCAATTCCCACTCACGATGTCTTGAAGCAAAACCTGACCATTCATCTCTTTGTGTAGTCTAGTGGTCACCGATTCTTCTATTGACATGCTTACCATTTGCTCAATACAGCACAGAGCTAAAGGACCGCTTTCTCTGTCGTCTTTCCAGTCTATTTCAATAGTCTGCTAATTCTGCATTATCTCCTGTTATTGATAATTTCTAAAGATCTTCAAGAAATTGTTAAGTACCAAGAACTCTCATTTCTAAGAAAAGCCTGAATAACACGAATTATATGTATTGTTACAATTTGAACCTTATATATATATTGCATAAACTTTGCCTTTCATTTTTGGTCATGAGATATATATTGTGGATCCCTGCATAGTTTTGGTGCATTGCGTGTTGATACCTATTGTTGGACAAACTTTTCTTTGCATTGTTGGTCATGAGATATTTCTCATTAATATGCCTTGCCATAGCATTAAATATCGATTATCTATCAATAATTATTATTTTTTCGAAATCTGAGGTAGACAGTGACCTTCCTCGTGTTTTGAAGTTCAAGTAAGCAAAATTTCATCAAGATCGGAATAAAACTGTACATTTGCATAAGAAACAAACAAACCCACAAACAATCCCACAAACAAACATCCTTCTTTAGATATATAGATAGACTAGTAGAGGTACCTGGCGTTGCCTGGGATAATTACACTTGTAGGTAAACAGAACAATCTCAAAAAATTAGATAATAACTCAATCAATACAACACAGAGCAAAGGGGCTATCTATTCAACGAAAAATACGAAAAACAGAAATTCTAGGTGATATACCGGGACTTTATCTTAACTCTTCTTGACTTGGCTCACCACTGCGGGGTCTCACCAGATATTTGAGACCCAAGTTTTTCTTGCCCTTGACGTAGAAGCTCTTATACCTTCTTGCTCTGTTTGACACTCCCGTTGTTCGGATGTTTCAAATGCCCTTATAGCTTTTTCTGTTTTAGTTGCAGAGTTTCTCTGACCAATATTCCTTCTATCTCTTTCTTTTCCAGATACATAAATTTTTGCCAGTCGTCTGGACGTTTGATAGGGAGCTCAAGGGAGACACGCGTGACTGCTTTGCCTTATCAATAGACGCTGCGTTATTAATGCTCTGACACTGCATCATCATTTTATGCTCATTAATAATAATTCTTAGATACGTACGTTCAATCATCGCATTATCAGCATCTCATTTACCAAAATATATACATTCCCACAGAATAGAGTCAAAATCTATTTTGAGAAATGTTTGGATCTGAAGGAGAGCTTACCGTTTGCTCAATACAGCACGGAGCTAAAGGAGTGCTTCCCCTGTCGTCTTTCCACACGTTCTCTATAATCTGCTAACTCTCTATTATCTCCAGTTACTGATCATTTTTAAAGATTTTAAAGAAATTGTTAAGTACTAAGAACTCTCTTTTCTAAGAAAACCCTGAATAACAGGAATTCTATGCCTTGTTACAAATTCAACCTTTTTAAGTACCGAAAGGTGCTTTATGCAGTAGGGAAACGTGTCTGTCCGTCTGTCTGTCTGTCTGTCTGTCCGTCTGTGTGTCTGTAACTCAAACTCCTCCGAGGTTATGAAAGATTTTCAAAATCTGTTTTCGTCAGTCGATGAATATGGTTCATGGCACGATTCAGTTACAAATATTATCTAAATCGGTTCATTGGCACGTGCACAAATGGAACCTTTATTTTCCTGCCCAGCAATTTTCAATGGGAAGAAATATTGAGTAATATATCAAAGAAATCGTAATGACGAGATAGATGTGGATATTCATTAATATTTTCGTCAGTCGATGAATATGGTACATGCCATGAAAAAATCATAAATTTTATCTAAATCGGTTCATTAGCACGTCCACAAATGGCACCATCACGACCCCACCTAGCAATTTTCAATGGACAGATATATTAAGTAATATGTCAAACAAATCTTAATGACGAGATACAAGCAAATATAAATTACTATTTCGGCCAATAAATATCGTTCAGGAAATGAACCAATTTGAAAATTGTTGCAATCGAAACATTGGCACGTGCACTAATGGTACCTTTATGACACCTTCAAAAATTTTTAATGATAAGATATGGCATGTAATATATCAAACAAATTGTGATGATGTATCATAAATGAATATCACCTAAAAGTAATGATAGTCCAAATTGGTTTCAAGGATCCTGGTTTAGTGGAACCATGATGGTTCATTGGAACTTTCAATGCTAAAATATGGCATGTAATATATCAAACGACTTGGAATGAAGTGTCATGAATGAAAATAACGTAAAATTAATGACAGTCCAAATTGGTTTCAAGGAACCTGGTTTTTTGGTACCGTGTTGGTTCATTGGAACTTTCAATACCAAAATATGGCATGTAATATATCAAACGACTTGGAATGAGGTGTCATGAATAAATATAACGTAAAATTAATGATAGTCCAAATTGGTTTCAAGGAACCTGGTTTTGTGTTACCGTGATGGTACATTGGAACTTTCAATGCTTAAATATGGCATGTAATATATCAAACAAATTGGGATGATGTATAATGAATGAATATAACGTAAAATTAATGATAGTCCAAATTGGTTTCACAGAACCTGGTTTAGTGGAACCATTATGGTTCATTGGAACTTTCAATGCTAAAATATGGCATGTAATATATCAAACGACTGGGAATGAGGTGTCATGAATGAATATAACGTAAAATTAATGATAGTCCAAATTGGTTTCAAAGAACCTGGTTTTGTGGTACCGTGATGGTTCATTGGAACTTGCAATGCTAAAATATGGCATGTTATATATCAAACGACTTGGAAGGATGTGTCATGAAGGAATATAACGTAAAATTAATGATAGTCCAAATTGGTTTCCAGGAACCTGGTTTAGTGGAACTATTATGGTTCATTGGAACTTTCAATGCTAAAATATGTCATGTAATATATCAAACGACTTGGAAGGATGTGTCATAAAGGAATATAACGTAAAATTAACGATAATCGAAATTGGTTTCAAGGACACTGGTTAGTGGAATCCTTTTTTAGTGGAACCATTATGGTTCATTGAAACTGCAATGCTAAAATATGGCATGTAATATATAAAACAACTTGGAATGATGTGTCATGAATGAATATAACGTAAAATTAATGATAGTTGAAATTTTTTCAAAGGTACGTGGTTTAATGGTATCATAATGGTCCATTAGAAACTTCCAATGTTAATATAGGGCCGTTTAAAAATATAGTTCCGCGAATGGTTTAGTTTGACCTTTCCGTACTTGGTTATGTCATTCCTTAATGGTTTATTAAGTATCGAAAGGTGCTTTATGCTATCAGTGTGGGGAAACTTGTCTGTCTGTCTGCCTGTCTGTCTGTCTGTCTGTCCGTCTGTCTGTCTGTAACTCAAACTCCTCCGAGGCTATGAAAGATTTTCCAAATCTGTTTTCGTCAGTCGATGAATATGATTCATGGCACGAACCATTTGCAAATATTATCTAAATCGGTTCAATAGTACGTGCACAAATGGTACCTATATGACCCCACCCAGCAATTTTCAATGGAGAGATATATTAAGTAATATGTCAAACAAATCGTAATGACGAGATACAAGCTAATATAAATTACTATTTCGGCCAATTGATAAATAAGTTTCAGGAAATAAACCATTTTGAAAATGGTTGTAATCCAAACATTGGCACGTGGTCTAATAGTACCCTTTTGACACCCTCAAAAATTTTCAATGTAAGATATGGCATGTAATATATCAAACAAATTGGGATGATGTATCACGAATGAATATAACGTAAAATTAATGATAGTCCAAATTGGTTTCTAGGAACCTAGTTTAGTGGAACCATGATGGTTCATTGGAACTTTCAATGCTAAAATATGGCATGTAATATATCAAACGACTTGGAATGATATGGCATGAATGAACATAACGTAAAATTAATGGTAGTCGAAATTGGTTTCACAGAACCTGGTTTAGTGGAACCATGATGGTTCATTGGAACTTTCAATGCTAAAATATGGCATGTAATATACCAAACGAGTTGGAATGAGGTGTCATGAATGAATATAACGTAAAATTCATGATAATCCAAATTGGTTTCAAGGAATCTGGTATAGTGGAACCATTATGGTTCATTGGAACTTTCAATGCTAAAATATGGCATGTAATATATCAAGCGACTTGGAATGAGGTGTCATGAATAAATATAACGTAAAATTAATGATAGTCCAAATTGGTTTCAAGGAACCTGGTTTTGTGGTACCGTGATGGTTCATTGGAACTTTCAATGCTTAAATATAGCACGTAATATATCAAACGACTTGGAATGAGGTGTTATTAATGAATATACCGTAAAATTAGCGATAGTCGAAATTGGTTTCAAGGAACCTGGTTTAGTGGAACCATTATGGTTCATTGGAACTTGCAAGGCAAAAAAAAAGGCATGTTATATATCAAACGACTTGGAAGGAGGTGTCATGAAGGAATATAACGTAAAATTAATGATAGTCCAAATTGGTTTCCAGGAACCTGGTTTAGTGGAACTATTATGGTTCATTGAAACTGCAATGCTAAAATATGGCATGTAATATATGAAACAACTTGGAATGATGTGTTATGAATGAATATAACGTAAAATTAATAATAGTTGAAATTATTTCAAAGGTACGTGGTTTAATGGTATCATAATGGTCCATGAGAAACTTCCAATGTTAACATAATGCCGTTTAAAAATATAGTTCAGCGAATGGTTTAGTTTAACATTTTGGTACTTGGTTATGTCATTCCTTAATGGTTTATTAAGTACCGAAAGGTGCTTTATGCTATCAGTGTGGGGAAACTTGTCTGTCTGTCTGTCTGTCTGCCTGTCTGTCTGTCTGTCTGTCTGTCTGTCTGTCTGTCCGTCTGTCTGTCTGTAACTCAAACTCCTCCGAGGCTATGAAAGATTTTCCAAATCTGTTTTCGTCAGTCGATGAATATGGTTCATGGCACGAACCAGTTACAAATATTATCTAAATCGGTTCAATAGCACGTGCACAAATGGTACCTATATGACCCCACCCAGCAATTTTCAATGGAGAGATATATTAAGTAATATGTCAAACAAATCGTAATGACGAGATACAAGCTAATATAAATTACTATTTCGGCCAATTGATAAATATGGTTCAGGAAATAAACCATTTTGAAAATGGTTGTAATCCAAACATTGGCACGTGCTCTAATAGTACCCTTATGACACCCTCAAAAATTTTCAATGTAAGATATGGCATGTAATATATCAAACAAATTGGGATGATGTATCACGAATGAATATAACGTAAAATTAATGACAGTCCAAATTGGTTTCTAGGAACCTGGTTTAGTGGAACCATGATGGTTCATTGGAACTTTCAATGCTTAAAAATGGCATGTAATATATCAAACAACTTGGAATGATGTGTCATGAATGAATATGAAGTAAAATTAATGATATTCCATATTGGTTTTACGGAACCTGGTTTAGTGGAACCATGATGGTACATTGGAACTTTTAATGCAAAAATATTATATGTAATATATCAAACGACTTGGAATTATGTGTTATTAATGAATATAACGTAAAATTAATGTGACAGTCCAAACTGGTTGCAAGGAACCTGGTTTAGTGGAACCATTATGGTTCATTGGAAATTTCCATGCTAAAATATAGCATGTAATATATCAAACGACTTGGAATGATATGGCATGAATGAACATAACTTAAAATTAATGGTAGTCGAAATTGGTTTCAAGGTACCTGGTTTAGTGGAACCATTATGGTTCATTGGAATTTCAATGCTAAAATGTGGCATGTAATATACCAAACGACTTGGAATGAGGTGTCATGAATGAATATAACGTAAAATTAATGATAGTCGACATTGTTTCAAAGGTACGTGGTGTAATGGTAACTTTATGGCCCATTAGAAACTTACTATGTTAACATAGGGCTGTTTAAAAATATAGTTCCGCGAATGGTTTAGTTTAACCTTTCGGTACTTGGTTATGTCATTCCTTAATGGTTTATCTATGTTGAACAGACTTTACCTTTCATTGTTGGTCATGAGATATGTATTGTTGATCCCTGCATAGTGTTGGTGCATAGCGTGTTGATGCTATTGTTGACTGGTTTGTTGCACAAACTTTTACTTGCATTGTTGGCCATGAAAGTATATTTGGTCCGTATAGAGTTTTTGTGAATTGCGTCTTGACAGCATTGTTGATACCTTTTTTTGCACAAACTTTACCTTGCTTTATTAGTTATGAGATATTTCTCATTAATATGCCTTGCCATAACCATGAATATCGATTTTTTATCAATAATTATTATTTTTTCGAAATCTTAGGTAGACAGTGACCTTCCTCATGGTTTGAAGGTGAAGTATGCAAATTTCATAAAGATCGGAATAAAACTGTAGATTTGTATAAGAAACAAAGAAACAAACAAACCCACAAACAAACATCCTTCTATATATATATATATATAGATGATTAGCTGAGGAACCCCCATTGCCAGAGATAATTACACTTGTAGCTGAACAGAAAAAACTCAAAAAGTTAAATTATAACTCCAAATTGGCTAAATAATAACTCAATCAAACAAACAAACAAACCCACCCACAAACCATCAAAAATTTTTCTTTATATATGTAGATAGATTTTGGCCCCCATAGAATTTAAAAAATTTAGATTAAATTTGATCTAAAGTAAAAAAAATATTTATTTAGAAGAATCTGCGCCTCTCTCAACTTTATATAAATGCTAATATGCAACTCTTGCTGTATTCACTACCATTATAACTTGTCCTTGGGTAGAACGCAATGCCTTCTCAAACATACCCATAAGTAATTTGTAAGTAAAATCAGAGGAAGGTAGAGAGCCTTTCTCTATAGGGGATGGAGGCGAAAGTCCATCTAATAAGGTGACAACTTCTTTAATTCAGGTGTCTTTCGGAGCTAAAACTATCTATGAAAATATTCGCATCAGGATCGCTAAGTTGACTAATAATACTCATCAATTTATACGCCGGTTTGTGCTTAGAAATTTGAGTAAGCCATTTATCTGTTTTGAACAGTGTTTTCCGATGTTCATTACTTTTAGGAACATATATATGCATAGACTCAAGTATGCTGGCACAAAAACCTTTCCCCTCAAAATTATTTTAAACAGATTCTCCAGACTAATAGACAGAACACGAGACAAGTTAAAGTACTCCTCCGAAATAATATTGAAAATTGCTTTTGTTTAAAAGAAATTTCTGGAATCTAGACACTTTGTGTTGTAGCACCGGAAAGTCATAAGAAGGCTCGTAATACCATATAATTGCACAATAGATGATTTTAGGGATTATTAAAAATTTATACAGATTTATATAGGTGTTTATATCCCTAAAAAGGTTGCACACCTTTTAAGTATTCTTATTCTACGACATACTGACTTGTTGAATATTCCAAATGTTTAATATAGGACAAATTATGTTGAAAATTTACTTCGAGATCACTTGTATCGTATCTTCTTTCAAGGGGGGTACCACTTAACATGTTCACAAAGTTCATAGGTTTCCCAGAATATATAATAAAAAAATATTTTTTTGGATTCAGGTCCAATCTATTGTGAAGCGACCATTCCGATATCCTATCCAAAGCAAACTGAAGTTCCCCAGCATCTGATCAGCCTGAAACAGAAGAAAAAATTTTTCTATCATCTGCTTATAGTAGAACCGAAACTTTAGTAGTCACATTAACAGAGGAAACAATGGAAAGTAAATCTGCAATAAACGAATTGAAGAGCACAGGCCCAAACAGTGAACCCTGAGGCACACCGCTTAAAATTTTCCCAACCCTTGATTTACAGATATTATACTACATTTATTATTATTATTATTATTATTATTATTATTATTATTATTATTATTATTGTTATTCGTTTCTATATTATTCCTATTATATAACAATATTGATGAATATTCTATACTATGGTTGAATATTCTGCAATTTTTTATAATATGATACAATATGAAAATAATTTTAAAAAATACGTTGAAGTAAAAATGATTGCAAGTAAAAATATTTTACATTTCAACCATAAAATTTGAAAATTAACTATCCAATATAAGGGCAGTTTTAATATATCATATAATCCTTCATATAATTTAACAAAACAATAAAACAATTCAAAGAAGCAGCTAATTTGAATTTTACATAGCCCATGTATCAGATAATATTTTTGTATTATTTTATTTTTTCTTTTATTATTGTTTATGTTTGATTAATGTGTACAAAAGTAAAAAAATGTTATTTAAATATTATATTTCTTTGTCAATAACTAGTTTTAATGTAATTAGTTTTCTATATTGTTATTTATTCCTATATAATCTTAGATTTGCCATATAAGCTTAATCTAAGTTGGATAAAACATGGCGGCCGAGAGCCCCGTGGCCACACTTTCAATATAGGTACTCTAGTCTCAGCTGTAGTTGTGCTAAACGATGTCATCCTATGTCCACGAGATTTGAGTTTGAGCTATTTTTGTCACTCTTCGTGATGGTCGTGTTGCGATTCTTGATAATAAAGCTGAAGAAAACTGCGGCTGAAACCCGCATACTGTTGAAGGAGTCGTTTGGTGAACAAGCTTTAGGCCAAACCCAAACACTAGAGTGGTTTTACCGTTTCAAAGACGGTGGGAAGTCTGTGGAAGACTACAACCATTCTGGTCGACCGTCAACAAGCTCAACTCTGGAAATGATCACGAAAGTGCTTGACGTGGTCCGACAGGACCGAATGCAGACCATCCACGATTTTTGTGTTCACCTTGGACCGTCATACGAAACGTTTTGAGAGGATTGAGGGAAAACGCAAGGTGTAAAAGGCCAGAGATGTGTGGAAGAAGAAAGACTGGCTGCTCCATCACGACAATGCTCCGGCGTACCCATCGCTCGCTGTGAGGGACTTCCTCAACAAAAACAACATAACCGCTGTTCTCTGGCATCCTGCGATTTCTACCTCTTCCGAAAATTGAAATTGCAGTTAAAAGGACAGCGATCCGACTCCAAGCAGAATCGCCGCGCGTTATACATGCCGCATCCGGAGGACTTCCAGGAGTGCTTCCAGAAGTCGGAACTTCGCTGGAAACGATGTATAGATGCCCAATGAAATTACTTTGAAGGGGACGCTGGAAACTAAAAGATCGGGTAAGTTCTGCATTTTATAGAGGTTCATTTCGGGAAATATTTGGTAGCACCTCGTACAGACAACGGTCACATAAACAAAGTATTATTGTGTTTTGCATATATTATTGTGTTGGCAAATAATAGATTACATTTAACTAAAATAATGTATAAAATACGCCATCTAGCCAAAAGTAATCGGGCACTTTCGGTTTTAGACGTTTTGTCGAATATCTAGAAAAATACTTGATCGGACACCAGTATTAACTTCATCTTACGCTGATATGAAGTCAATATGAGGTAATTATGCCTTCATATCAGTGTAAGGAGAAGAAGTTGATACTGGTGTCCGATCCAAAAATAAAAATTTGGAGAAAACACCTTATCGTTTTGTTTATTTTTGAGAGCAACTGAATTTTAACTCATTCTATCGAGGATATCTTTCTGAATTTTCAAGATATTTTCTTGGGCTTTTTATAACAGTAGCTCTATACATTTGGCTAATAAATTATGCAAAAGACAATTTGGTAACGCATGCGCAGTTAAACATTATTTAGTAAAAATACTTATATTTCATCAAATATTTAATATTTTTCGATTCTGATTTTTCAGTGTTGTCTGTACTGTAGTTTGTCAAGTTTCCTGTAAATGAAATTGCATTGAGTTGAAAATCCTGCGTGTTATAAACAAAAAACTTACGAAAACATTTCGACCTTTTTAAAGAAACCTTTATATCTCCATGAATATACGTGCTATTCTCATACAAATGGACACAGAAAAGTAAAACAAGCCTCTTAAGCGTATGCGTTTCAAGCATTATTTTTTACAGGGTAAATCCAAATATTATTTTTTTGGTTCACTTCTTTGCTGGTCCCCTATTTGCCTTCGGGTGAAAACCTTCGCTGAAATATATGAGGTGTAACATTCTTTTTACACCTTTGAAATTTCAGGATAATTCGTCAAGTATTTTTCTATATATTCGACAAAACGTCTAAAACCGAAGGTGTCCGATTACTTTTGGCTAGATGGTGTATATTAAAATACGGGTGACCATCCTAACTGCAAAAGCTAGTATGAAACGAAAATAACATAAACTCGGTGTACGCCCTTAATGAACGATGGATGAATATAATTGAACTTAGAATAAAAATACTTCAAGTGATGTAAAATTACGTGTCCAAACATTTTGAAGACAAGAGAACACCTTGAATGAATTTGATTAATTGAAGAACATGAACATTATCATTGATAACAATTTTGTGCTAGCTAGCTTGAAACTTTGAATTATAGTGATTCCTTCTCAATCTCCATAAGTATACATATTTTATTTTATACATATTTTATTCTTCCCAAACTGACCTGAACAATCTGGAAATTTTTACAATAAGCAGCCCCCACTTTTTTTTTCTAAAAGGAATGAATTCAAGTTGGATGCCTTATTTATTGTTTAAGATGTATCCTGATATTGATTGCAGTTTAAAATTTTTTAAAAGATATAGTGTTTAGATTACGAAAAATAGCGGGATAAAAACAGAATCATTAAGGTATTAGGTACTCAAAAAGATCTACCTAATACGTATTTGGTTAGATACGTATAAACAAATTATGTTGTTTAGATTACATAAAAACAACTTAGGTATTTTAGATAGCCCGTTGGTAAAAACACGCTCTTTCCCCTAGGGATTTTACAACAAACAACTGTTTCCACTAATAAAGAAAGAGCTATCGTATTTAATTCAAAGCGAAAAACGGACGTGTAATAAAACGATTTTAACACGAAAGATATCATTATTTCCAATTTCGGTCCAGGGACCGGTTTAAACGAAGATGCGGAGGGTGGAAGGGAAAGTTCTATGACGAAATTCGCGCCATGCGCATAACGTACGCATATATTTATCTATCTTAAAAATATGCATACATATACACTGTATTTTTTAATTGGGAAGATTAAATTCATAAAGAATAATATACAAAATCACTTCTAAGAATTAATGTATGTATTTAAACGTTTAGGCTAATCCAAATTTTGATATAAATTTATAATTTATTGTTTTTTCGTTTTTTAAAACAAACCAATGGCATTAATATATTCAGTTTGAAATCGATATTTAATGAGTGGGTACATGAGAACTAAATGGCTAACTATATTTTATAAAAAAAATTTCTTGAGGAAATATAGGCCACTCAAAAAGAAAGATAGCACTCTCTATCCACCTTTTACAAATCTGCTATTTTCATCTGAAGCCACTAGATGTCTCACTCTGCGTCATTATAACTTGCCCAAAGCCAGGAATGAATGAAGACAAAGGCATAGCTCAGTGTCTTGGCTTAGTTCTTCTTTGTATTTGCCTAATAATTTAATTCAGCATTGGTTCGTACTGTGCAGTTGTTGTCTATTCAAACGCTCAAAAATTCCTAGAAAATAGAGAGAGGAAAAATGTAATTGAGCATCGAAGCAATAAGTTTTTAGGAAGGACTTCACACAATCAGAGGCCGTGCAGTAAATAACTACGAGGGGAGTTCAATAAGTAATGCAAAACATTTTTTTTTCTCGGCCAATTTTGGTTGAAAAAACTGGACATTTCTTGTGAAACATTACCAAGTATTTCCGCTTCATCTCATATAGTTTCATTGACGTCCGTTAGGTGACAGCGCTATAGTGAGCTGTTAAAATGGCGTCTACAATGAAGGTGCGTTCCAAACAACGGGCAATCATTGAGTTTCTTTTGGCGGAAAACCAGGGCATCTCAGATATTCATAGGCGCTTGCGGAATGTCTACGATGATCTGGCAGTGGACAAAAGCACGGTGAGTCGAATGAGAGTGTTCGCATGTTCTGACATTACAGGAGTCAGATCTGTGCACGGCCGGCCAGCTCGCGGGTGATCAGACAGTTTTGCTTGACCTTGCGGCGATGATGACACACGCTTTGCCCAACGACTCACCGTGCTTTTGTCCACTGCTAGATCACCGTAGACATTCTGCAAGCGCCTATGAATATCTCAGATGCCCTGGTTTTCCGCCAAAAGAAGCTCAATCACTGCTCGTTGTTTGGAACGCACCTCCAGTTTAGACGCCATTTTAACAGCTCACTATAGCGCTGTCACCTATTGGACGCCAATGAAACTATACGAGACGAAGCGGAAATGTTTGAAAATATTCCACAAGAAATGTCCAGTTTTTTCAACCAAAATTGGCCGAGAAAAAAAATGTTTTACATTACTTAATGAACTCCCCTCGTATTTATCATTTAGGTCTTGTTCCCACTATCCACCGCGGAAAGCGGAACAGTTAAAACCACGCAGTTAAGAGCATTGGTAATTAAGCCGATCAGTTCTCACTATCGCAGCACGTTACGCTATAGCCCAAGAGTCTCTTCGATCGCTTAATGTTTTCCCATAATGGACGTATAAAAAATTGACGTATTTTAAGTCTTTGCAAAGGAACAAAAATGGACGGAGATACAAGCAAGAGTGTTTCTGATTACTTGATGATGTTTGCTAATATTGCTGGCAAATTGCTCCGCTCCAAACGATGCTGTCTAAACGCGTCGCCATCTTGGACAGATTGTCAACATTACACAAAACGCATTAATTTCATTGGCAGACGCTACCTCAGTGGATTTTACCTCTTGATGGTAGCGGTTTTTGCACCACCGTATGACGTCAAACCCGCGCTGTTACGTCACGCGCGGTATTTCCGCCGCAGTTGCGCGCTAATGGGAACCGGCCTGCTATACTCGATTTTACCGGAAGTAACCTTAGTCACATGAACTCGTTGGAATGTGCTTCGTCCGCCATTACAGCTTACACCAATTCAAGACCAGCTTTAACAGTCTGTTACTAGTATACGTTATATTTTATTATATTTTTTTGATTTATCTTGTCTGCAAAAAGTTAAAAAGTGTTGTGGTGGTGTGATCAAGGTTTTTTTTAAATGGCTGATAGAGAAGATGCCACAGCTAAGAAAAAATATTTCTTAAATGATAGTTCAATGTGCAGAGAAAATGGTTCATTATACTTATTAAGTGTAAAATACTGCTTAAATGTTACTGGCAAGGTACTTTTGATAATTGTATAAAAAGTATTAAGTAGATAAAGTTTTATAAACCTCATTTTTTTACAAATTTAAGTTTGTAGAAATTAACAAAATTTAGTGAATTGTAACTTACAGACTTTTAAAATTCTTTGACTGCTTCACTTTAGTGTGTAATAAAACACTGTCTTCTGCTAAGAGAACTATAGACCTGTACATTGTTAATGCACATTATATATCATATGTTTTATTATTTACAGGCTTCTGTAGACCAAACTCTATTCCTGCATCTTCATGGCACGATGATCCAAAACAGTGGCCTTCAATTGAAGACGTGCTAATAATATATTATTTGTTGGATACGAAGGCGTGTGACATGAAAGACATGCAATGTCGAAAAAGTCTGGACAGTTACAACTATGTTTTAAGTGGGTTAGTGGGAAAGATGTTTTCTCATAACTTGAATGATGGCACTATTTGCTTAAAAGCACGTGTTGGTGCTTCGCAAAGTGCACAGAAGGACCATGATGCATGGGTTTTGGCCAAACCATGTGGGGAAATTGTAACTGCTCGATGTTTCTGCATGGCAGGCTTAGGAAAAACGTGTAGCCATGCAGGTGCAATAATGTGGAAAGTGGCTACAGCAAACAATCTTGGGATCACTGGCATGTCATGCACAGATTCTCAAATGTCGTGGAATGCTGGCACAAAGAGGCATGTGACACCAAAAGCTGTGAGCAACATGGTATTTGGACAACAAGATCCCTTGATAGGACCTCAACATTTACTAGAAAAAGAAACAAAAAGAATTTATTTGGACCACTCTTGGAATGTCAAGTAGAGAACTTATTCACAGAGACCGTTAATGCCAACATAGCAGTAGAAGAAACAGAAGCCACATCAACAAATCCTCCAGCTTCCAGCATACAGCAAGTTGCAATTCATAGCCGTGATGTTGTTTGCGCTGCATGCACAGAATTTTTAAATTTAATTATTAAATTAGAAGATGAATCTCTTGCTTCCTTAGAAAAAACAAGATCTCAAAACAATCTTGTTTGGGCTCATAATCGAAAAATAAGAATTACTGGTTCAACTGCATACGACATCCCCAAAAGATTGTTAACAAATCCAAAAATATTTTTAAAAAGACATGTATTAACTCCTTTTAAAGGAAATGCTGATAAAGCTACGGCATTCAAAATGAACCAGTAGCAAGGCAAGCTTTCTAAAATTATTCAGGTTTAGTAGCAACACAATCTGGACTAGTTGTGAGCAAAACTAATCACTGGCTTTGTTTGTCACGGAAATCGGATCCTCAGGTGATTTCCCGCGACACTGCCTGCTATTACCGCTCACGCATATTCACCCGTTCGAAGGCGGGGGAGGAGCGGGGCAGACAGTGTCGTCATACCATGCGACACGGATCAGCCAATCGTCTCATAGAGAAACTTCGTGACGGTCGATCGAAGTTTTCTTGGCGGGAGATTTCGCCAAGGAAGAGGAGAGTGACCCCGACGACGGAACCGAATAGACGCAAGAGAGGCAGTCTGAGTCCGGAGGAAAAAGGACTCTACGTCGTCGCAGCCGAAAGACGGGAACGCACGGAGCCTCAGCCGGGCGAAGGCATCAAAACACGGAGTCGTCAGTTCGTTACGCCGAGACGAGGCGTGTTCAGCGGGGAAGCCCCGCAGGCGGCGATTCTACCGACGAGCCATCCCGGTAAAAGCAGTGCAGCAGCTAGTGCGAGTCCGTATGAAGCATTCCCGAGAGTTACGGTGGGCAGAGCGCTCTCCACTGCAACAACGTACAACGTAAGTACTTTGACGTTAATGGGTTGTGACCCCCGTATCTGGTCAAATGTGCTAAGCGACTTTTACGGCAGGGAGTTCGACGGGCGCTCGACGATACAAGGCCGTTTTCCGGCGGGCTTGTGCGCCTATATGACGACGCAATACGGATTTGCTTACCTAATGTAAGTAAAAATAATATTGTCTAGTGGAGCTTTACGCTCGTGCTTTAATGAAAAAGAAGAGATAAAGATATTGCCAAACGTTGTGACCAAGAGTTAGATGGGAGCTTTAATTTTAGTTGTGTAATTCCGATTAGTTACGTAATCCACTCTTTTCTTTTAGTGCTTGTCCGCACGACGAGTTATTATTAACAACGAACTGTGTAAGTTATTGGTTAAGACTTTTCTCTTGAAAGATATTTAATGAATACTCGGTATCTGTGTTAAGTTTCCGAGTGGACTTTGACTTTGTGTGGATTTGCATATCCAGTGCTCTTCGAACTTATTTCCTTAAATATTTCCCGTAAGACTGACTGAACTTTGTTATGTTATTCGGCCGGTACTGTATCTTTTAACTAGTTAATAGTGACATGTGTTTCGTTCCGAATTCCGGCCGCAGTTTTGACCCTTGCTAAGTATTACGTTTTGTATCAGACATAACTCTCTGTACAGGCCATGCCTGAAGCTATTTGAGAATTTGGTCAAGTGAAAAGTGCTTGCTCTTAATTGTCTAATTAGCCATACGTTTTAGTCTAAGTGTTATTAGAGGCAAAGTATGGATTTTTGTAATAATTGTTATAGAGAATAAGAAGTGTATTTATTCAATCGTTTCTTATTACTTTGGTAGTTAAGCAAGTGTTAACTTTTAGTTTATTCATTGAAATATTTGGATTTTGTGTATTTTTGTAGACGGCCGGTCAACCCGGTTAGTTATTGTATAATTATACTACCTGCGGATGTTCTTTGGTTTTCGATAGTAGTATACAATCTCAAGTGAAGATAGTATCTTAACGTATAAGTTTATTTTTGGATTTAGTTTAGTTACCAGTTTGAAACTTGCCTGTTTTTCTAGTTCATAGATTAACCATATAATTCATGCAATTTATTTTTATCAACCTTATGTTTTTGGAGCTGGAGTTCCAGCTCTTTATCGTTATACTGTGACCGTTGTGCTTACTACAAGGTTTTTGGTTGATTTATCTTTTATTAAAGTATATTTTTTTGAACCTTACCCTGTTTACGTGAATACTTAATTGTCCACTGCGTTTTCCATTATATTCTGCATTCACACGTTACATTGATCAAGTCCAGATGGCTTAACATCATCTGATACCATTTTAGAAATTAAATGTCCATTCAGGACTGATTTACGAGATTCTTTAATTGAATTGGGGAATTTCGAAGTTAAAAAAGATGAAAACAACCAGTTTTATTTAAGTAAACAAAATTATTACATGCAAATACAACTAACTATGTTTTGTACAGAACGAACCAAGTGCTATTTTTTTGTATGGACACCAAACAAACATTTGTGTCTTGAAAATGATGAATTGTATGTTCAATCACTGTTGAATAGACTGGAGACATTCTATTTTTCACATTTTCTGCCTTTTATTGCAGGTTTGCATGAAAATAAAAAATTAATCTTGTGTAAAGATGACATGAAAATTGTATGTTAAAGAACAAAAATAAAAAATGTTTACGCTTGAAAAAAAAATTTGTTGAATTTTTTTTTATTAAAAACTTGCATGCTTTATTCATTGGTGTCCTTTATTAAAGAAGGCTTAAGATTAGCTAATGCTGCACGCGTAATGACAATATTTTCAATAAAACGAAGGCTTCTTATTGGAATAATAGAGCTTAAAAAACAGTAGGTTTTCATTCTTCGAATTGCTCTCTCGACATGGATACGAACAGAAGCAATACGTCTAGTAGATATTACTTGTTTCTGGAAGTTGTTGTTTTCCTCTAGTTGATGCTAGGACATTGAGTGTTACACCCAATGATGCAAGTTCTGTATTAATGTCAAATCCACGCTCAGCCATCACCTCATCTCCTGCATTCAACATTTCAAGAAAACCACTGTTCTATGTTATATGCTTAACAGATTCTTTGGCACCATAGACAGGTGATATGTACATAATGTATTCATGAGGAGATACTGCATTAAAAATTTAAGTGTTGTGCGACTTATAGTGGCTATACGAGAGCGTAATCTTTTTGCTCTTTGCACAAACACTTCGGTGAAATCTATAATACAAGTAGTTTTTCAGGGTAAAGTATTTTAAAAGACTTTGGCATTTTGCTGCGAATTATTTCACGTGGTAGCCAGCAAACTAATGGTCCAAGTATTATACTTAATGCCGTTATCCACGATTTAAACAGGCGACTAACCAAACTGGGGGACGTTTGAAATCTGTCTGCAATATCTTCTATGAGAAGTGATAAACGCAGCCTCATAAACACCAACAACAATTGATCTGCTTCAGATAACTGACACTTGACAGCAAAATTCTGCTCGCAACATATCTTCAAAATAGCGTTAAAACAATGAGGGTGCAACCCAGTAAAAAAATGAATTCTTTTTTTAGACATATGATTATACCCATCACCAGAACATTGAGTTTGTTTGTTTTTAAAAACATTCATTTGGTCAAAAATCCTGCGATCTATGCTAACACAAGCATCAGAACCTACATTTTTTGGTAGCTTTTCAACGACACAAATAGAGTTGATAGCGGTTTCTTGATTCACAGTATCGTTATTCAAATTTGTGTTGTTGAGTCTTTTTTTACCTTTACCACTGGTCACAGCATCCTCTTCATTTTTGAAAGTGGCAGCATCCTCTTCGTTATTGCTAGTGCTTGTAAATTCTGCAATATCTTCATTCTGTGTTGCACGTCTCCGTTTCCTTGGAATGAATTCTTTTTTTGTAATTGGTCGACGACCCAACACAACCTTAAAAAAATTAATGTTTTTTTTTATTTTTATTTGTTTTTGTTAAAGCAGTTATGAAACATCCACTTAACATTTGGACTAAATATTGAAATTAACTAAACTAAATTAAGCAAATATTAAAAATAGTATCATAGGAACACACTTTTTTTTGGATATCCAAGATGTAGTGTAGGATTAGGATTGATGCCTGTTGGCAAACCATCTACAAAATGTACAGAGCATACCTAAAAAAACAATATAAATGAATGTAAAATTTAAATGCAGCTATTAAAAATTTTCTTATAACAACTCTACCTACCACTGAATTTTTTGTAGGAATAAAATCTTTCCTATTCAAAGCTGCTATCCATTCTCTTCTTCTCTCATCCTGCTTAGGGAAACTGCAGAACGAAAATGGTTCGAGACATGGACAGTCAACATGAAGCAGCGGTTTGTGTATTAAACACTCGGATTGTCGCCACAATTGACGGTTATAGTAGCTATTGGAGCATCCTACCACTGCACATCTTCGTCCTCCTCGCGTTGGCATCTTGTTCAATGTGTTATTGTGTTTTCAGTCATATTTATGGCTCACAGTAAATGAAACTAGACTCTAAAAACTCTTGAAAGCCCTATCAGATAGAAAGATGTGGTGTAACCTGTAATAGCGGCTAGCAAAGCACAAGCCTGACACCTAGCGTTAAATAGCTGCGTAAATAATTCGTGTATAGCAGAGCAAACACTTTAAAATTCGAAGTTAGCCCGAGCTGTTACAGAAAGTGCAAAGCTCTGCACGTTAATGCCGAAAAATCAAGCAACACATTAGTGCAGAATTTAAAAAAAAAATGAAAGGCTGTGATATATGGATCTCGGCAATCTTAAGCAAATACCATTGTATGAAGTATTCAGTGAGCTGAACTTCCCTGAGCTCCCATAACGGCTCCGAAAAATCTTAGAGGCCAAGCAAAGGTATTCATTCAAAGGAAGGAATCGAATGTAAGAGTGGACTTTCCTCCAGATGCCCTCACACGACACAAACAAATCTTTTACGTGCAAAATTCTTGCTTCCCAAAATTCTCTATTTAAAAAACCGATGACAACCATCAAATCAAAAGGAAGAACCTTGGCTGTTACTTCATCTAATAAAAGCTTATCATATGATCAGAAATATAAGGCAAACCGTAGAGCCATTTAAGTGCTGACCAACATCGAAAGGCAAACTTAGAGTCAAAGAAAATGTGACGAACGGTTTCAGGGTCCCTGCACTCATCGCACAAATCTGAATCGGAAAACCCCGCCAATGTATGTTTTGCAAAGTAAAAAACCCTTCGTGCATGAGTCGCCACTGGTTTTCAAACATTCGATAATTGAAACTAATTGTATGAATTATTGCGAATTCGGTGAAACTTGCATAAAATCAGGGTCTGGTGTAACGTGCAATTTTTCAACAAACTAGACCTTTGATGCCACTGAACTGAGTCGAATGAGTCAATTTCAATTACTGCAAAACTCCAATGAAAATGACTTTAAAGAAGAAGTAAAAGGCCGATGGATATTTATACACAACATGGCGACCTCCAAGCAAGAACGGAAGATCAAACAAGCGGAAAAACCCCTCCAAATGCAGCGCAACAAAAGGAGCCCACTTAGGCGGAGGGTGCTCGAAAAACGCAACAAAGATCGCCAAAACAAATGCAGCAATTTGCTTATTAATGATTGGATCACCAATACCACCACTCTTCCGCGGCAAACAATGCAGGCGATCAGGCAATGGACGTCTATTAATATAAACTCAAACAAATTTAACGAACACTTTTTGTAAATTTTTCAGATCTGCCATCGGAGGCATAGAGAAAAGACACCCGTAAGTGATCAAGGGAATGAGATGAACTTTGAAAAAAGTTACTCGAATAACCATGAGATACATGAAAACGGTAAGATCGCGCCATTTTTGCCTACACTCGGTCATAATCGATTCCCATTGGAGAGTATCTACCGCAGGGTTGAAAGAAAAAACATGATCCAAGACTCTAATAGAATGACCCTATGACAAGGGGAAATTCTACATAGAAGCCTGAGAGTGATTTTCCACGGCTATACTTGGACAGATTTAGCGTCGAACCAGTCGACGAACTAAAAGATGAAAAGTATTATAAAGACACCCTTCTGCAGTAGAAACACCTCAGACATCATGCCATTCACTGAGACAAATGGCTCAGATGATGCATACATAGACTGGAAAGGCGATGCAAATTTGTCAAAACTATCTCGTTCGCATACAATGATACAGTTTTCAATGAGATAACTGGAAGCATGTACTGTAGCTGTCAATCCCAGGGTGACGATTAATAAATTTCTAAATAGGTTCAATATAAAGAACGTAAAGAAGAGACAAAGGCGAGCATCCCTGACAGACGCCTTACTGCAGCGCTAAAACCTCTGACGTCATGTCATTAACAGAGAAAATGACTCGGATGGTGAAAAGACCGAGACAAAAGAACAAGATGATGAAAAATGCGGAGAAGAAAATCATGATTTATCTTATCGAATGTCTTTTCTTGGTTCAAACTCAAAACTGCGATGCTCATCAACTTTACAGATTTTCAGATTTTCAGTCCTTAACACACCGCAAGGTCACCAGATTTTCTGTCATATGCAGACCTGGGATGGAGCAAGTCTGACTAGAATCAAAGCACTCTGACACAACTGGCTTTAACCACAACTGCTAGCTCCCTCTCTTATGCAGCATATATATGCGGATATCTCGGAACCTCGTGAGGAACCTAGGCTGAGGACAATCAGGACGATCAAAACGGACTAGCTCTTCAAGGTATCACTGTACTCTCTTTTCAGGTATCATTTCATTATTCTCATTTCACGGTGCGCCCTTTTCAGGGCGATATTCACCTTCTGTTACGTCTTATGTGCTGGTCCCTGGCGTTGGAATTAATATTCCCGTAAACCAGTACATCAAGACGCTCATTATCTTTCTGGGTCCCTGGCGTTGGGATTAATTTCCTCGCAAACTTAACTAAGGACATTTTCTCATATCATCCATTATTATTCTAATCATCCACGAGCGGGTCCCTGGCGTAGAATTAATTTTCTCGCAAACCTGACTTGTTCTTTTTTCTTAGAGCTAGGTGCGTCCTTCTTGGGACGGCTTGTTTAGCACACACCTGGCTGCGAAATTACTCCCCCCCCCCCCTGGTTCTATACATTTATATATGATGGCTTCGTTAAAATTAACCAATATGAAGTCGGCTAAAGAGCATTTACTAGTAGCGGATGGTAAAACTGTGTCCTGCGAAAAGGCCTACCGGGATGCCTGCTTGGATGCTAGGTTTGCTGCATTTGACCTAGTGTTCAATGAAATGTTAGAAGCCCTCCGGGATGAAATAAACGCTAAGTATAGTGCACTGGAGGAAAAAGTCGAATCCCTACACAACAGTTTTGAGGAGAAGTTCGAAGGTATCAATAAGGAAATTAAGGACTCTCGTAGAGATGTTATTGACAAGATAAGCGAACTTAAGGAAGCCTTTGGGAAATGCTCCGGGACTCCGAAGGCAAGAAACTCCACGGAAGATAAATCCAGTTGATAACCGCAAGGTAAGTGATGTCTTAACAACTATTTCTTCTTCTAATAGTATGGAGTCTATGGATATAATAGAAAATAGTGACTTTTCGTCAAACGGTGGCTGTAAGAGAAGTCACTTTGACGGAACTGATGAAGAAGTTGGCGACAGTCCCTGGATAGGTGTCCCTAATAAAAAATTCAGAAAAGGCACGAGAATCGATAACCTAAAGACCGTCTCCAGAGTAAACGAAGAAGTCGTCAGCGCGTCTAGAATGAGGAATCTGAAGAATGGACAAGGTCGCTCGGCTAATGAAGAGCATAGAATCACGAAGAGGTATGTACCGCCGATTATCGTGCGGACTCATGGCGTCCCGTTTAAGACGATTTTAACTGAGCTCGAGAAGCATGTTCCAGTGGAAAAGATCACCTTTCATACGGGCAGAGCTGAAACCGTCAAAGTTAAATGTGAAGACGAAGAAACGCACAACAGGTTAGTCTCTGGAATTAAGTCTAATAATATCTTAAAAATTCAGCATCATCAACTAAAGTCGGAGAAGGTCTTGAAATACGTGATACGTAATGTGGATATTAC
>JAHWFO010022855.1:0-20125 GCA_023313115.1 Rhysida immarginata
GCAAGAATATATTACCGTAATTAAAAAAAAGTAAATATATATAAACATTAAACATTTAATAAAGCACCAGGCTATACACATTTAAGATGACTTGCATGACATTCTCGAAATATTAAGAGGTGCAAAAGTTTGGGTGCTCATAGTAATCATGTCAACAAACTCGTTAGAGCAAATCGTCGCATAATGTAGGAATAGCTGTCAATTATATGTGGCATATCATGGGAGCGTGTGCAGGCAATGATTGTGGAATTGGGATTCCAGAAGCTTTGTGTAAGATGGGACCTGTGCGCCCTTTCTGACATGAAACAGAAGATATTGAACATTAGCCAACAATTGCTCCTGCACTATGAACATGAAGGCAGTGGATTCTTAAACAATATTGCCACAGATGACGAAAATTGGTACACCTCTTCAGTCCCGAGAACCTGAGCCAAAAAAAAGTTCAAAGCTGTGCCATAATTCAATCTGTTCAAGCAGACAAATTCATGCTTACATTCTTCTGGGATATTCAAGATGTGGCATATATAGAATCCATGCCTAAAGGCACTACCATGCATTCTTTAAAGTACTGTGAAATCCTACGGCATGGCAATACTTGTCCACTCACCAGTACAATGACAGCAGAAAAGATTCACAGTGTTCATTTTACTATTGTTGATCATCCTCCATACGGTCACAACTTGGCACCATCCGAGTTTCATCTGTTCCCAAAACTTAAAAACTTCTGAAAGGGCATCATTTTGATTCGGACAATGTAGTCCGGACAGAAGTAAAGTTGTGGTTTTGCAGCCAAACTGGAAACATTCTGCAGTAACGGCATCCAGAAACTGTCACCCGTTAGAAGAAATGTATTCATTGCCAGATCGATTATGTGGAAAAATAATTATGTAGTTATGCATAATAAAGTCGTAGAAAGTTGCCACTCTTTGTTTTGTTCAAATAAGTCCAAATAAAAAATTAGGAGGCATTACTTTTCAGCATGTCCTTGATATTGATAGTTGTGAACATCATCTCACTTAATATTGCACAAGTAAACTTAATTCGTATACATACAGTAAGACCCCAACTTACGTCACTAATTGGTTCCCGCAAAGTGTGACATAAGTCAAAACATCATTTCCTATAACAATAAATGTCTGGTATAAAAAATTGTACTTGCATATTCATCTGATCAAAATGGAGAAGCCCATTTATAGTAATGTAATGCATGCCTGTATAAGAAAAAATACATATCCAAGAAACTTATTTTGTAATCTTTATTTAAAAAACTTCTTAGAGATGTTTGAACAGAAGTTTGACTTTTTTCCGTGTGCAATTGTCTGTAGCACTGATACAAATTTCTTATTCCGCTATTTATATGAGGACTGTGCTTAGTCGGGATCATTCTCTTGAAAAATAGCTATAGCAGCTTCTAATCATTACGATGATTTATGATTCACGATAATAACCAAACACGGTTATTATATTTTATTAAAGAAACTAGCATTTTTTTTGGCGTAAGTGCAAAACAAGCTTCGTAACATCAAAACAGTGGTGGAAATTTATAAAGGACGTAAGTGCGAAACAACATAAGCGACGCAAGTGTAGTATTCATAATTTTTGTGTGTTTTACTGTACTATGTTTCTTATTATAAACTCACATACTTAAGAAACGGTTCGTTTGCCACCAAAAAACATAAGAAATTTTTATCTAATGGTTAAAATGTTTAATGGCTAAGGTGAGCAAAATTTTTCATTCCTTTAGTGCTTGTTTTAATTGAGCTCGACTGTATCGTTTTATGTCATGGTTGTCAAACAGTGAGCCAGTTGAGCCTTGCATTGTTAACCAATACTTGAAATCTGAAATTAAGAACCTTGCATTTACCTTATATTCTTGTGTATAAATCTTAAAATTCACCCTAAAAAGCAGTGAACATGACCAGTGCTGACTACTGTAGCTAGATCCTTGCTATTAATGTAATACCAAACATAGAAGTTTATATAAAGCATAAATCAGGATATGTAACAATTTCACTTATTAATACATTTGTAGGGTCGATTTACAGTGGGTCAATGCTAATTTCCATAGAATTTTGGAGGACACATGAATTTGTCACATTCCATGTCAATGGTGGTTGCATAGGCCTAACGAGAGCAGAGCGCGATGATCGGTGCCATTTTGCACCAATAGCTTTTTGGATAATAATAAATGTAGTGTAAATAGCTTAATCTACTTACTGGTCATTGTTGTTTAAGTTGTAAATAAGATACTACTGTTTTATTAACATTGGTTGTTTTATGCAATGTCCTTTGTTGCTGCGCTGAATGCGACGCAACGGAGATTTTGTTGTTGTGCTGGCATTGTTTTCTTGGTCAAGTTTCTGAGAAGATGATGCTATCATCCAAACTATGATTGTTACGTTTTTTTTAAACAGATGTTTAGTTTTCTAAATACTGGGTGTTTCATAATTGCTGTCCCGTCTTTAGGTCCAAATAACGGCTCAAGGGGAACTGGTGGGGGGAAAATGAATATTGATTATTTGGTTTTGATGTCCACTAATTCCGAATAAGAACATTTCGCGTCCCTGGAGGTTAAGGGGTAAATTTTGAAAATTTTAATTTTGTAGGGGTAGGAGTTAGACATGTGTTATTTAGAAATTTGTAGAGCTTCATGTAAAATGTGGGTTTAGTAAAAAACCCAGTGAAAAAATCTCATGCCCTGCCCCCTTTATCGAGTGGGTAAAGTGAAAGGTATGGCTAGCCGATGTGGACAAAAACCATACTTATTAGAAAACAGTAGGGCCTACATTTGGAAAATTAATGAGAATGAATGAGTCGTTACCCTGAAAAGCTAATAAACTCGACCGGGCAGAAGGAAGTATCTGTCTGGATGGAAATGGTGCTTGTGAAGAATTCGATAAATTGTTACCATTGGTAGATAGCAGTTCAAGCTTGCAGTTCGCAAACTTCCATTTGGATTAGCAGCTACATGGCTAATACGTCTATCTCGACATCAGCAGTTACGTAGCGAGGTGGAGATTGGTATTTTGCACTTCTTACTAACCTTCCAGTGGTACTTGCACGTTTTATTAGGTGCAGAACGGTGTTTTATTAACTCTAGGTGCCTGAGGAAAACTGCGGTTAAACTCGCGGGCAGTTGCAGTACCATTTCGACCACATTCATTGTAAATTATTAGTAACTCGGTGTAGTGCTCAGAAATGTACGCAATGGCCATACTGTACAGTAGACAGTAAGTACAGGTCACATCAGTAATTGATGAAACTGGTAAACGTTGTGAATAAAAACAGCAATGCGAGCAACCTATCTTCCACACACAGCAGAACAAAAAAAACCTGAAAAAATGGAAGACTGAAGATCGTTCTGTCTACTGTACAAGGAGCATTGACAACTGAAGACGAAGGATATTCCCTGAGATGCCACTCATTCTTAGACTGCTCGTGTAAGCAAATTTGCATACGAGTGGGGTCAAGACCATTAGCTTTTCAGGGTAACGACTCATTCATTCTCATTCATTTTCAAATGTACTGTTTTCTAATAAGTAATAAAGTGCTAATGAGTTTTTCTGTTTTTGTCTACATTAGCTAGCCATACCTTTCACTTTACCCACTCGATAAAGGGCAGGGGATGAGATTTTTTCACCGGGTTTTTTGCTAAACCCACATTTTACATGATGCTCTACAACTTTCTGAATAACACATGGGGTCTATCCCCTATCCCTACAAAATTAAAATTTTCAAAATTTACGCCTTCACCCCCAGGGACGCAAAATGTCTTTATTCTGAATTAGGGGACATTAAAACCAAATAATCAATATTCATTTTCCCCCAATCTGTTCCCCTTGAGTCGTTATTTGGATCTAAAGACGGGACACCAATTATGAAACACCCTGTATATGTGTGTTGGTGTTCTTCTGATTTTGGTCGTGCTGAGAATAAGGCGGCCATGGTTCTTGGATTAGAACAGCGCCTTCACTATGCTGGTGCTGAATAAGTTTAAGCTATTGACATAAACTGTTGCCATATTCTCAATGTGTGAGCCTCTGAATTAATGTTTTACTGTAGTCTCCGAGTCATTCTGTAGTTTTATTTCTTCTTGGTTTTGGACAACATTTTGACAATCTGAGATTACTTCAAAGATAAATAGTATGGCGCTTGGCATACTGGCTGGCATATTGGTGCTCGGGAATATGATAGTGAAGCTCCATGGGATGTATCATGGTAAATGTGCAGCTGTTGTGGTGAGTGATATACTTTTTTTTTTAAACTGAAAGCACGCTGATAATTGATACATACACCAGTGGCGGGTCTCAAGGAAGCATCTGCTGGACCATTGATACGTCGAGCAGCGTATATGTACTGCAGTGCTCCCGCTAGACTTACTTTAGGAGGGCGCAGCCGTGACCACCGAGAGAGAAGGCCTCTGCGATGAAACGTAATACATTGTTACATCATCATAGCTAGTGCTAATTCAGGGCTTATTATTGGTGGAAATACGAATAACAATGCACTATCTATGTGATGCAATAATGTATTACGTTTCATCGCAGAGGCCTTCTCTCTCAGTGGTCACGGCTGCGCCCTCCTAAAGTAAGTCTAGCGGGAGCACTGTACTGTTTAAACAGACAAGTTGCACCTCCCCTTGTGCTCCGTCTATGGCATAGTAAAGCTCCCTTGAAGAACTATATATAGAGAACTTGGTTCGTTATGGTTGTCTGCCTTTAAGGAACCTGAATTTGTATTGTCTTAGTCATAAGTTTTGTAAATAGCACATTAGTAATATAACATGCAGTTGCTGCTGAGCATGCTTATGACGTATATTTGCTATGTAAAGTGGAGCAGGTTTCCCCAGAAGGCTGGTAGACAGGGTGCACAGGAATAGAACACCACTGAGAGGGATAAGCCCTGAAGGATTGGGGCAGCAAACACTGGGCAAGAGCGCACCCAAACGTGGTGTGGTAAGTGCTCATGCTGGTGCCCGGATCAGGGAACCCCAGCCAAAGACACTGGGACGCCGCATACTGGTAGAGTACCAAAGGGATTAATGTGTTTTCCCCTACTGAGGAGTTCAGTTGAGAAAAGGTACACACGACGTCTTCCTTGATGCTGTGGTTTGCTTAATGGCTGTTAGGATACCGTATGCGGATGCCCTTGGATACCTGGGGCAGTGTACGCTCATATGCACCTTGCTACTTGCAGGGAAGCTTGCCAAGCGGGATAGGCTGGGTTGTTCACCATTGGCACACCTTGGTTGTAGTTTACAAGCATTAGTAGGCTATTTTGGTTGCATTAGGTTATTTGAATGCATTTAACTTACTGGAGGGCAATGACTTGTTGATTTTGTAACATAGCTTGACTGTTGGAATAAATTTATTTGTTAATATACCCACTGAGATTGTGTTTCCTTCCCACTCCTCCCCACATCGAGTCTCGAACCCCGTCGAGTTGCTCCTGCGCGGTAGGCTGATGCCATAACATGACCCAGAATGGTCAGCGCCCACGAGGGCAGGTCGCAAATTAAAACATGTACTTTAATAAATGCCATAAATAGTTGTGTAAATGTACACATTTTTCCAACTGCTTTTTTTTTAATATAAAATTTTGGGTAGGATGTCACACATAATTATTGCGTTGGAAAATTTTTTTGCCAATACTTTAAGGTGCCAGGGAAAGTGAAAACTTCACTGCAAATCAGCAGTTCCACTCTTGTTTACAAGTTGGGGCAGGGGATCAAAAATCCTTAATAAAGAATAAAATTAATGCTTAAGAATTAATTGTATAAGTAAACAAAAACTACATTGTTTCTTGAAAAGTTAATAAGAAATTGACATTGGAATTTATTTTTTGCATATAAATTTTAATATTATATTAAATCTATTTAAATTTTATTGTTTCTGCACACGTACTGTTATTATGTAAATATCAAGCTATTAAAAGAACATCAATTTACAATACGTTATTTTTATTGACTATAGCGTTAACTTTCATCCTTTCGGACATCTTCAGTAGTTTTTATAATGGGAATTTTTTAGATTCTTTAAACTTCTAACAATGGTTATATTGTTGTCTTTGTTAACTTAATATACAATATTTTAATTTCCTTTCTTATATTTGTTTTTCTTAATTTTTATTTCTATTCAGTATTCCTTTTAAATATTACAGAAAAAGAAAAAAGTGGAGTATACAAAATTAAATGTAAAGAATGTAATAAGATTTAGAAACTAGATTTAGAGAGCATATTTATTATATCAAGAATGCTTTAATAAATTTTAAGTACACAGAACATATCTTATTAAGAAAAATGCAATTGGGAATTTCAAAGAAACATATAAATTATTTTATAATAATAAAATCTTTCAAAGAAGCCAAGAAAGTGTGGAGATCTAGATATGGTGAAAATTAGTATCTGGAAAAAACCACACAATCCATAAAATTATTTTCATACCATGTGAAATTTCAACGACATTTATTTTCATATTAGCGTGATGATGATATTACCAAATTGATGTAATGAACAGAGAATTGCATCCTTTATATAGAGTGGAGGAACCAATCAGAGGACTGGAGATAGCCAGTAATTACTTTATGTGCTTAATAACTCTCGTCAAATCAGCTGCATTCATAGGGCTGCTGTCACTATTAAATAGCTGATTGGACGATTCTCTTGCTATCTCCATGGACTCATTAAGAAGTTTAACAGAATAGGGTTATATGAGTCACATGCAGAATTTTTACACATTTAGATCATAATCGTGCTTACAATCAAGGATATGTTTAGTAAAAATTTTTGTATATTTGAGATGTTCATTAAAGGGGTACTCCAGCAAAAATGAAAGTAGGGTTAGATAGGCTGAAAATATGCTGCCAATTAAGAATATACTCAGAATTTTCCTATGTATGTTAAACTCTTATTAAAATTCAAGATTACATTATGCACTCTATGGCACACGTCGGTGAGTTGTGATGCAGTCGATGACACGTCATATGGCGCGCCAGGATACACTGAATAACCCAGGGGTTCTGTCATTGCCAAACCCATTCTGTGTTCCCACTCCTGCTAGAAACAGAAATTACGATTTCCTCGCTTTCTTCGTCACTGTGGACATTTTCTTCATCTGTCTTAACATTATTGTATTCTGGCTCAAACATTTATGGCTGGATTGACAAATTTCAATCCATTTTTCAAAATTTTGTACAGTTTTTCACTCACACAAATCCCGTAGATTGATGAAGCAGCTGCACGCGAAAGTTAGTTTATTACAAATCGCGCATGATATTTTGTAGACACCAAATATGTCTAATTCGGGAATTTTGTCTTTTGTGCAGCTTAATTATCTTTTTATAGAATTACTGCTCTTGAAAGCGGGACTGAAACCAAATTGCTTGAATACTTTATTAGTCTTTTGTCAGTTGTATGCTATATGGTGATAAGAGAGAAATAATAAACATTGAAAATTACATTATTTTTATGGTAAATAAATATTACCCACAAGAAATATTAAATAAACTTGAATTAATAGACAGTAACTACTGTTTAACCAAAATTTAAAAGAAGAAAAAACAAAAGATATTTAAGAGAAATATGTAAATAATATTTAATAATAAAAATATTTAAAAGAAAATACTGAATAAAAATAAAAATTAAGAAAAATATGTAAATATTATTTAAGAAAGGAAATTATAATATTATATTAAGTTAACACAGACAACAATATAACCATTAAAAGTAAAAAAAAACCATTGTTAGAAGTTTAAAAAATCCTAAAAGAATTTGTTATAAAAACTAAAGATAATAAAGAAGAAAGGACAAAAGTTAACGTTAGTCAATAAAAATAATGTAAATGGACGTTCTTTTAATAGCTTGATACTATCTAAATTCATAATTAAATTTAATTTTAATTTAAAACTTGCCAATGATGCAGAGGCCTAGCTGAAATTTTAAGGGTTTTAATGCTGCCTAAGTTTTTTCCCTCTTTCCTATTTAATTTATGATACCGGTAATAAATAATTTTATAGATAAAATATATTACCAGTATTAGCATCTTTTCATTATATCATTATATGATAATGCAATAACAATTAAAAATTCAATGAATGCACAATAAGAAGCATCCAGATAATCATAAAAAACTATTTATAAACTGAAGATTTATATATAAAACTTTTCATAGATGATTTGATTGTAGTTCTTAAATCAAAATTTAAAATATTCATGGTAATCAAAAAATGACAGATTATAAAAAGATTGAAAGGAAGCTTTTCCTTCTAGAATGTTTATTATTGTTGTATCATTAAAGTAGTCTCAGCGTATTCAATTTCAATTTTACACAGGCTAAATTGAACATATAATACACCTCATAATTATATAATTCATCTTTTCCAGAAAGATATAATCCAAATAATGGGGTATCTTGCTCTGCATGATTTACAGTAATTTAAAGAGCTTTTCATGTGTTAATAAGTGAAATTGTTACAAATCCTGATTTCATGTATACAAGGCGATTCAAATCGTGTGTAAAACAATTTAAGGGAGTATTATAGAGGTCAAGGTAAACAAAAAATCCTATGAACATGGGTCCGAATTTGAATGAAAACTGAGACATGAACAGAAATAAAAATGCCACCACCAAGATCAATAATATAATAACTCAAGTTCTGTAAAGCCTAGATTAATGAAATTTAGAGGAATAACAAGGTACATAAAACTGTGTATACCGTTAAAATTTGATCAAATTCCAGCAAGAAGTTTCCGAGTTACTCATTCAACATCATAACACGTGTTCACTTGTGAGTACTAACCAGCACTTGTTACAATTTTGACTGCGTAACTCGGAAACTTCTTGTTGGAATTCGATCAAATTTTAACGGTATACACAGTCTTATGTACCCTGTTATTCCTCCAAATTTCTTTAATCTAGGCTTTACAAAACCTGAGTTATTAACTTGTTGATTTTGGTGGCGGCATTTTTATTTCTGTTCATATCTCAGTTACCTTTCAAATTCGGATTCATGTTCATAGGACTTTTTGTGTTTACCTTGACCTCTATAACACCCCCTTAAATTGTTTTACACATGATTTGAATCACCCTGTATAAACTTCTATGTTTGCTATTAGATTAATAGTAGGGATCTAGCTATAGTGTTGGGCATTTGCAATGCAACCAGCACTGTAAAAAATCATTTTCCCCATCATTGTAAAAGTTACCACCACTCAGATGGTAAGTTACTGTATTTACCTGAATATAAGCCGGCTTTCATTTTCAAACATTTTAGAACATTTTTTTGGAAAAAAAGGTCAGCTTATATTCAGGTAAATATGGTATATATGCACTAAACAGTGTAGATAAGATTTTAAATAGACCACTGATATTACAAGATTTGTAACAGTTGCTGACCACCACTATTGTAATACAAAAATGTCATTTTTCCTCTGAAAAATTCATAACCACTTGACAATTTCTAGTTAGAACCCTGAATAATAATTTTGACTGTAGTCATTGGCTATGAACAAGAACATCAAATTCAAATTTCATAAGAACCCTAAATTTTACTCCAAATTTATCAATGGGTCATAGCAAATTTTCTTAATCTTTGGCCCAAAATCTGCCCTCAACATATGCACAAATATACAGGGTGGGCATAAAGTCCTGTTAATATTTTAAAAATTTACAAAAAATAAATTACTAACCTTAGAGTGATTTTGTTTGTGGCAAACGTTTTTTATTCCCAAAAAAAATTTTTAGTGCTTATTGTTGCCGATAGATGGCGAAACAATACCATCTAGCAAGCATTTTTTAAAAATGGCTATTTTAAAAGAAAAAGCGCAATGCGTAGCATGGTATATCAAGAGTGAATCAGTTGTTCAAACCCAGAGAAACTTCCGGACAACATTTGGAAAGATCCATCATCCTTTCAGAGTATAAAATGATAACATTCTAAGTTTATGGAGAGCGGTTGTTTGCATGATGCGAAAAGATCAGGGCGGCCAAGTGTGTCGGATAAAAGAGTTGAGGAAGTGCGACAAACCTTTCAACGCAGCTCGAGAACATCAGTGAGGACTGCATCTCGTGAGATACAAATGCCTTGTTTGACCATGAGAAAGATTCTTCATAAGCGTTTGCATTTGTATGCATACAAATTGCAAGTTTTACACGAGATTAAGCTCTATGACAAACCAAAAGGCATGGCATTTGCAATCGACATCTTGGAAGGTATTGTCAAGGATAACGATTTTCTAAACAAAGTAACTCTTTCCTTACATAATAGGCTATTTTGCTGAAAATACTTGTGTTACTTATATTACTCTGTAGACACTTGTTAAAATAAAAATGAGCATAATAATTTTGAGAAAAGGAAAATTTTGTGAAAAAGTTGGTTGTCACAAATAAATTTGTAAATATAATATATTGAATAATTATTTGAGCAAAAAAAAAAATTGTTACAACTGGAATTCGAACCCGCCACCTCACACTTTGATTTGTGAGTAGCAACCACGCTGCCATCTGAGCTATCGGATCACTTACAATCAAGGAGGAAAACTTTCCCTTATGTATGGTGCTCGAAACTTTAAACCGTCTTTTTTCAAAATTGGCTGAATAGTGCGCCTTAATAAGTATATAAAGGTACACTACAACTACACGAAGTCTCGTATTAAACTAAAATTCCGAGGTCGTAATGTCCCCTTGTTAGATGTTTTACGTGGTAGTGTGAATTAACCAGAAAATTTTTGAGTTTAACAAACGTCTGCTGCAAACAATATCACTCTAAGGTTAATAGTTTATTTTTTGTGAATTTTTAAAATATTAACACGAGTAAATAATAATAATTATTAACTGGAGAATCGTCTCCAAGCATAGGTAATGATTTTTCAATTGAAAAATGGAAGGAAAAATTCTGCGACCTGGATTCGAACCAGGAACTTCGACTATCATGGCCGATGCCTCTACCAATTGGGCTATCGCAGACACCACGGACAGCCAAGCTGTCTCAAGGTGTCTTAAAGACAACCAAGTTGTCACAGTTGAAAGCCCAATGGGAGACGGGAACCTGGCCCGCAGATCGAGAATTTCTCCACTCCAAACCATCAGAAAGTTGATGAACTCACAAGTAAATAATAATAATTATTAACTGGAGAAGCATCTCCAAGCATAGGTAATGATTTTTCAATTGAAAAATCATATTAACACGACTTTATACCCACCCTATATTTTGTAAATCCTTGATAATCCTGTCGGGTTTATGATTTTAAATGATTTGCCAATGCTTCACTCTGTAAATTATAAATTTTGAGTTATATTTAAGGCAAAATAAATTTACAGTTACAGTATATGAATTTTAAAAAAAAAAATTGTATAATTGTAATTTATACTCACAAGGGAACCTCATGAACCTGTACCTCACAGATTCACTAAAATTACTATTGATGCTTGCAAAATAAGAAATCGCTTGATTTTGTTTCTTTCAAATAAACTGAGAAAACCAAAAAAATTGAGCACACGCAGTCATAGAAAGACTCCATTATTAAAGCCGTAGTTAAACATTGTGTGCACAACAATAAGCACAAATCCACTTCACATTAATGCATTGGAAGTAGCAGCAGACGACAATGAATGGATTCTCGAGTTTCTAAACGAACTTAATGTTTAAAAATAGATTATTAAAATTAACTAATTTCCATTCAGTATAAAAATAACTGTTTAGTAATTAATGACCATTTTCTTAATTTATTATTTCATTTTAATTAATCGGTAACCTTCCTAAATTTTCTGGGGGTTGGCATCCTGTATTTGTGAGTGAAACGAGAGCAAGGCTGTCGAATGATAAGTTGCATTGGTGAGGGGGCACGTATCGCGGTGTTTTATAATTTTTAATAAAAGTAATATTCAGGGATGCTTACCTCATCTTATAAATTATTTCTAGATGAATAATGTACACTAAATTAAGGTTTTTTGCTTAATAACACTGCTCTAACTGCAATTATTTGGCAACCACCGTTAACGATTTTGCTTCTCCCCCTACCATCATGTTTTTTCGACTTTTCACTTCTGTTTGCCACAGAATACCATCGCTTCCACGGTATGCTTGCGTGCAAACAAAGAGTGCATCGTACACCTTTGTGTAGTTCCCTTGTCAGTATGGAAACAAAACTCACTATTGAAAATATCAGTTTTATCAAACTTCATTTTCCTTCCATGTAGTTCGAGAAATTTTATAATAGCAAATTTTCTGGAAGAAAATTAACCTGGATGCACCATCTATGTACAGGTTAGTTTTTAAATATGTGTATCCCCTCCTCCCTACCCCCATACTTTTTAAAAGAACGTCATCATTACATGGTGTCCCTTAAATTTCCATAAAACATTTTTTTATGAAAATACTTTATTTTATTTTTATTTAAAATTGTATTATTTATATTTCAGATATCTAAATAAAAATATTAAAAAAATGATTTTCATAAAAATTTTTTTTATTGTTCTTATGAATGGAAACTTTTGCGACACCCATAGTTGTTTAATTATTAAAATTGTTTTATGTAACAAAATCATATGTTAATTTTCAGCTGAAATTAAATTATCTTATTTGAAAAGACCATATATTGTCACAATGAGTACGTTTCAAATGGCTATTCTTCTTTTATTCGAAAAAACCGATAAAATCAGTTATGAGGAGCTGCAGGAAAACACCCAGCTCAATTGTGATCAATTTCAGAAACATCTACAAAGTTTGATTGAAACCAAACTTCTAACGACTTCTAATGAGGTAAAATTTTATTAATTAGCATCTACATTTTAAAATTTTATTGCATACAAACTAACGACGACAGGAAACCACAAATCCACAATAATCATTTTAATAATGCCTCTTGTACATTTCGAAAGCATAGCATAGCTTTCGAAATGTATGACATCTGAGGCACTATTAAAATGATTATTGTGGAGTTGTGGTTTCCTGTCGTCGTTAGTTTGATCGTTGTGTCCACAGTTTCTTGGCTGATTTCTCTTATTTATTGCATACTTTTTCCATTTACAAGTGGAAGGATCTATCGAAAAATTAAATTTCGCAAATATTAATTAAATTTCTTCTTTATTACATAATTTATAACGTTTTCTTGAATATGGCTCCCGTTTTGTTTTCTGAATCATTGTACATTTTAATCTATTCTTGGGATAGTTTCTATTGCTTTATACAGGGTGACCCAGACTTATCCAGCATAATTGTTTAGGAACATTGTATGGTTCAAAGGGAACAAAAAACGTCCTATAAACATTACATCTAGTCTCGATCATGTGTGAGATATCGACGTTTGTCTATTTTTCTGTGGGGAACACTGAATGAGGAGGTCTACAGCAATCCGCCCACCACCAGAGAGAGCTCATTGCATCCATTCAAACTTGTAGTCAAGCAGTTACACCCGACCAGATTGTGGCAGCTACCAGCTCAGTTGCCTGAAGATGTAACCAGTGCATTGGAGCTGGGGGCAACCATTTTGAGGGGCTTCCACGACATTGATTTGTTACTTTCTTCTTATTCTTATTCCTTGTATCATTTTAGTTTTGTTTTGTAGTTAAATGTGATGTTCTGTCAGTATAAAAGTGATCTGCACTCTCAAGTGTTTTATTTATTTGCTGTAACAACTCTACAAGAAAATAGATAAACGTCAATATCTTACACACGATCAAAACTAGATGTAATGTTTTTAGGACATTTTTTGTTCCACTTGAACCATACAATGTTCCTAAACAATTATGCTAGATAAGTTTGGGTCTCCCTGTATATGTTACTGACAATGTGTTAAACCTGGCATTGTATAGAATGCCCTGGGAATATATTGAATAACTAAAGTTGTAGGCAAAATATGAAATGGTTTATATTTCCCACATTTCCTAGGCATTCTATACAATGCCAAAGGGCCAGCGGTCAGAGTATAGAATACTCCCGCTATTCTCCAATAATTACCAAAAATTAGTAACGAAATTACCAAAAATTAAGACCATTACTAAGAGGAACCACAGCACTATTGGCTGCTGAAGCGCTATGATGTAATGGTGGTAGAGAACAAAAGTAATGATATCATCAGTATTACCTTATGTTTGGAGCATTATCTCCAGTTTCCATTTAATAATTTCTTATGTGTGCTCATCAACTTTTCTAATGGTTTGGAAAAGAGGAATTTCCGATCTGCGAGCTGGGTGCCCGCCCTGTCATGTCATTTGGTTTCCATCTTGACTACCTGGTGACAGCTTTGCTGTACCGTGTTCACAATGGCCCAATTGGCAAAGGCAATGAGCGTGATACTCATGGTTTCTGGTCCGAAAATTTTTCTTCCCATTTTTCTGATAATAACATTACCTTATGTTTGTAGCATTATCTCCAGTTTCCATCTAATAATTTATTCACGAAAAGTAATACTGTATTTATCTTGTTATAAAAGGCATTAGCGCTATTCATTTTTATGTGATGTACTTCATGAAGCTGATTTGGCCGTTGGACATGGGGAAATCTAAAGAATGTTGAAAGAACTTTCACACAAATATAAGAATATTACTTGTAATGATATTGTGTCTTTGTGAACCAAGCCAGAAAAAATAAAATATCATATTTATTCTACTATAATGCGAAAAATTTTGGCCTAAAAAGCCCCAAAATTTGTGGGACGGAATTATACAAGAGTATAATATTAGCGCTGCAATGGAGGGAGGGGGGGGGTCAAACGAAACTTTGGGCTGATGAAGTTCAAATGAAACTAGTGTATAATATTCATCACAATACGTTAATTATACATACAGGGTGTTTCAAAATTATGTACAATAAATTTAGTGACATATTCTTCAGGTCAAAAGAAGACGAAAATGTTCTATAGCACTTTGTCTGGAAACGATTTATTTACGCGATACAGCCAACTAAACCCGTGGCTCCAAATTACAGGAATTGTTCAAAGTGCCCGCCACCAGCACGCACGCACGCTTCGGCTCGTTGCATGAGCGACCGTCTGATGTCATGGAAGAGTTCGTCGCCAGCATTACAAATGGTTTAGCATGCATTTTCAATTCGTTGTCGCAGATCCATAATGTTAGGAACTTCTGTGCTGTAGACGATCGTTTTCACATGACCCCACAAAAAAAAGTCCAAGGGATTAAGGTCGGGTAATCTTGCAGGCCAGGCTACCGGTCCACCTCGACCTATCCACCGATTCGTGTTTGCAGCATTAAGGTGTGCTCGCACAACATGGCTGAAATGTGCTGGAGCGCCATCATGCATGAACCACATGTTAGATCTTATCAAAAGAGGAACATCTTCCAGTAATTCTGGCAATGCATTCTGCAGAAACAAAAGATACGTTCGCCCAGTCAATCGTGGCGGCAACACATAAGGGCCAATTAAGTTATTTCCGACAATTCCACACCAAATGTTCACGGAGAAACGCTCTTGATGCGCTCGAGCTCTGGTAACATGCGGGTTAGCATCTGCTCAATGGTGCTGGTTGTGAGAATTTACGATTCCTGTCTGGGTGAAGGTTGCTTCGTCCGTGAAAAGTATCTGGCTGAGACAACTAGGGTCTGCAGCATGACAACGTTGTATCCATTGGCAAAATCGTTGTCGGTGTGGGTAGTCCGTTGGGTTCAGTGCCTGAATCAGTTGCAGGTGGTATGGATGCAAAAGCTGACGGTGAAGAATGCGCCAAATAGATGAGTGCGGAATGTGTACCATGGAAGAAATACGACTGGTGCTTGTCTGTGGTTCATCATGTATGATGTCAATTATCACATCCTCCTCATCTGGAGAATGTGCTACAGGCCGCCCTTGTCCTGTTTGACGGCCAACAGAACCACGCTCCCTCAAATGTCTGTCGACAGATACAAATGTTTGGTTATTTGGCAAACGTCTATTCGGAAAGCGTTCTTGGTAGAGTCTTCTTGCTTCCACAGCATTTCCGTCCGCAAGACCATGCATTGGTAGGTGCATGTCAGTGTATTCTGCACTGGAATACGTGTACATGACTTTTTTTTTACGTAAATCGTAATGCGTATGTCAAAGCACGCAAACGTTCTGAAATTGATATTCCTAGTGGATGTACAGTAGTGAAACTACAGTAATGGAAACAACTGTACACAACTAATGGAACAACCCTAAAGTAGGTTTAAATGGAACAAACCACTCAACCTAGTGTTGGGTCGAAACGCTGGAACTGCTAAATTATCCTCCGCTAACTACCGTGCTTCCCTACTGTATGATATTGGATTACTCGCAAACAAATCGTTTCCAGACAAAGTGCTATAGAACATTTTCGTCTTCTTTTGACCTGAAGAATATGTCACTAAATTTATTGTACATAATTTTGAAGTACAGTTCATTATACATAACATTAATTCACTTTTTATTTGAATTTCCCGTTCCCAAAAGTTAATGCAAAAATAACTTGTCCGATTTGTGGTCTTCAGGGAGAAGTAACAAAACGTGCATTTCTGACGACGTTTATTTTAAATTTCTTTTAAAATAAAATTTTTCACAATTATGAGGTATTTGAGGACACACCTTCGTTTGGCTACTGCTGCACTATAGTAAATTGTATGTCCTTCCGTTTCCGGAAAGCAAAATGGCGGACCATCAAATAATACAAATGATGAAGAGACATGCAGTAATCGTGGCAATAAAGGCAGAGCATAGCGATTTAGAGATATCACGATTTCTAAAGGTCGCAAGATCATTCGTCCACAAAGTGCGGAAGGAGTTGGAGACTGAAGATGGCAATGTTGCACCAGTAGCAAAGCGTAAAAAGCATGCCTCACGCTCTGACATCATCAGAACACCTGAATTTATTCAGCAAGTGCAGCAGGCCATCGATGACAATCACGTAACCCCTAACCTTTGGCCTCCTAACTCCCCTGACCTGAATCCATTGGACTAATACATATGGAGCGTTGTGGAGAGAGAGGCCAATGAACATCCCCATAACACCAAAGATGAATTGAAAGCTGCCATTTTTCGAGTAATGACCAATATGAACCATGACCATTTGATTCGCACATGTCGACGGTTTCGATCTAGCATTGAAGCAGTTATAGAAGCTGAAGGCTAATTCATTGAATAGCCATATAACAAGAAGATTTCTTGTGTATGCTCATGATGTGTTTCGATAATAAAGTTATTATCTCGTCTAATTTTATATAAAAAATAAAATAAAAATTTACTTAAAATAATTAATTTTTGGTAAGTGATTGGAATGTTGGCGTCTGCTATAAGACCTTGCAGTGAAGCATTTTCTTCCCCATCAATTGCTCTTCATGACAATGGGATTGTATCTTAAATACTTAGTAAAAATATTATATTTAACAAAGTCTTATATATGGTGCTAAATTTTAAATTTTATATATTGGATTTTAAAATTTTATATTTTATACTAACTTTTGAATTTTGAATATTGTATAGACTTGATATGTTTGTTGAAACTATTGGTTTGTATTTACTTTATTTTTATATTTATATTCTGTCCATTTGGATTTTAAAATATAGCAATATAAGTGTAATTTGGATTTTAAACAAAAATCTCACGAGCAAAACTGGTAGAATTTGTAAATTCAATTTTTGTATATTTGTAACTTTCGAAATCTTTTTGCTAGGCACCCTATTATTCCTAACCTTTTTTATAATTTTAACTTCATATGTGTTATCCTATTGCATTTTTCTCGCCGCCCTCTTATTATTTCCTATTTGTCCTCAGTCCTGTCCTATCCCAACAGGTCTTCTAATTAATCTCATTTGTTCTTTTCAGCCAATACCGTATTACTATTCCCCTTGCAAACTATATATAAACCTGTCTGTTAGTACTTCAGGATAATTCTCTAATATTCTATTTGCTTTTAGAGAATTATCCTTTTTGCTTTGATAAAGGATAGTCTCTATCTGAAACGTCAGCTTTTTATTTTGATTAATTATTTTTGTTTACTATATCTTATTTTTTATTCATTTTGTATTTTTAATTAATAACTATTAGCTATTAATAAACCAATATTATTTTTTATTTTAATATTTTAATTTATTTTTTAATTGTTTAATCAGCATAAAAGGTAACGTTATACACTGTTCTCTATGGAGCTAAACGGACAAATCTAGCCCTTTACGCACCGACGTTTGGTGAGCTGCAGTGCGAAACTGACCAACAGTTTTGTACTCTACGAGTGTCGCCTCTCCCCATCATTGCTCTCTGGTTAAATCAAAGTTTTAAAAGTACACATATGTCGGAGTATCGGAATGTACATATTGTCGGCAATTAGGCCTGACAGTCTATTCTGAAAATACACTAAATCATCAAAAATAATACTCAAAACTGTAAGGGAAAATTTGTGCATTGTGAATATAATTTATTAAGGAATTTTAATTAAAACTAAGTTTTATTCAACACATGTGAAACAAAGCATCTTACACGAGTCTTATGCACTCTTCTTCATCCGTTTTCTTTTTTTGTTTTTTTGAGCATTCGTTGTTTGTTTGTGTTTTTTCCTCCCTAAATGTTTAGCATTATTTTCGTATACATTATATGGGTGATGTCGAGAATTAATTATATTAACAAATGTTATATTTTTTTCCTAATATACTTTTGTTCCAGTGTCCCATGGTCACTGATTGCTTCTTGTATAGTTCTTAATTTCATACCTTCTGTATGGCCTTTTTTATCTTATAACATTTATGGATACAAAAATGGTACATATTTCTATGCCACAAGTAATCATTTTGTAAATGAGTCCATTATGCCAGACTTGATCAAAGGCCTTTTGAACGTCAAGAAAGACAATACCACCAAACATAGAAAGATTGAGAGGACCGTTCAAATCAGCAACAAGCCTCCATACCATAATTCACTATTTAACATCCGTAAATTGACCCGTTCACACTCTCTGAAACTGAAAAAAAAATGATTGTCCAGCTGTTTCATTTCACCAATAACCAACCCCCCCTCTCCCCTTCCCCGGTAATCAAACCCAATTCTGGATTCGCTATCCTCAACTGTATTTAAAATTGTAAAAAATAAAGGCTGTTTTCTGTATATCCCTGCATATTCTCGCAACAAGTCATTATACAAGACGATAAAGTTTTACAGGTTTTTTGGGCTCTGTAAGTGGAATCGCATTATACAAGATGCGCATTGTAGTAGAATAAATACGATGAGTGTCAAAAAAGGTATTGTGGTCAAGACTATTATAGTACATAAAACTGCTTTTACTGACTTGGAACTGCAGAAGGAATCTTGAACCAAATATACCGTAAGTATTCTACTATAATGCGATCTCTTGTATAATGCAATCCCATTTTCAGAGGCCAAAAAAACCAGTAAAAATTTTACCCTCTTGTATAATGCGATCCCCATTTTTGATTCATTACTAACTTAGAAGAAATAAAATATGCAAGATTGTACAAAAAAAATCTCTATTTTTACAATTTGAAAAATGAATAACCTGGATGTATACAATTAAAAAAACTTCAAAATCTGATTCATTATCGCCTGATTCTTCAAAAAGTTCCTTAATACAGTATAGAATGTTGGTTTATTATAAAAGTTTATAACAAAAAAAGTTTATAATTAAATAATAAAAGGTTATTTAATTTTTAAGAAGACAAAAACGATACAGTTATGGTAGATTACGTATACTTTTATTGTATGTTCATTTTTTGAAATTATTAAAGTACACATTATGTATTCATTCATTAAGTACTGTAATAAATATTCATTTGAACTTTAGAAAACGTTTTTGGACAATTTCAGGAGATAGAACATAGTGGCTGTTAAAATTTTTACTGATCGAAAATTTATTTCACTTTTCACCTTTATTATTACAAATTTATTTAAAGTCAATTATTATATATTGTTCAATTATTATCAGTGAATGGCAGCAAGATAAATTATTATTATAATACTGTAAATGAAACGTGATCACAGTGGGTTTTTTCGCCAATGGCCGCCATCTTGTTTTTGAGAATTCACCTTTGTATTAGCTTTTGGGGACGAAAAATTGAGAAAAAAAGGAATTAATGTGCTATATATCCTATATACTACATAATATAATATGCCAGTATATTAAATATTATATGCTAGTTTTCGTTTGAAATTCATCATATCGAAGTTCGTTTGAAA
>JAHWFO010022855.1:20225-50398 GCA_023313115.1 Rhysida immarginata
CCGCGACCCTAATGGATAAGCGGGTTTGAAAAGTAAGTAAGCAAGTTCATCAGACCCTCCCCAGGTGTTGTAGCGCTAATTTTCCCTCCTGTATAATGCGATCCCACAAATTTAGGTGGTTTTTCAGGTCAAAATTTTTCGCATTATAGTAGAATATTTACGGTATGTGAGATCACAATTCACTGTACATAGCCAGCTAAAAATACAGGCCCTGGCATGATCCAAAGTTAAGCGATGACATCGTACTTGTAGGCTGGCAGTTTGAAAAACTCAGTTTATTAGGCCTCTTATGCACTAACGACTGGTTGCCAGCAATCTCGTGACGTAACTAGAACAGTTATCGTCTACGCACTTGGTTTCGGCAACCTGTCAGTTGCCGGAGGCCAAAAAATTAAGTTCAACTCATTCGGCGACTGGGAAGTTGCCCAACCGCTGAGGTGGCTTATTTCAATTGACGTCTACACCCTAAGCCAGCAACCACCCCTTCTCGATCGTGTTTTTTGTTTATATCTGAGAAATAAACATTCACGGCCGGCCCAAGGACGATGCCAACAGCGTGGCTTCACAAAAAGTTCTGCATTTCTGAAGACCCGCACCTTAATTTATCATGATCAAATGTTTTTGAAAGTAGACCCCAGAAGAGCATTTTGCATTATAAACCAGGCCCCGAAATAGAAATTTACGCGATTCCTCGCTTTTTCTTGGGCCTTGTCATCTTCCTCTTTGTCTCCTGTCAAAAGACTGTTTCTATTAAAAACCCTATGGATTTTGATAGAGAGAGGTTTATCCTAGAAATAGAAAAGAGAAGAGTGAAAAAATTTTTGAATATGCCTTTATGTTGACATTCTTGTAATAGTGGGTGCACACAATATTTCTTTTTCTTTTTTTTTGCTTTCTTTTTAATAATATCGATACTGCTGCTATCTTGAGAGGTAGCAAGCCGGTGCCGAACGAAGGCAAGAACGATTTGTTTACCCAATCGGTCTCCCGTCTTTGGTTTCCTGTTGCTTCTGGTTGTTCGCAACCACAGTTGCCGGCAACTAGTTGCTACTGTGTAAGAGGCCTTACTGTTCGTTTTCATACCCATTAATATAATTTTGTTTCATATATTAAAATTAAATAAACTTTTAACTTTTATAAATAAATAAAACATTGCTTTTAGATTCATAAAAGATTATGAAATCTTGTTGCATTTTTTTCAATGTGATTATAAGATTTGTTTGTCATTTTGAATTTAACTGGCTACGATTTAACTATTTATTTGCAAACTATAAAAATAAAAAGTAAAAAAAAAAAACAAACAAAAAAAACAGATAAATTAAAAATTAAATATTTTATTAAACTTCAAGGTAATTTGTAATATCAAGCAAAATAATACAGAAAAATTACAAATTCGTTAATTTCTTCAGTTCCCAAGTTTTCTGTTTTTCTTTTACAATGTTTAGCATCACATCATTTATCATTAATAATAATAACTTTGCTAAAATTATTTAGCAAGATTTTAGAAACAAGTAATATAATATTTTCCAGTTTTTTTCTCTATTGCTACACTGCAACAACATTAACAATCTAAATCCAAATCTTCCCTTTTTAACATTATGCAACTTAAGTTGTGGATCGTAAATATTTTTCATGATATTCCTCACTAATTGTTTTTATTACAAACCAAATGATTGAAACACTATCATATACACAATATTTTCTGGGCTTTTTGAAGCATTAGAAAAAATGAAATTAAAAAGTTTTTATTCATCAATTTTATACTACAGAAAAGTAGGGTATATATCAAGTTACAGCACCATCGGGGAATTGAAAATTACTCTTATAAGCGGAGTTTATAAAAAGGCGGTTATGCAAGGAAATTATCTCAAAACAACTGTAAATAATATTTACTAAATATTATAACATTATCAATGCTCTGTAACTTCATTATACTGTAATAATAAGAATAATAGATACTACTGTATATCTTGTTATGTCAACAATATAAACTATGAGACCAACATTATGGCTCCATAGCTGAAACCGGGCTGTTAAAAACATAACATGTCTGGAAAGAAATGTAGTTAAAAAGAAGAAAATATAACTTGAATTATACATGAATCTGAAGATAAATATCTCCGAATTAAGAAATGTAAGGAATACTAGGCAAGTCAAAATGAAACGTGCGGCATTGTTTTATTTACCGGTAATGGCAAAATGATAGAAACATTATCATTTATTTATGCAATATCCTTTAAAATAAACTGTTTATTCTTAGTATTCAGTAAAAATAAAAATTGACTAAATGTTATTTCTAAAAAAAAAAACTACAATAAATCTAATTCATTCATTCCTTCATAGTCAACCTTATGGCATGGAAATAGTTAAGTTATCAATTTGGACTATTTTTTCACGAGTTTCATAAAAAATCTAAGCATTAAAACATATACATGTACATAATAACAAGTAGCGTTTAAGGAATAAATTTATGTAAAATTAACTTTGTCTTACCTTGTAAAATATGTATCCAACAACGAAAACATCTTTCACCTCGTCATCTCAACTCGTGTCCCTTATGGTGCTCTTTCTTCTTTGGCAAGTGGTGAAAGTCGCAAGGTGCAAAGTCTTTCATCTTTGAACTGTAGGTGCTGCAAAGCCTCTGGTTTGTGGCGATCGTGTGTTGGCGAGCATTATCATGCCTGCAGAAGAGGTTCCTAAGCTACCATTCAATTCTGGTGTCGACAGCAACCCCGAAATTCCTTTCCGACGGGTTCACCCGACTAATCAAGCGTTAGTGCAATGCGTGGAAAGGGATGGGGACTATGTCGAAAAGTGAATAGTGCATTACATATAGGACAAATGTAAGTATCAGATAAAAAAAGAATTTTGAAAATTGGTTAACAAATCAAAACCTTACGATTCAGGAGGTAAAAATCCTTGAATAACTCTCATAGCAAAATGGCAGGGCAGGGAAGTGAATAATAAATAGGGCACATTTGGTCAGAAAATAGGGCAAATCAAAGACATAAGCACTCTTTGCAATGGTTATTTTAAATAAATCCAACCAAAAAGGACTGCATGTTCGGAAAGGGCAGTGTGATTTGCTGTTCCGTTTCCAATAAAATGCAACACTGACAATGAAAGAGACTGACTTTTCTATGTAAAGTTGAGCCACGTTATTTTGACCAACAACTAGTAACTAGAATAATCACTGATGGACAGCAGTTAGAGAGTGTGGAAGAGAGTCAGTAAGATGCTGGAAGGTGCCCACTGGTCTGGAGCCGTGCAGACTCGATGTCTGACAGCTGCTAATACGGTCGCTAAAGTGTGGATCCTAAATTGTGTTTGATCAGGTCTTTGGTGTATCAATATTGCTAAGTTTAAAAAAAAATCAAAACTTCAAATAAAATATATTAATTTATAAACATGAGATAAAGTGTAATGCTATTTACTAAAGGAGAAGAATTGTATACAGTTTAATCATCATAATCTTCATCTACTGCATCACTGCTGTTGTCATCATCATTGTAATTGTCACTAGTCTACTCATTACAGTAATGGCTGTGTGCATAAGGCAAAGCATGAATATAAGGCAACTGCTTATTTTAAGATTTGATTTTGTGGAAAAAATATCACCTTATATTCTGCATCCACCAAGCTAACTCAGGTCATGTGCCCACTTTTTTTTCTTTCTTCTCCCCTCTCCTCTCTATTGGATGTATGCTCCTGATATCAAAGTAGGAGGAGGTCTTAATAATGTGAAACATGGCTGTCACAGTCATCATAGAATGCTCTGTTGCCTATTCCTGGTTGTTATTTAATATTAGTTGAGAAATCTAGAAGTATTTTGAAATGATTTAACTCCGAAATAAGAAGTGGCTTATAAAATTTGTTGTTGCATTTTAGTTTGTCAATCATGGCTTTTTTGCCTTTTGTCAATCATAAGAATGAATTAAATGACTTCATTTCACTTGTAAAATCAAGCCTACTTATTTGCAGGAGGAATGCTCAGAAGAAACGGATGTGATATTAAATATGGAGTATGCAAATAAAAGAACGAAGTTCAAAATTACCACTGCAATACAAAGGGAAAGTCCACAAGTAAGTGTAAATATACAGTAATAGATTTACTTAGTCAAAAGCAGGATTTTTCATTCTGTTTATTCATTTCCAAATCTAAATTGTAAATGATAATCTCTGTAGATTTATTAATTTTATTTTAATGTTGTATAAATATACACTGACTGCTCAATTCAAAGTGAACACTTTTGATTTTAGACGTTCTATCAAATATTTAGAAAAATACTTGACAAATTATCCTGAAACTTCAGCATTGTAAAGAGCATGTTACAGGGTGCGTATGCGGCCTGGGAAACTTGAAAATGCTTGAATATCATAATTTTTTTTCAAGGCCTTAAATATTCGGGAAAATGATGTATTTTCTGATTAACCTGGAAAGTCCTTGAAAATCGATCGTTTGTAGGTTCATTATTTAAGTTACCGTTTCATATATGATAACCATTATTAAACAAACTTTTTCCGGGAATTGGCACAATATTAAAACAAAGTGAAATAAAGGCAAAATACCAGAAAAAATAATAAAGGGAAAAATGTGGATTACAATATTAAGAAAAAAGAAAAAACACTCTTTGACCACAACAGAAATAAATTTGGAAAAATACGACCTGGAAGCGCTTTTCGAGGGCGAAGCTCTCATCATTCAGCAGATTCAGGGAGTAAAATGGGAAAATCCGATGATACTGATTGAAGTAAAGGGGGGACGAGTATTTATAGCGAAAATAAGCCAATCATAGAAACAAGTCAAACAGAGCAAGAGAGAATCAATGATTGGTTAAGCTGACCCACCATTGAATTAATTGGGAGTCGCTGATTGGGCCCCCATCAGAATTAAGTAAGAGATTGCTGTCAGTTGATTGAATGGCCATACTCTCGAAAGCGTCCAGCAGTCTTTTTTTGTTTATTGATTTTATAAGCTTCAAATTGTTTATGGAGACTTCGTGTCCTGTGTTTAGGGAATGTTTGGCGACGGCGGAGAGGTTGCTTCTACCATATTTTGTGTGGCGCAGATGATCCTTGAAACGGGTTAAAATGCTGCGAGACGTCTGGCCTTTGTAAATCTTCGGGCATTGGGGTCATTCTATTTTCTTTCATTACATCCGATTCTAGCCATCCGTGGAACCAAAAAATGTCCACTTTTATTTCAATGATAGACCGAGCCATTAATCTTCCCTTAAGTGCCACGGTGTTTAAAAAAGAAATTTCCATGATAAAGAAAATTGCCTCTAAGAATGGATACAGCCCCAATACTATCACAGACCTTCTTAGAAAAAGGAAATTTAACAAATTTATTACAGACATCACTACCCTTCGTAAATCGAAAGAAAATAGAATGACCATCTCCTTACCGACAGATATATGATATGCCGACAATTTCCATCTTGTCATCTTCAACCTTACGAATTCCTCAGGAGAAAAATGCTACAATTAAAGCAGAAACATTTCGGGCATTAAAGGTAGTGAGAAGTCATTATTTCTATTGATCATGTGCTGGTAATGATTTATCTTTTAGACTCATGTTTCCGGATAGTCTGATAGTGGAAAATTTATCCTGTGGATAAAAAAAATATGCTTACATCTGTTGCTTTTGTTTGGCTCCTTATTTTAAATCCCTTCTTGTCAGTGATATTAAAAGCAAAAATAAACATTTTATAATTTCATTCGATGAGAGCTTAAACAAATTTACTCAAACAAAACAAATGGATGTTCATCTAAGATTATGGGAAAATGGTAAAATCCAAACAAGATACAATACTTGAGTTCAGTCTTCTTGGGACATGCATCTGCAGATACAATGATGGAAAAATTTTGAGAATGCATTGAATGTCTTCCATTAAAAATATTCTTCAATTATCAATGGATGGTCCAAATGTCAATTAGAAATTTTTTGACTTGTTTCAAGCTTCGATTTCATCTGATTTTAATATGTCACTTTTAAATGTTGGTAGCTGTGGCTCCATATAATGAACAATTCATTTAGACATGGATCCCTGGTTAGTGGATGGGGAATTGAAAAACTGCTTACAAGCATTTACAGATTATTCAAAGATTCTCCTGCAAGAAGAGAAGATTTTGTAGATAAAATAGGTGCACTAAAGATGCCACTCAGATTTTGTCCACACAGGTGGCTTGAAAATTCGCCTGCTTGTGAGAGCGCTATTGAACTTTGGTCATATTTTGAGCAATAATCAAATTACAAAAAAGTCGTAAAAAAATCCTAGCACTGCTTCCTTTGATGTTATACAAAAAATTTTAAAAGATCCTTCTACCATATCAAAGTTACATTTTTTTAATTCTGTTGCTAAACAGCTATTGCCATTTTAAAAAGGGTATCAGACAGATAAACCTTTGCTTCATTTTCTGGATAAAGACATTGGAGAAAATTATTAGAGGTTTAATGAATCGCTTTATTAAGAAAACTGTAATAGATGATGCATCTTCAATTTTACAACTCTTTAACTTAGATTTGAAAGATAACAATGTGTGTTGCCACTGCCAGAGAATAGATATTGGTTTTCAAGCAGAAAAAATAAGAGTTTGATGTCCAGGAATGTTAGTGAGCGGCAAGTTATGTATTTCCGATTACTGTGTAGAACATTTTACAAGAACTACTTTCAAAACTACTGGTTAAAAACCCCATACAGTATTCTCTTGTTCGCCACCTGAAGTCTTTAGACCCTCAATTAATGGCCACAAATGGAGATAGATATGTCAAATATTTCAAATAAATTTTAACACTTCTTGTGGATGCACATCGTCTCCAGCCTGAAGAATGTGACACTGTGTTATGGCTATTTCAAGAATTTGTAACTGATGTAGCAAAAATAAATTCCAATTATATAACTTTTGATTTGACTGATGAGTCATCAAGGATTGATGTATTGTTTAATGAATACATGTCTGCAGTCGAGTGGGTAGGCTTCCCGTTATACTGCCCTGTAGTTATCTGCAACACCCTGTACATGCATGATGGAGCTCCGGCACACTTCGCTCGGACAGTGCGCGACACTCTAAATACCGCCTTCCTAGGAAGATGGTTTGGGCGAGGTGGGCCTGTAGCCTGGCCAGTTCGCTCATCTGACCTCAACCCACTTGATTTCTTTGTATGGAGCCATCTTCAGAGCCTAATGTATGAAACACCTGTGGACACAGCAGATGATCTGTTGCTGCTGGTGCCATTCAAGATACTCCAGATATGTTTCACCGGGTGCGAGAATCCTTACATTAGCGATGCCAGCTATGTGGCACCACTGGTGGCTGTCATTTCGAACATTTGCTTTGAACTAGCGTCGTCATTGTACGTAATAGCTTCTGTTGTCTGTTTTGGTTGGTATCTAAACCAGAGGACACACATGATGTATACGAAATTGCATTATTGTCATTAACATAAAGTGTCTTGCACATAAAACCTGACAGCTCCTGAACAATGTACTTGTGACCCCACATTGTATTAAAAGAAAATGTTCATTCTGGTCACCTCTGCCATTGCTTATAGTTATACACGCTTTTTCAGAATCACCCTGTATATGGCTGAACTCTGAACTACGAGGGCTGTAAATTAAGTAATGGCAACATAGGTATAAATCAATTTTTAATGAACTTACAAGTACAATTGCATTACATTCCTTCTATGTAATCACCAGCAAAGCTTATAACTTTTTACCAAATGTCGGGAAGCCGTTGTAGACCAGTGGCATGGTGTTGATTGTTGATGTGAGCGACCGAGCGCCCTACTGCGTGGAGTACAGATGAAACGTCATGAAATCGGTGATCTCGGAGGGGTTCCTTCAACTTCGGAAACAGATCGAAGTCACAAGGACTCATGTCGGGTGAGTAGGGAGGGTGTTCCAGGATTTCCCACTGCCACCGTCGCAATAGGAGAGTGACTTTGTTTGCGACATGGCAACGAGCGTTGTCATGCAACACGATAGGGAGATTGTTGTGCAGTAAACGTGGACGTTTGCGCCGCATAGCCGGACGCAGATGGTGCTGTAGAAATCGGCAATAGTAATCTGCGTTGACAGTTTGTCCTTCAGGTACAGCATGTGTAAGAATCACACCGTCCCAGTCGTATGCCACAATCAGCATAACTTTCACCCGACTGGGTTCCTGTCGAAATTTCTGTGGACGTGGCGAACCTTGGTGACGCCATTCATTTGATTGACGCTTTAATTCAGGCTCATAGGCTCGTGCCCATGTCTCATCAATGGCGACAATACGCTGCAGAAATGCGTCTCCTTCATTGCGGTATCTCTCCAAGTGGGTGCCAGCCAGTGCATACCGGTGCCATTTCTGTACTTCGGTTAGTCGATGTGGAACCCAGCGGGAAGCAATTTTCCTCATGTTGAGAGATTTCTTCATTATGCACCACACCGTTTGATGACTCAGATCAACCTCTAAGGATAATTCTCGGACAGTCCATCAGCGGTCTATGGTAAGCAGACCGCTCAGGATGTCAATCTGCTCTTGAGGAATGGAGGGCCGACCTGTGCGTTGCAAATCCGCAGTCTCATTCCGACCCGAACGAAATGCTTGAACCCATCGTGCTACTGTCCTATACGGTAAAGCATTTGTGCCACTAATCCTCGATAGCATTCTGTTGCACTTTTATCACGGGCAACCTCGATTTTAAGCCACGACCGCTGATCATCTTTTGAAAACATGCTTTAGAGCGATGGAAACGAAACTCCTCACTTTAACGCCACACAACAACTACCCTTCTAAGCAGATCGACTGTTTTTTGCACTCTACACATTGACAACAGCGCCACCTCACCACTTCCATATCCTATTTGCGCATGCCCGCCCTTCTGCGAGTTTCAAGGTTAAGTTGCCACTATTTAATTTACAGCCCTCGTATAAAATTATTTTGAATAGTCTACTTGTATTCTGAGAAGCTTTTCAGAATACTAGAAAACAAACTTATTATGTCGATGTTGATTATTTCTATTGTTTGTTAGCCGATAGCAGTCGATAGCATCAAACCCAGACGCATCTCGGCCAGAGATCGCATCTACACTTACATGTCGAGTGGTTCGTGCTACTACTAAGTCTCGGGATAGACAGCTTGTCGATGAGTTCAGCCTAGACCCCCTGAAATCTGTTTTCGTGAGTTTCACCTTTGCAGCGATGTGTGGCCTCGCTTTATTATGTAGAAGACACCAGGATCCTAGTTCAGCAAACTGCAGTCGGGCCCGACGAATGCGTTGCCATAGATGACTGAGGACCTCTGTATAATCAACAATGAAAGAACACAGATTTCTTGACGTTTCGGGTATTCAAATTGACTATGATGAGGGAACTTCAAGCAGTACCAAAAGAGGATTTTTCACATGCCATGCAACACTTGTACCAATGATGTCAAAAGTGTTTAGTGGCCAAATGAGCTTACTTTGAAGGACAGTAAAATACCATCTCTGAAATACCAGTCCTGATTGTTTTTCCGGGTCATTCATCGAATTTTCTGGTCTCAAGTATTATATGGGCTGTACAATATACAGTTAATATACTGCATATACAAGAAAATGTATAAGTTCTAATAACTATCAATTCTATGTATGAATGACAGAAATTCTATGTATTGTTACAAATTCTGATGACTTCTCACTGATCCTCAGAAGAGGTAGACCCTTCCAGCAACCATTATGGAAAGTTGAAATTGTGGTCAGGAAATTAGAAAGCTGAAAAACATTACATTTTTTAAGAGGGTGATCCTTGAAGCATGACGTAACTTATGTGTCCTCAAAATATTTTTGTTATTGAAACTTATCTTACCATAAAACAATTATGATATTAATAAAAGAAAAAACGATCAGTCTTGATATTAATTTACATGTCTTAATGAACGTTATATATATATATATAACTATTTGATTGGCTGAATCTGGTACATTTTCTCTAAATTTTTTTATTTATTTGTTACCATATCATTTTCTATGTTGCATCACCAGTTTGATACAAACACAACCAGCCTATTGTTGCACAATCACCATTGTTGACACAAACACAACTGGCCTATTGTTGCACAAACTTTGCCTTGCATTGTTGATCATGAGATAAATGTACAGGGTGCGATAGAAATAACTCCCGAATTTCAAACGTAAATAACAAAGCAATGATAGAAGTTAATCAAAATTTTATTTCACAGTTTGAAAGAACAATGCTTATCAGTTATGTCACATACTCTATCATTTAGTTTTGAAACCAATATCGTCCAATAGCAGTTGATCTCCTTCTGAGATGGCATTCAAAGGCCAGCATGCTCTGCCAATCCCGCATCTTGCGATTTCTTTCACCAGGGGTGCCTGAAGGCTCAAGTGTACAAACGAAAGTCGGGAACACTAGAAGAACTGAAAGCTGTCTTCTGTTAAAAAAAAAAATTGCGGCAATAGCACCCGAAATGACCGGGTAATGCAGAACTTCTGGGAGAGGCTTCAGAAATGCATACAAAATGAAGGTCTGCATTTGGATGATATTGTTTTCAAAACTAAATGATAATGTATGTGACTTAAATGGTAAACACTGTTTTTCCAACCTGAAATCAAAATTTTGAATTACTTTTATTATTGCTTTATTTGCATTTAAAATCTGGGAGTTATTTCTGCCGCACCCTGTAGTTGGTCCATGCATATTGTTGAAGAGATACCTTCTGTTGGTATGCCCTGCCATCATTTTTAATATCGATTATTATCAATAATTATTAGTTTTTCAAAATCTCATATAGACATTGGCCTTCCTCTTGCTTTGAAGACCAAGTAAGCAAAATTTCATCAAGATTGCAATAAAACTGTAGAATTGTATAAGAAACAAACAAACAGCAAAGATTCGTCTTTATATATTATATATACAGTGGTACCTCGACATACGAGCTTAATTCGTTCCCTAACCTTGCTCGTATCTCAAAGCAATTTTTCCCATTGAAATTAATTGAAATGCTATTAATCCGTTCCAGCTCCCAAAACACCACCTCAATTGTTTTTGTTACGTGTTTTTGAATAAGAAAAATGTTTTTCTATGATTTCACGCTTAATTTCAATAGACATCATCATCCTCTTCGGACCCATGGTTATAAAAATAAATGTGATAATGTTTTGTAAATGTACAAAAAGCAAAAAACGTGAACCCAACTTATCAAAAATGCTTCGTCTGAGGCGGGAGCAACTGTTAGATGCTGCACACGACACCAACATGCGCCCCGCATGTTGGGGTCGTGTGCAGGCGAGGCGGTCATTACATTAATGGCACTACATGGACAATGTTGGCTATCGCCATCTGGTGAGGATTGATGAAAACAGCCCAGCATTAGTGGTCCATTTTGGTTTTGGCTCCCTTAACCTGTGTTCCATTGAGTTAGGATTAGATTTCCAGGTTAGGTGAGGTTCCTCGCATCTCAAATCTTGCTCGCATCTCAAAGCAAAATATCGCTCGCTCAGCGGCTCGTATCTCAAAACACTCGTATGTTAGGGCACTCGTATGTCAAGGTACCACTGTACATGTATATAAATTTTATATATAACTCAAAATTTTAAACATTTGTGTGTGGGAGATCGACCTTGCAAATGTACACAGTCAGTCGCATTAATGTGACCATCTGTCAGTAGCCAGAATAACCACCTTTCGCAGCGCGGACAGCTGCGAGATAGGCAGGTAGAGAGTCAGTAAGGTTCTGGAAGGTATTGACAGGGATGTGAAGCCTTGTCGACTCCAGTTCTGTGGTGTGAACAACCTGATCGAGGTGGTCCCACAGATGCTCTATGGGGTTTAAATCCGGGGAGTTTGGGGGCCAGGGAAGTATCGTAAACGCATCTTCGTGCTCTTCGAACCACGCACGAACACTACGTGCTGTATGGTACGTCACATTGTCCTGCTAGAAGATGCCATCTTGGTCCGAAAGGACAGAACGTACTTCCATTGATCCGTGGTGTTGTCCATAATGATGAGTGCTTTCACGGCATTCCCCAGATCATAATGCTGCCTCCTCCGGCCTGGACCCTTGCAGCATGTGTTGCAGGGTGTTTGTTTTCTGACGCTGAACGCCGTACACGCCATCGCCCATCTGTCCGATGGAGCATAAACCATGATTCATCGGAAAAAGCTACCTTTTGCAACTCTGTTGCTGTCCAGTTGGGGTACTGGCGTGCAAATGTCAGTCTTTGTCGCCGGTGAACAGCCGTCAGCGTTGGTGCACGAACCAGCCGTTTGTTGCGGAGCCCCATACGCAGCAGTGTTTGCTGAAATGTCGTTGAGGATACATGTTTGGTAGGTTCATCTGGGAGGTCAGTTGGTTCACGGTTGCATGTCTGTTCTCTTGCACGCAACTCTGTAGCCGTGTTCACCTCTTGTCATCTATGGCCCTGGTGCCCCACATTTGGCATGTTGATGATTTTGGATATTGCCATTCTGCCATGCACATGATACACTTTCAGCACGGTGGCATGCGAAGAGTTCACAAAACTAGCTGTTTCGGAAATACTGTCATTCTTTTGGAGGTCGAATAAATCACTACGTTTCACCATGACCCCAACCATTGCAATGTTTTTTTGCTTCCCTCCGACGCCCTTCCTATCACCCCTCCCCCCACCTCTGATTCTGGTACACGTACCTTCTGGACATAACCATTTTCTGCTGATGTTGAACATAGGGGGTGGTCATATTATTGTGATTGGACTATGTAATGCATGAAGTGCAACATAGACCAAGGGTCCCTTTTTTCCAATCTAAGAAGATTTAAATTTAAATGAACTTTTTAATGCTCACTGGTGTAAATCTTTGACAGGAAATTGACCAGACTCATAATTCTGTTGATGAGGATAGAAAATTATATCTTCAAGCTGCAATAGTCAGAATAATGAAGACAAGGAAGCTGCTCAGGCATAATACGTTAATACAAGAGGTGAGTTGATTAGATATACAGACAATATAATTTTAAAAAAATATAATTTTAATAAATATTTGTCATTGTAATTGCAAATGCTTTTCTTCTTTTTGCCACAAATGGTGTGATATGCAGCAATGGAGAACTATTGCTTTTCCAATTCTTTTATAGATGCTCTCATCTCTCTTTCTTTTCTATTTTTAAATGTAAATGAAAAGAAGCTGTAGTATTTTTTGCAGCTTTTTATTTATTTATTTAAACACTAATGATAATATCCGTGATCCTCAGGTTATCATCATGAATAATAAAACAGGAAATGAAAATTATTTTTATTTTTTTCTGGTTGCGTTAATGGTTTGTACTACAGCTGCTGAAATAATAAAAGTTCTTTCAATGCATCTTTCAACCATCGCAAACGACTTGGGCAGCTATGCTTCTACAAATTTCAACTGGTTGCCAACATGTGAGGATATTCCAGCCCTATTGTATCCAAGTCGTCCCATAAGGCTCTGATTCAAAATGCGAGAGCTAAAACGCCCTCACAGCCAAAGCTGATTGAATATGGCAGCTGCACATTCGTTGATGCTCATAGTTAATAATTTCTGGAAACGAATATTAATATTTCCAAGGCAATGGTACGTTCTATCATTTGCTCAGTAGCGGGATGTGCTGCTGAAACCAATAAGCACTGAACGAAACAGTATTTAATGTTTAGATTTAATAAAAACTGCTAAGAAACACATATTAAACAAGTTGAAACCTTACGGTAAAATCAAAACCTGTAAAATTTGAAACCTATAAAGTTTTATTGCCAACAATACCAGCTCAGATATTTTTAATGCGATCACTGACTTAGTGACCTTATTTTAAAGAGAAACGTTTGGAAAGAGGTTATTTCAGTTTGTGAGATTTTTTTTTTTTCCTCTCTTAGTGTCATTGAATTAATTTTTCCCTAACTCACTGATGGTAATGGACTCTCTTCACATGACTGTGTTATCCCACAAGTCCCTCTGACTGAAAACAATCAACACTGTCCAGGCAATGCTATTTGTTCAGTTGCATTTCTTAGGCACACCCTTAGTGAATCAATAATTTGCTCATGAATGAAGAATTTTTTTTCTCTGTAATGATATGGAATCATAATTAAATGATGGTGACGTTGGCTGTGAATAGTGCTAGTAGTTCATGAACGAATTCTTTTGAACGACTCTTCAATGCGAGCTGGTAAAGAGCTAGCTCAACCTTCAGGAGTTGAGACTCTTGAATGATTGTTTTGCAGGTAGCTCGCATTTACTTTCTGAATGATCTTACTTGCAGTGCAACCAGCACTGTAAATGCTTCATGCGATTGCAATCAGGTATAGATGAGAAGTGGGACTTATTTTTTTCTGCTATAATTCTGTATTGCCTAAAGAAGTGGAAATTGAATGGACAAACAATAAAATCACTATGAACATGTTACGCAAGACTGAAGGAAATCGTTCATGAATTAACTCCTTTGAACGACTCATGCATGGGAGCAGGAGTTGACGAGTCGACTCCTGCCAAAGAGTCATTTGGCCCACTAGCTGAGAATGACCATTAGAATTTTCCTTTCACTAGAAATAAAAAGATTATATAGTAATATATTATTTCATAGGAAATGAAATAACATTACCACTGCGACTATAAAGTCCTTTTACCCAAACGGAAAAAATGAATTCAGCTTAACATAGAGGTGAAAGAAGGATAATTTAAACAACTTATCTATTAAGCATAAAACAGAAAACATTATAAAATACCGGTAGTTCCGAAACTCGTTATAATATTCAACAAATTATCTTACTGCTTGCATTGTTCATACAGGATGGTGGTACGTTTATTTCAAAAGCTGAAAAAATCTGATAGGAAAGGTTCAAAATTATTATAAATATTCCGACAACTGTACATAGTACTTGAAAATTTCATTCTTTATTTGCACCATATCTGTACTGTGAAAGGCACACATTTTGAATCCATTTTGATGTGATTGCAATGGCTGCTTGCAAAGGGCAGTTTTTATCATATTTCTCAGACTCCCATAGAGCACCTACAATGTGCATCACCATCATCTGTCGGCAACATTTATAACTAATTTTGAAACTCCTGCTTTTACGGCTTTCAAAATAAACACACCACTTGTTTCATTCTTCTATTGATCTCCATTTCCGAGATATTTACTTTTTTCACTTGGAAGTGTTATAAGTAGTACTTGAATGAACATGCGATATAAACATATAACTTCTTTAATTTAATGTAAAAATAATTAAATAAAATTTAAAAATAAAATTAATAATAAAAAAATGATGAGGAAAGGTTAATCTTAAAATCAGGGAGTCCTTTGTGGGATTTTATTTATTAAAAAGTGAGATTTTCTAAAATGAATGTATGAACATTTGGGAATATAGGGCACATTTCTGGTGTATCTCAAATAAACAGCTATATGCAAAAACAATTCAATGTAAAGCAGAAGTTGAATGGCAGTAATTCCTTGATGCAACATGAGATAAACAATTGATAAGAAAAAAGTATGTATGGCATAATGCTTCTAAAGTCATCTGATTTGGTTTCATCCTTTCTCTAGAGATGACCATTATATTTCCTGGATTGAAACATTTAGCCTTTTCATTTTTTATTTTTTTTTTTAATACAAACTAGCCATTGCTGGCTAAAATAATTAAATGTTTTTTTTTTTCTTTTTCCCTTTCAGGTAATTAGCCAGTCAAGAGCAAGGTTTTCACCAAGTATAAGCATGATTAAAAAATGTATAGAAGCTCTAATAGATAAACAGTACTTGGAAAGGACACCAAATTGCACAGATGAATATAGTTACGTCGCTTGAAATCACAAAATCTCTATTTAAGAAAATTGCAGTTTGTATTGATTTTTAAGACTTTGAGAGCAGAGCATGTAACACAACAGGCTCTTGTGTAAAAGATTAAAAAATTGAAATATTTATGATGAGATGCAACATCCAATAAACACAGGGAAAAAAAAAACACACAGGACTGCAGAAAATTGTTAACTATGTTTTGTTTTTGTTTCTTTGTTTCTGACTTGTTGATATTTTTTAATTTTATGCCTGAATACAGCAACAACCTCATTTAAATCATGTTGTGAAACAAAAAAAAAGCCTTCCCAAGTCTTTCATGCAAATTTTGTAAAAAACTTCACATTTTTTTAAAATCTTTTTTTTCTTTTGCATAATTTTGCTGTAAGAATCATTAAAACAAAGACTTTTAAATTTGGTTTTATTTCATTGGTTGGTGATGGATAGAGTGCCTACAAAAATCTCCATTTTTTTTTTTTTTTTTTTTTTTTTTTTTTTATATTAAAAAAGTGAAAATTTATGCAATAATTTTAACTGAAAACACTTATTACTTGGAAGAAGAAAAAAGCATGATTTAAGTACTAAACTCACTCACTCTTGATTAAGGGAAAAGATTACATGATCAAAAATTCTCTTTTTTAAAAATGAATTTTTCTCGTTTTAAAAATTGTGAATCGTTTAAATTTTTTCATAACTTTTTGAAAAAATAATTTTAATGTACAGTAGAGCCTCGATAAATCAAAATTCTCCCTAATTCGAAGTTTCACTTCCTTCTGCTCCAGGGCTAAAACCTCTATAGTTAAAGTAATTGAAGTTATGGCAAATAAATTCACCCACAATACGAATTTTGTCAACCCAAACTTCTATAAAAGTGAATTGATATCAATTTATCTCTTCCCTATTGGGAGTTTTCATAAGCTGTTTCGATTGGTTTTCATTCATAAGTACTTCTTATTGATTTTATAACATCCTTGATTTCAATTAGCCAAATCATCTGCACTAATAAAAGATGACACTGGTTAACAGCCAAAATGCTCACTGAACCAAATTAGGTATTTCTTGTAGTATTTTTGATGCTGATTACACAAATGAAAACTAAATTTTTCTATCATTTTTTAGAATTCACCCATTAAGTATTTCCAATTTCTATGGCTATTTCACAAGACAGTACATAAAACACTATCCCGTGTTAAGTGATTTCAGATATGTTTTGAAATGCGGCAAACAGTTAAACTGTTAGCTTTCTGCAGATAGAACAAATTTGCCAAGGAATTTCTTTTTTATGTGGCATCTGGAAGGTTCCAAAGGAGGGTCCAGCAATAATAGGCATGTTATAGAGGTCCATTTTCCTTGGTACTGCTTCTCTATGTAGAAATAGTCTGGTGGAACTTTTCTCCATGTTCATCACAAGCATACCAAGGTTGGCAGGAAAAAAGTCCAGAAATGAATCTTTAATGACACATTTTGCTCTTTCTTTAAAATTCAATTTATTGAGGTTCTACTATACTTTATTGATAAGCTTTATATTCTTTTTTGGAACATCAAATTACCTTTAGATAATGGCATTCATTTTGAGAATCCCTGTTTCTATGTTTGCAGAAGTTCGTCAACAAGTTCGGCGTAGTTGGGTTCCTTGTTCTTTCCCAAGAACCCATGTGCTACAGCCCTCAGAGCTTTTCAGGCTGTTAGTTTCACTTGGTTCACTGCAATTTCAAACTTGTTAACAGCCTTTAGCAAACCAAGTTGTGAAATCGTTAATTAATTAATGCATTTCGTATCATTTGAGCACAGTTTTTGCAAGAATACATACGTAAAATGTGTTACTATATGCATTAATAAAAAGATTGCTGTTAATTTTTATGGGGAAACTTAACAAAGATTTTAATTCACTTTATTTCAAAGACTGTGCATGGTAGAGAAATTTCAAAATTATATTCATAACTCAGGGGAGGCTGTGGGCTAGGGAGCTTTTGCAGAGCAAGCCAGCTCTGAAGTTAAGCATCGCCTAGCATGGCTAGTCACTGGATGGGTGACCATTAGTGAAGCGAGATCTTACTCCCTTGTGCTTCGGAGGGCACGTTAAGCCGTCGGTCCCAGCTGCTACTACCACCTTGTAGCAGCCGTAAAAAGCTGGCAGAAGCTCAAAAATGCATCTCCCAACTCATCTGGTTAGCATGGGAGATTAGACCAAATACCCCCAACCCCTATGTCCTGCAGTAGACTGAGACAGGCTGAATATTTATCCTTTTTTTATTCATAACTCGCAGAAAAAAATACCAAAATCACCCACTTTCATTCCGTGAACAAAGAAAAAAACATCAACTTAGATTTCGTTGGCCAGTGTGATCAGAGACGACTTTCCCTCGGACTTGGATGGTACATTCCTTTCTTACCAGTAGACATTAGGCCAAAGTTGGCGACCTTAATAATTCGAATTTTATTTTACTTAACCTTGATAAATCGAACATTTTGCTCTTCCCTTAAGATTCGATTTATCGAGGTTCTACTATACTTTATTGGCTAGTTTTTGTATATCTTTTTGGAACATCTGAATTACCTTAATCTAGATAGAAGACATTCAGTCTGAGAGTTCCTGTTCCTAAGCTTGTGAACAAACATCAAGTTTTGGATAAGTGCATTGAAACTTGCAGATTAGATTGAACCTGATTTCGAAAAAAAAATATAGATTTATCTGCAAAATGATTATTTGCAAACAAAGACCATAGACATTTGTAAATGATACATGGAGCTTTTTGGGCCTTTTCTGGTCCAAGTGTTTAACTCTATCATCGCAGACCCTTCCTCCATCACGTCGGATTTTACCATGGAGAAGATTCATCTTTCACCCCAAGGTTTAATATATTCTTTGTTTAGCTTGCTAAGCAATAAAGAGCAAATGCAAAAATAAAGACCGTTGGAACCACAGGCAACCATGTGCTATGAATAACACAATCATATCCTAGCAAAGACTGTACAGGGTGAACTAAAACGATACGAACAAACTTCAGGAGGTGATTTCTGACCAGAAAAGGAACAAAAAATCTCATGAATTTGTGTTCGGAAATGGATGGTCTATCATCAATAGAGCAATTAGTACTGAACACGTGGCAGTAATCGTGTTAACGTTATAAAATGTTAAAAGTGGCCTTCTTCATATGTTCACATGTCGCATCATGGGTTGCCTCTTCAACCTCTTCTCACATAAACGCCGAAAGATGGTTGCAAACGATTTGCAATTCGGGTAGTGCTATCTATTACAGTATTTTCTTGGTACATCCGTGCAGTCTCGACCATTCCCATGGTCATCTTTGCTTGTATCACCACACAATGATCACCCAAATGTAACTCTGTAACAGAAAAAAACAATAGACAAAAAACTCTCTTGTGCATACAATCATTGCCATTTCAATGGAAACCAAGCATTTCTGTACGTATGTTGATATAAACCTTTTTCTTTCTTGTGAGGAATCTTCCCCCTGAAATTTTTCCATATTGATTTAAGCGTAATTTCCACATGCGCAAAAAACAATAGAGCAGAAAAATTTTTGATGTCACTTAAGCGTGGTTCTCATGCATAAAAACAACGGCAGAAAACTTTTTTGACATCACTTCCTGCTTTTATCTTTCTGTTTGACAGAAAAATCTCCTATCTTTTGTAGGCTTTGACTCGACCCAACTCGAAAAAAAAAGAAGAGTTTTCTGTCGTACAGAAAGATGAAAGCAGGAAGTGACGTCGAAAAATTTTCTGCCTTATGGTTTCTGCCTTTATTTTTACGCATGTGGGAACCAGGCCTTTAGTTCACCCTGTAGAAATTGAGGAAATGTCTCTTGGAGACCGAGCAAAATTCAGTACCTTAATAAAAATCTTGCAACATTCCAAGAAGAGCTTTAGTTGTGACGCAGAAGTAATATTAAATTCGAAATTACTTATAAACAACAGAAATTTATTTAATTCTTTCCAAATTTACGTCTATTTTATTGCTCAACGCAGTACAATAATTGAATGATTGAGTTAGTGAGCCTCGACAAAGCGATTATCACATGCGGCGTGCCCATTGTCAACAATGATTAAAAGATGAACAGAAAGTAACAGTGTTAATCATTCTTGACGAATCGATAGTTATACGACATGCCATTATCTTGGTATTCTTTACGATCACTATTTTAGCACGTGAATTCGACTTGAAGGGGTCCACGAAAAAGCCTGAAAAGTTGATACATCCGAGCTAAGACCTTGATGGTCATATTTCTGAAAACAGAATTTGAAAAAGTTAATCCGTTTTCAAGTTATCGTGCAAACGGCATACGGCCGGCCTGTTTTTTTATAAGTAGCTTTTTGCTCACTCTACGGTCATGTACAACTTTATTTAAATTGAAAGCCTAACCTATTAATAACATCGTGGCATATTTAAAAAAAAAATTTAATTCGAACTCTAAATGTGTGAAAAAACGAAAATAATGAGCGCGATTTGAAATCTTGGGTGAGGCCGTGACGTAGTTGGAGTCAAACGTAGAAAAACAATGTAATCGGAATAACAATGTAGTCCAAAAAACAATGTATAAGGGTCGTACAAATGAAAACGAAAATTTGTGTGAGAAAAAAAAATAGACGTGTAGAATCGTAAGTTTTTGTTTTTAACAATTGCGAAACCCCACGTGCAAATTGAACAGTAGGTTGCAAGTGTTGCATCACGTGAGAAAGAACGATAGCTCGCGCTTTGAAGCTCTGCGACTGATCGCTTCGTCCAAACAACAAAATGGAGTCAACAAAACAGGAACAGGGAGCAGTAATTCGTTTTTTGACCGTGTTTTTGATCGCAAAGGCCCGATTTTACTGGACTTTCTTGAAAAATGCACCACAGTTAACGCAGCACGATATGGGGAAATATTGAAGGCACTACGCGCGGCCATCAAATGCAAGGTCCTGGAGTCAAATGAGGTCTACCGTTGCTTTCTACAGGAGTGCTTCTTCTCCACGACAACGCGCGTCCTCACACCTCGAAAGCAACGGTAGACCTCATCAAAAAGTTCAACTGGGAAGCAATGCAGCATCCACCTTACAGTCCTGACTTAACCCCATATGACTTTCACGTGTTTGGGGATCTCAAGAAACATCTGAAAGGCCGCAGGAGGTTTCAGTCGGACGATGAAGTGAAGGAAGAGGTTTTGGAATGGTTCCACACGCAATCGAAAGACTTCTTCCATAAAGGAATTACACGCCTTGTTACACAGTGGGATAAATGCTTTAATGTATTTGGAGAGTATTTTTAAATTCCTTGTATACACTTTGATAAAATAAATAATTTTCGTTTTCATTTTTACAACCCTTGTAATTTTCATTGTTTCCAATTTGGAGTTTAACAATCAGTATTTTTTCATTTGTTGAAAACAATGAAGGCTGGATTGTTGGTCGGGTGACTTTTTCGCGTCAGGGCCTTTCTTACTATGGACAGGTGACTTTTCCACTGCTGGGCCTGTCCTTTTCGTTGACCTCTTTGACTCAAACTACGTCACTTCCGGGGGGGGGGAGTGCAAAAGCGCCGTTTCTTATATTGAAATTATGGACCAACTAAATCTGTTACATGGGGACCCCCCCCCTCCACAAGCTGGATTGGGCCAGCTCCCCTCAGCCCCCCTCGAAAAACATTTCTGGGTACGGCCCTGCTAACCTATAACCTAGTCAAATGTTGCCAACTCAAATTTCAGGAAACAATTTCGATAAATAAACGTTCTAAAGGAAACAAAGAACTTAGTACAAATTCAAAGAACTGTATAAAACAATTCATACAAAAAAAAGAAAAAAATCGGTAACTTACTTTTGCTGCGAAAGCCCAATGTCTTCACAAAAAGATGCCGTGTTCTGAATTCCATTCGACAATCGACAATCGATCAGCGTAGTGAAAAAAAAAAAAATAGCACGAGTGGTCACTTTACACGCTCGTCAAAAAAGTAAACCAGATGAGGTACACTGAAATAGGAAAGAAGCTTTATCTTAAGTCTTCCGACTCTTCCTCCTGACTCTTCTCTTAAGTCATTCAGAGAAGAGTCCCTTCATGGTTGGGACGAGAATTAGATTGCAGATTGACGAATAGCGAACCCCAAAAAACTAAGATCTAGGAGATGCAGTAGTAGGGGAAGTCGGCTTTGTTAATTTCCTCAAAAATGACATCCAGGATATGAAGGGGTCTTCGAAACTTGAGGGGACACCTAATAACGAGTGAGTGGTCCAGAATACCAGCAACTAGAGTATTTTCATGATTTTCCATCTTGGGCAGTATATTCCTGAGAAGTGTTTGGACATATGAACCAATATGGGTCATCCCCAGATCCTCATAGATGGAGAAATTGTTGGCAACTCTTCTGTCAAGTTGGGCAATGGACCGGAGGGTAACATTTTGAAAGGTCTGAAGATCCCTCCACCTCGACTTGCAGATGGAAGACCAAGCAGGCATATCGTGAACTAGAATAGCGCGAACCACTATCTTGTATAACAAATTCCACACACACGTACAGACTTTATACAGAGTGTTGTTAAATTTCATGTCAAAAATGATAGGGGTGATGGAATATGCGATTCTAAGCAAAAAAGTTCATATGAACATGGGTCTGAATTTGAATGATAACTGAGATATGAGCAGAAATAAAAATGCCGCCACTAAGATCAACAAGTTAATAACTCACTTTCTATAACACTTAGGATAATGAAATTTGAAGAAATAATAGGGTACATAAAACTGTATATACAGTTAAAATTTGAACGAATTCCAACGAGTAGTTTCCTAGTTACGCACACAACATCGTAACACGTGCTCACATGTGAGTACTAATCACAATGTTGAACTTGGTACCCGTGTATGGAGAACGACGACAGAAACATTAAAGAGAGAGTGTCTTAAACCTTCTGTCAAATTTGCAGTATCTGTCGTGGTATGGGAGTGTATGGTCGCTGAAGGAGTAGGACAGTTATGCCTTCTGAAGACCCGTAAAACCTCCGAAGTATTAGAAAATTACATACTCGACACTGCAGAAGACCTGTGTGGTGAGGACTTCATATTCCAACAGGATGGTGTCCTGCCACACCTCCAAAGCAACAACGGCATGGCTGCGATCTCGAAACATTACGGTGATTCCTTGGCTTGCCAATTCTCCCGACCTCAACCCAGTAGAGAATTTATAGGGTGTAATGAAAAAGCGCCTCCAAGTCAAATCACCAGGAAATAAAGCTGATCTCATCACTTGTTTGCGACATGTGTGGAATTCTTTCAACAGGTTGGACTGTGCGAAGCTTCTTGGCAATGTGAGAAACAGATTACAGGCTGTGATCAGGCTGGGATGCTATACCAAATATTGAACGTTTCAACAATGCCAGTTGGCGGTAATGAATGTTTCTTCGTTAGTTTGTTCACTTATTCTAATATTTTGAACCAATAAATTACGTATTTTAATTTTCTGAGTCGTTAGTTTATTTTTTTTTACCTTATTTAAATGAACTAGTTTTGAATATTACTTTTGTTACGCCAATGAGACGACAACTTCTTCACTGTACAATTTTAATTTTAATGAAACGAGTTGTCATTGGGCCAGCAGGTGCATCAGAAGCGGAGTGTTCATTTATCCAGAGTAAGATGAGATGAAAAAGTAGAATTCGTGAACTACCTCTGAAAAAAGGTTACCTTATTAAGCGGAATGTAGCCACTTAAAGCGAAAATTTGCTACATTGGAAACAGCTAGAAATTTCCGGACCGAGCTGGAGTGGCCATAAAAAGCGGATGACCATATTAAAGGAGGCTACATTAAGCGGCGACCACTGTATTTATTTATTTTATTTCTTTAATTATTCACAAGGAGTATATCATCACCATTGTATAAATACTTCTACTCTTCTATCTTTTACAGAAATCGTCTTCCAATTTTTTTTTCTGGTTGCTGAGGAAACGTTTAGTTGCAGAGAATGCCAGGACGTTGTCAACCAAGGCAGTTCCAGCAGACAAACTATTTAACGAGAGGTATGGTGATTGGACTCACAGAAGGGCAGGTTGATCCCTTCGTCGAATCGCAACAGACTGCAACCTACACGCGTCCACGGTGCATCGGCTGTGGCGAAGATGGATGGAACAAGGGAATGTGGTACATTTGAGAGGTTGCGGTGCGGCCCCAGCGACGTCAACACGTGTGCATCCGCTGGCAAGCTTTGGCGAACCCCCAGACTACTTCCGTCGACCTCTTGCAGCATCTTCAGGACACCCTGGATGCTCCCATATCGTCCAGGACCATTATTCGTCGATTGGTCATTGGCGGCCTGCACTCATATCGTCCATTAAGAAGACTTCCACTGACCCCACGTCACAGACGCCTTCGTTTGCAATGGTGTCGAGAAAGAGCCACGTGGACAGTGGAATGGAACAGTGTGGTGTTCAAGACGAGTCATGCTTATTGTTTCAGCAATGTCAGTCGCCGCGTAAGAGTTTGGCGCCAACGTGGTGACAGGTCCAATCCGGCCACAGCTGTGGAAAGGCACATCGCGCGACGACGCGGCTTCATGGTTTTGGGCGCAATTTCTTACAAACAATACAATTCTATTGTTCCGGTCACCTCTGGTCCGTATTGAGGGCACCTTGACGTCCCGACGTTACGTGGATGAGGTGCTGTGTCCGGTGACACTATCCTTCCTTCAGCGAGTGCCCAGTGCCATTTACCAGCAGGATAATGCCCGATCGCACACTGTATGCATCAGCCAACATGCCCTACAGGGTATCCAGGCGCTTTCCTGGCCAGCAGCTTCCCCTGATCTCACACCATTCGATCACGTCTGGGACGCGATTGGACGTCGCTTGCATGCACTGCCATCGGCGCGTTCAGAAGACGAATTTTGGCAAACAGTTGACAGGGAATGGACATCCATCCCTCAGGATACAATCTCACGCTCATTGACTCCGTACCTAGACGTATTGCTGCCTACAACCTACTGATCACACGGTGTTGTCGTTCAGTGTATAGGTGTATCAGTTGTAATAAACTTCACTTATTGTTCATTGCTGTCTCTTTCTGTTTGCTAATTTTACACACTTTTATTGAACTTCACTTGTTTGTGCATTTGTGCGCAAATTTTGTAATCAATATTTAGCCCACTTCCTGACTACCTACAGCTCTGCAACTTTCTCCAACGGCGTCTTATCGATGACCGTGCGTGTTTCGATTAGAGCCTACGCTTTTTGACGGGTAATAAAAGCACACGGGTACACGGATCCCGTGTACCGTGTACCTGTGACTTAAGGATCCGTGTTCTTAATACACGTGTAAATATGAATGACGGTACCCGTGTATCCGGGTAGACGGGTACCGTCATCCGTGTATTTTTTATACACGTGTCCGTTCAAGACATTCAAGCTAAAATCACGTTGCAAACGATATGTTTATTTTCTGAAAAACAGGAGTCTAATAAAACTATAAACTTTTATATAAAAAGTATGTATTTTTTAAACAGTTATCCTGTAAATTATTTTCTGTTTTAAGTTGCTTTGAGCAAATTTGATATGATGATTTTTCCATTTTTTTTATTGAGAATTAGCATTCAATTTCTTCAGTTCTTAATTAAAGTGGGTGATATAAGATCAGCAGTTGGTTAGTACAAAACACCCCACTGAGCTTAAGTGGTTTATTCCTCTTATGCAAATATAAATTTACAAAATTGTACATGAGATCATGATAGAATTTTAAGTATATTTATCAATGAAGTGAACCAAATTATTTTATAACTTATGATTTTAGAAAACAAGACATATTATTGTGATCATTCGAGTGTTATAATTAGCAGTTATACATAGTGTAAGTGTATTGCTTTTTTCTTAAATATTATTTTTTATTGTGTTTTTCTTTCTGATATCTGATTCAACAATTTAAACGCTTGAGTATCCGTGGAACTGAAATACACGGGTACCCGTGTAGCTACACGGTATACTGACACACGGGTACACGCGATGCTGTAAATACACGGACGTATTAAATACACGTGTACCCGTGTATTTTGGTACACGTGAAATGGGGAGCTCTAGTTTCAATCGTTTGTTTCACTAATCTTTCATTTATTCGTAAGTTATTTAATATTTAATTTTAATATGTATAGAGTGCAATCATGACGTAATGAGTGCCTGTATTGTTGTTTATTGTTATCGTTGTCAATTGTCGTATGTTATTGTTGTCAATTAGTTGTTGATTGTAACGTCTTTGTGGAGAGAATTGTTTATGATAAGCCAGTGTAATGTATTGTAAAAGCTTTCCCTAGGGTTTTCTTTTGGTGTTTTAGGTATCATATAAAAGCATTTTTTTTTAAATAAAGACTAAAAAGAATAAAATAAAAATTTTAAAGCACACACTTTCACCTTAAAGAGTGCAGTAAACAGTAAAAAATCTATTTTAATATTAAATTTTAAAAAGAAAATGCTATAAGGAGCGTTCAAAAAGAAACGAGCCGGAGGCCTAGGAACAGAAACCAATGCCTGTATGTCAGAAGTATTGGCCCTGGTTGTTGAGGCACTTGTCCCACTGCGACACAAGGCGGTGAATGGCTGTCTCGTAAAATTTCGGGGGCTGCGTTATGAACCAGTTCCGCACGTACTGCTTGACGTCGTCGTCCGAGGTGAATCGTTTGCCCCTCAGAACCCTTTTTAGGGAACCAGAAATGGCGTAATCACAAGAAAGAGGTCTGGACTGTATGGAGAGTGACCAAGAACTTCCCACTTGAACCTCCGCGCTTGTGCCACGCCTTGACCCTTGCAAGGGACATGCAGTGTTCACCGTACACTTGTGACATTCTTCGATAACTGTCCGTTCCCCTTACTCCTTCCGCTATCAGAAAACGAACAACACCTCTTTGCCATGGATGAAGAAAAGATGGATGGGACACTCCTATGCGTCGAGCGTGAGTTTTTTTCAGTGGCGATTTGCGTAGTACTAAATCAAAGCTGTCTGGGAAATAAAAAAAAATAGTTTCAGTTTCTGCTTTGCGTAGTACTAAACCGAAACTTCACCACCATCGTTTCGATTTGCGTAGTACTAGAATTTTCTTAAAAAAGAAATTCATATATTAAGGGTGCTTCTAAAAACTCTCGAGCGCTCATTTTCAATCACGTGATCGTTTACCCCTGATCGCGCCCGCTCTATTCACCCGCTCATGAAGTTTTTTGACAGCGCCAAGGGCAACGAGATAACAGCCCGATCAGTAAATAAGAGGTAACTGCCACAGAAACTCGTTACGCTTTTAAACTTTCTGTTTTAAGCGTAATTATTTATTTTTATTGTCCATTATTATAATCTGATGGGGATTTATTAGATTTCAATGCATTTATTCTTTTATGACAATAAATACGAGAGTGTTAAAAAATCTACGTACGAGAGTGCACGTACGATAAAACGAAACTTTAAAGAAAATTCGAAACCTAAGAGAAAAATTAAAAAATTAAAATATATAAAACAATCTTCGCTTTTATCTTCAGCTCCTTCGCCCCTACCGTGTATCTTGACCTGTTCTGTGCCTTCAGATTCATTATAAAACTATAAACCGCATTGGAAACGGACTTCGAGGTGGGATATGCTTTCATTGTCGGCCATTATTGCGAAAGTTATGAAAACGAAAGTAGTGAAAGTAAGCGAGGCAACGCGAAGTGATCACGATGGAAATAAGATCACTTTGATCCTGAGCGTTCCCAACACGACGATGAGATCGGGGAGTTTTTAGAGGCGCCAGTGACGAGCGCTCTGTCATTTTTAGATGCAGTGCTCGCGTTGATCATGAACGTTTACGCTCGATCGCGACTGGAGAGAGTTTTTAGAAGCAGCCCTAAGTGGCTGTTTAAGATAAAAGTGTGCTCAGAAAGTTTTTTTTATATTTTTTATTTTATTGTTTTTAGTCTATTTTAATTTTATTAACCTAATATAAGCAGACGATTATATTTAATACTACGCAAAGCTCCAGATGTCGCCCCAAAATCAAACTCACTGAGGAAGGCAATGGAGTGTCCCATCCATCTTTTTTTCATCCATGTCTTTGCTCTTCTTTTGACGCTCCATTTCGCTTATTCACTGTTTATACAACGCGAATGACCGTTGGACGATTGACGTTTGCTTCTGCTTCCTTTGTATAGTCATGTGACTTCCACCGTCACCCTCTAGCGGCGGGCTGTGAACTTCCGCGTTTTTTTCACTCCCTGTTACACACGCAACGATATCACCATTCTGTCACCGGTTTGCACATTCTAGACTGCGGCTCGTTTCTTTTGGAACGCTCCTTATACATAATAAAATAAACGCGCCACCACACTTTTACCTTTTTTAAAAAATTAGATTTTTTTACTTTTCCTGCACTTTTTAAGGTGAAAGTGTATTTTTTTATTTATTCTTTTTTCTGCATGGTGTTGCATTTTCGAACCCACGTCCTCGGGCATCAGAGGCGATCATGCAACCACTGAGCCACCGAGGCCGATAGTGATAAACCGAGTGATGAGACGACTACCAGAGCTATCGTCTGCGACACCATCTTCGCCCAACCAAGATGATCCAATGTAGTTGTGACGTTCATTCAGTGACATTGTTTCTTACAGTCGTGTGCGATTATAGTAATAATTGCAATATTGTAATTTTCGTAATTACAGAAATAAGAAAAACATTAGACTAAGACTACAACAACAACAACAATAATAACAACAATAATAATAATAATCTATCTATCTATACATATAAAAGGCAATGTAAGTATGTTTGTCCGGTTTTAAAAGGCAACTTAGAAGTAAGCTATAAAGTTAAAATTCAACACACAACCATGTAATACTACCACAATGATGGAAAAAATCTAAAACTGGAGACAAGTCTCTTAAAAACGTATAAATTAATAATCTTTATATGTATATATATATATGAAATAGACTTGGTTTATATTCGTTTCCTTGCATGTGTGATCAATCAGCCCGTGGTTTTTGCGTCAACAATCGGCTGGGTAAACAATGGTTGATAAAATTAATACATGCCGCAGCCGACGAAAAAGACACGCCCTGGCCAACACCTTCTAGACACAAGGCCTCGACCAACGCCTCCTATAAAGAAAGCCTCGGCACTGAAACGTCATACATTGTTACATCATCATAAGTCGACCAAATTTAGAGCTTATTATTGGTAGAAATGCGAAGTATTAACAAAGGACGAAGTATTAACAATGCGAAGTATTAACAAAGGACGAAGTATGATGATGTAACAATGTATGACGTTTCAGTGCGGAGGCTTTCTTTATAGGAGGCGTTGCCTCGACACGGAAGACTCTAACGTCATACAGTAGGCATCAAGGCCAACTATAAATACAGGCCGGGGCAGTCGAAAATCACCGTTTACATTGTTGCTTTGACTAAGAAGAAGAGGTGACTTTTCCGTACCAGGGCCTGTCTTTTTCGTCAGGTACGATGCTTGCCTTAATGATTCACGTTTAAGGGGGATAGTTATAAAAAGTAATAAATAAATAAAATAAAAAAATCATTATTATTTCTTTTTTTTTTTATTAAAATCTTTGGAGAGATGTAAGAAATTATTCTAAAACAAATAAGAGATTACAACTTCTAGGCGTGCAGCTGCCCAAGCTTTTCCTGAATATGTGTGGGTACTTTTCCTCATGAACTAATAACTGTAGATAATTTTTTTTTCATATGTTTTTTGCATTTTAGTCAATATCTTTAGAGAAGTTATAGATGTAGTAACTTTCTTTAACGAAGTTATAGATAATGTTTACCTAAACGTATTAGAAAATTCTAAAGATCTCAACTAATTGTGTGAGACGCCAATCCTTGCTGCTAAACCTGATAATATCAATATAAACAGCCACATTCAGGACATGATTCCACGATCTGTGACTGCATACCACTCTATTGAAACGGTTACATGTTAATGAGAGATGCTAATGTGACTGTAAACAGAGTTCCTTAACTCTCTCAATCCATCTATTAAGTATTTTTTAATATACACAGAAATAAATCAATACTCATAGCTTTTCTTTGATATTTTGAAATGTTAAGGATGCAATGTCGAATTGTCCTGCGAGAACCCAATTGGACACAAAATTCCACTGTGAGTATTTAAAAGAATTCTTTTCTTTTCCCAAAGTGAATATATACTTTATTAAAGCTTTTTCGTTTACATTCAAATTCTGATATTGCAAAATTTCACTAAACAAACAGCCCGAGCAACGCCGGGCAAATCAGCTAGTAAATAATAATAATGTGCCATTTCAGATGTTTTTTCAAAATAAAATTGAATGTTTTCACTTAGACAAGTAAGTGCAAAAGAATGAACATTCATTTCTCTTTAATGTACAAGGTGATTATAATTAAAGTCCCTTTGTAAAAATGCTATAAAAA
>JAHWFO010022855.1:56472-82002 GCA_023313115.1 Rhysida immarginata
AATAATAATAATAATAATAATAATAATAATAATAATAATAATAATAAAAGTTAATATAGTTAAGTTTTCAACTGACTTTTAGGTGGCTGAACTATCTCCACAGGAGGTGGTGGTGGAACTCTAACAGCTTTGATCTTTGGAGATTTTGATTTATCCTGTGGTGGTATAATTATTGGTAAACCAGTTCCATATTTTGCCTGCTGTCGTGCAATATTTCGGGGAGGTTTTGCAACAGTATCAACATAAGCTAATTTTGTTTGACGTACTGAAAAAAAAAATATATATATATATATTAATGCCAAAACAGCTGAAATTGAATATTCTTTTTATAAATATTAAAATTTTTAGTTTTAGTCACAGTCACATAAACCATTTTAAACATAATAAGATCATATCATTATGTCTGATTTCTGTTATTAAATAATATAATGCAAATGCGGAGTGTCCTTCTGCAAGAATTAATATTTAATTATTTTGACTTGTTTCGTTGTTAAATAATAGTATGAGGCTGAGTCAAATGAAAACCGGAAAACTGCTCCCATGGCGATTAGACCTGGTACGCATGCACGTGGACTCTCCTGCCATCAATTGGCTTTGGTCCCGCATCCCCACGTGACCCAGCGGCACCATACAGGCGTTTCCAATATGGCAGTCCCTCTGTTGGAATGCACCAAGAAGAGCAGCAAGGAGTGATCCATTTCCTACACAGTGAAGGCACGACACCAATAGAAATCCATCGACACATGTTGGCACAGTATGGTGCTATATGTGTATCGCAAACTTAGGTGTACGAATGGTGTAAGAAATTCAGCAGTGGGACAACATGTTTGGCGGATGCACCGAGCCAGGCCAGGCACATCGTCTTGTGACAGCCGAGGCGATTGCAGTGGTGGAGGAAATGATTCTGCAGGACAGACGGGTCACCATCGATGACATTGCAACGGCATTATAAGTCAGTCATGGCTCAGCTGAGCATATTGTCCATGATGACCTGAAATACCGGAAGGTGGCTGCAAGATGGGTCCATCATTGGCTGACGCCCGAAATGAAGGAGAGGAGAGTCGATGCCTGCCAGGAGCTGCTGCGCCGCTATGAACTTGAAGGTGACATCTTTTTGGAAGCGGATTGTGACTGGAGACGAGTCCTGGGTCCATCACTACCAACCACAGACCAAGCGCTCCAGTAAGGAATGACGGCACTCCAAAGCTGAAAAAGTCCCGCAGCCAGCCATCTGCAGGAAAGATGAGATTAATGTATTGACCTTGTTCTGGGACCACAAGCGTCACATAGTGGAATATTACATGGATAAGGGCAAAACAGTGACCAGTGACACCTATAGTGAATTGGTGAGTGACATTCTGAAACCTGCTATATGCACCAAGCGTCGCGGACTCCTCTCAACAGGCGTTCTCATCCAGCATGACAACGCGCATACTGCTCGTGCGACCGTGACGACTATCCAGGACTTGCGTCTAGAGTGCCTCCCCCATCCTCCTTACTCTCCTGAACTCGCACCCTCCGACTTCCACATCTTTGGCTCACTAAAGGACTCCTTAGGTAGCCACAAGTTCGCGACCGACACAGAGGTGAAACAGGCGGTGCATGAGTGCCTGCACATGCAGCCTACCAAAGATTTTTTTCCCCGAGGTATCCATGCCCTCCTGACTCGGTGGCAGAAATAAATCGAAAAGCAAAGGGACTATATTGAAAAATAGTGTACTTATTCCAACTCTGTCTGTAATAAAGGAGCTGTAAAAAAAACATTTCCGGTTTTCATTTGACTGACACTCGCATATATTATTAATTACTAATTTCAAAGTTTTGACTATTGAATATTGATTTTATTCTTGTGTTTAGTAAAATTATATTTTCATATATTAAAATGGTCCCAGGGGCCATAATACCAGGCCATCTAATCTATTTGGGCTGACCAAAAAATAACAGGATTATTCAAAAATTTTGAGCATTTACTTATTTCAAAAACTGGTACTTCATGCCAACAAATTCCCACACTCTGCGCTATAGTACCTTCTTTTGATAGCTTATAACTTTTTTATTATTAAAAATAGAACTAAACGAGGGTTCACGTTACGGCATTCTTCTCTAATTTGACAATAATGTTTTGCGGAGTAATTTTTCTTCGTCTGTTTGTCCATTTAGTTTTAAAGTTTTAAACACGAGATTTAAGTCCAGTAAATGGACAAAGATATTGAGTTTAACATTATGAATTTATGAACGGGGCCCACGTGCAATTTGCGCGGTAATTATTTTTATCAAATTCAATTCATTCAAATTGTTTCGTTTGATGAATTCATATTTTCTCCTTTATAAATTTATAGTTTTGTGATTGATTGATGTTAAAAACTGTTGCTCAGACAACAATGCTCAGGTGACTTTTCAGTTCCAGCGTGTGCTTTAAGTGAGTGCCAACAATGCTTAAACGTGCAACAACAATGCAAAACTGTTTCCGTGATGAACCCACATGTTCTCCTTTATATATAGTTGGATTAAATTTAATAACTCACCTGGTACAGCTTTGGCCATGGACGCTGAAATGTTAGCTGTGATACTCTTCAATTTAGCTTCACGTTCATCAAACATTTTCTACAAAGGAAAAGTTAGCATTAATACATATGTCTGAAAACACTTTTACTAATATCTTTAATCTCTTTACTTCAAAAGCAAGAAAAAAAAATAGTCCATTCCCTGGTGAAAAAATCACAGAACAGTTTTAATTTGTGTTGTTGAAATTTCTTATGGATTATAACATGCCTTTCCAATTTTCCTATGTTAAATCTACAGTCTATGTATCAAGTCTCTTTAGGAGTTTGAAATGGTCCATGTACTTCAAATATAGAGAGATAGAAAAGTCACACACATCAAACTAAACCTTGTTAGAAATTGTATTGCAGTCATTATAATTATATTTCCTACTGCAAGATGATACTTTAGGAGTACTAACAACGAGTAGAAATGCCATCAGTTGTGTAACGGTTGTACAATGTCTGCAGTATAGTTTTGCTTATTGCTTGACAGATGTGCACTCTTCCCAAGAACAAGGAGTTTTCATCATTGAACATTATTTTGCCGGTCGTACTTACCACATTGCAGACAATGTTCGTCAGAAACATCCGGATTTAACGATATCATCACTTAATCCCATGTATCTTCCTTCTACTAGTTTGCAATATTAAAGTCTGCATCAGCAGCCTCTCCACATAGTTTCATTAAACTTAACTCATTGCACTTTTTCCAATGATGAAACCAGCCTTCAGTTGCCTTAAAACCTGTGTGGCCTAATGTCTTTGCAATTTCATCAGCCTTTTGACACAAATTATCTGGCTATTCGTCACTGGACACCTCTCCAAAAGCGCACGGGATCGGTCATACAACCTTTAAAAGATGTCGACACTCATAGCAGCTACTGCATTCAGTATGAAAAGATAACATGGACTTAGTGCGGAGAAACGAGAGATGATCATTAGAGCCCACAGGTTTTTTGGGCATTCAGTCTGTAAGATTTTTAACAAATTTCAGATACCCTGCTCAACAGTGAGTAATGTTATTTGAAGTGGAAGCGACAGGAAGTTATAAAATGCCAATTCAGACCAAGGTCTTCTAGATAACAAGGCCCAGACAGCTCGAGCATGATGGATGAGCACGTATTTCCTAAGCCAAATATCACAGTCCTCAATGCAACCCGTCGGCTATAGTGGTGCAAGGAAAGCTGCCACTGGACTCCCGAAGAATGGAAAATCATGCTATGGAGTAATGAATCCCACTACCAGTTGTAGAGGTCCGATGGACATGAGTTTGGCAAATGCTTGCCAAACGATATTTAGAAAGCTGTGTTGTACCCACAGTGAAATTCGGAGGAAGTGGCATCATGGTCTGGTCCTGCTTTTCGTGGTATGGTCTTAGTCCTCTTGTTTTAGTTCACAGAACCATGAATATTGAAACATACCAAACAGTTCTGGACAATTCTGTGCTATTGACACTGTGGAAACACTTTTCCTAGCAGTGCTTGCAAAATTTACAAATGTTCTACAGTTTCACCTTGAAACTGATCCAAAAAGTAAACTTTTTCAATTGCTGTTAAATCATATCTTTTTTCTCATCTGAGCCGTAAAAAAAGCACTTATTTAGATATTGAGATGCAAAAAATAATATTGATTATACAGAATTAGAATGGCATATAATATATTTTAAACTTGTAAATGGCCTTCATTTTCATAATGCTTGAGAATATCATAAGTTTTAAGTCTTAGCTGTGATTGACTGAATGAATTAGGCATAATCAATGATTAAACGGTTCTCAGAACAATTTAGAGCTATCTTTGCTAACATAAATTTGCTAATTGGAGGTTAGTTAGAAGTAGGTATTAACATTTTACATAAATGCTTACTCAGTCACATCAGTAGGCTATTACGGTGGAGATCTATTATTTTGTGTTATTGCTCAGTCTCCGACACGTTTTCAGACTGCCAGCCAAAACCGAAATTCAGCAGAATGTCAAAAAAAGGCCGAAAGTACCAAAAACCGAAAGAAAAACCGAATATTCGGTCGGACCCTAGAACAAACATCTCCGATTTATTACAAAAATTTCAGATCAAAAGAGTCACTTATTAATTCTAAAAAAAAGGTTTCCCGAGTTATAACAGAAATCACTTTTTCCTTCAAAAAATGGCGTGGCGTAAAACAATTAAACCTAGCTTCAATTTGGCGTTTTGTAGCTCCTCTGTAAACCAGGTCGCAATTGCCACAGTGGATTTCATAAATACTCGATCATGAGTTGAGTGGCATTTTCTCCTTGAGATTACCTAAAATATTCTCGAGGGAGTTCGGGTTATTATATGCTAGGTTTATCCCGTAATCCTTAAAAATCCCTTGCAGACCTTTTATAAGGTTACGGTTATACGAAAATGGTAAGATATTCTTCTCTTTGCTGTTCACTAATATTGTGGAGTCCTTAATCATTTTCTTGAACTTATGTCGTTTTAGGAAGTCAGCAACCATGTTCTCATCGTAGCCATTCTAGACAGCAACTTTTTTAATGTATTCCATTTCTCTGTTAAAGTGTTCATTGTTAAGGGAGATATTCAAAGCCCTGTCAGTTATAAAGCTGAACGCTGATAATTTCTGGCTGCAGCAATGGTTAAAATTCTTGCGTATGTACCTATATCTGTATGCGTCGGTTTGCAATAAATATCGAAATCAAGTCCCTGTCCAGAACGAATAAATAAAACATCGAAGAATGGTAACATAAATTATTAAGGGAGTCCAGAAAGTATCAATGTCACTTTGATTAATTAAAATTGAATACCGCGAAAATATCATCTACTTATTGTAGCCAAATATGCAGGAAAAACCTACCCGCAGTACGGAGCTATTTACAAATCTTTGCATGAAAATTTCTGCCAAAATAGGGCTAAGACAACTCCCCATAGGAGTGCCAGAATTCATGCAGTAAAATTGGCCGCTGAATTGGAAAAAATTATTATTAAAACAGAGTCTCGTTAAAATAAAAAGTTCTTTGATAATGAATCATCTATTTTATTCTTGAGGAGAACTTGTTCAAGAAAAGCTAAACTTTCCGGGATAGGCAAACAAGGGAAGAGAGAAAACAGCAAACAAAGACCAACCTACAACCATCGGGGATATCGATATCTTTAAGTCTATTGACGAAATTAATGTTATTTTTAACCGAAAAATCGACTGAATCTAATTTTAAACTGCTAAGGAAATTAGCCAAGAATTTTGAGACAAAATAAGTTGGGGTTTCAATGTTCAAAATGATAGGTCGCATTTGATTCCCTTCTTTTTGGATTTTGGGAAGAGCGCAGAAATTGGGTGCCTGTGGGTTGGAAACAACTTATGAAAATGTGAAAGAGTAATCAGATCATTGCTAGCTTTAAGCGAAGACTTAACTTCTCTGATTAATTTAGAAAGTGGATCCTTATTTATAATGGAATAGGGCCCTGAATACCGTAAATACTGTATTTAGCGCCGGACCTTAAATACCGGCCCGCCTGCATTAAGAGCCTGGGGGTCCGCTGAATTTTTACAAATAAGCGCTGGACATTCAATAACCGCCCGGGCGCTTATTTTAGTTCATTTCATGGATTTTTCTTCTCTTGCTGCTTTCTCACGGGAATGTTTGCTCTCCCAAATGCCACTACTAAACCGGAAATTAGATACCAGCATGGTCGTCTTCTAATTTCTTGCTTTTAATTTTGGATTCAGTCAAGCAACATAGCTGATGAAAAACAAAAACTTCATAGTTATAGCATCAATTTTAATCTCGCAACAGTAAAGTAGGCTGAAAACCATTCTACAGAGGCTACAGCCAAACAAATTAGCAGTGATGAAGGAGAAGGGCGAGAATTTTGCATAATAGTATCCATCACAGTTGTGCAGAATTTTATAAGAGCCGGACCTGTAATACCGGCCCACCTGCATTAAGCGCCTGGGGGTCCGCTGAATTTTTGCAAATAAGCGCCCGGGCGCTTAATACAGTATTTACGGTATAAAAGTTGCTGCACTCGAGCAAAGTATGTGTCTTTATACAAAATAACAACTGAATTTCCTTTATCTGATTTAATATAAAAACAATTTTTGGCTTTTAAAGTGTTAACAGCCTCTTTTTGTTTGTGATTCCGTTTGCTGTCATTGAGGTTTTTCTGTAGTTGTTGCAAGCATCGAGTTCTCCTTATAGTTGTCTTATTGTCAAGAGATAAATATTTAATGCCACTTTCTATTTCACAAACGAGGTGTTCTAAATCAAAATTTACTGTCAAAAGATCTAATTCCAATTTACTGAAAACCAAATCAGTCTGATTAATAATGGAACTGTAACTGGGAAAGGAAGAAGTAGGGGCCACACTTGTTTGTTTAGAAAAAAATCACGTTAAACTTACCATCAAGCTTTGCAATCTTAAAGGTAAACTCCACACTCCAAACAACTTTGTTTAAAATGAAAGATGAAGGTATCAATAACAACGTAGCATGTATAAAAATTTTCAATTCAAACTTAAAATTGATAAAATATATAAAAAAAAACTTTCATTTTTCCCCTCCCTCTGTGATCGACACTGGCACCACGTTTCGGCAACTGTTACTCACAAGTTGCGGAGAAGTGCGAAGGAATTTCGAAATCGTGACGTCACACATTGGACGCTATCGGTTAGTTGTCACGGCATTGAAATGGACTATGAATATGAAAACAAAAAAAAAACCCGATAGTGACGACAGTGATTTCGGTAACAGTGACAGCGATATACAATGCCCGTTAGCAGACTTAAATACTATCGCAACTTCTGCGATATACAGCCCTATGAATTAAACCGTTGAAACGGGATCTTCTGCTTGCCATGTCGGCGTGTGCACATTAGGGAAGTCTTAAAGTTAAGCTTCGAAACAAAATTGGGGAAAACATGAAAACGTTTGCATCTAAGCAGAAAGGACAAATCTACCCTAAGAAATAGATCCACGATATGAAGTAAGCCTAAAATCGTGGTTAGAAGAAATTTATTTCTTTAACTTTTGGAAAATCTCTGTTAGTTATGCTGTAGTGATACATAGGCTGCATTTTGAATTTGTTGTACTTTTTAATACATAAGCCACAGCCATATTACCGAAAGATACAGTATATACCATAGTTTAAAAATTAATTATATAGACTATGTATAAATTCTTTCATTTATCCACTCCGATTGCAATGGAGCACAACATCTAAAAAGTCCCCGATCTCATCATCGTTAGTGAACGCTCACGATCATTCACTTCTCTTTGCCAACCGGTTTTGCCAACTTACCGGATTTTCTGCTAAAATTACGTATGAACCAGTGGTTCAGTTTTCGCAGGGAAAAATTTTTTTTCTAGAGCATGCCTATTCTACATGTTTATTTGTAAAATATAAATTAGATAAATGCACTCTGAATTATTAGCGAATCCAGACTGCGGATTTTTCTTTCCTATTTTCATCAATAATCTGAATTACTATACATATGGATTTGCCTCAAAACTGAGCAATGAAGAAACAAAAACGAAAGCAAAATAAACATTTTAAAAGAAATCGATAGTGTAACAAAGCAGTTTGCAGCTCTTTCAGAATTTATTTATTTGCATGCTTAAATAAACTTCACTGATTTGTTTCAAGACATCATGCCCCAGAAAAGTTTCATCACAATTTAAATGAAACAGGCAACTTCATTGCTTCAGAAATATTAAGAGCAACAAAGCAGACAAAACTTCAAAAAAGGACCATTTCAATAAATAATTGATTTTCATATTAATGAACCAATTTCCATAGTCCCCTGAAGTTCATTTAACGAGATCTTACTGTATTCTTTTAAAAAATCTTATGAACTTTATTAAGCGTTTAGATAAAAGATTTTATGAAACCATTTACGAAAGAAAATAAACAGAAGACTTCTCTCTCGTTTTCTAATTCCTAAAGAAAAAATGAAATATTTACTCACTAAATAGAATTCTCTCCATGTTTCCAATTCATCTGGAGCTCTTCCTTTGAAAGCATGCTGACAATGGGACTTCCAAAGTTCTTCCGTATCTTCTATAAGATACTTTAAAACCATGCAATTTATTCAGTAATGTAAAATTAAAATTATTACTTTATTTAAGTGGCATTTGAAAGTACACTATTTACTTACTGGATTATAGTCTTCTATTTGGTAGAGTTGCTGGGGTGTGCACCTCACAAGGATGGGTTTCAAACGGTCATACGGAACACCCCCTGTATACTCAATGTCTAATCAAATAAAAAAAAAATAATAATAAAAATCAAATAAATAACAAATCAGCGCTGGACAAATTCCAAAAACCTGAATAGACAGTTGGCTACCACTCCAATTTTCATGGTAGCCAACCCAAAATAAACAAAATTGAAACCGAAACATAATGTATGGCCGGGAAATTGCAGCCATGCATTAATAGTTTCGGTTTGATTTTGATGGAAAATTTCAATAACAATTTAAAAGATTAGCAAAATACCAGCATTATATATTATTAATTATTGGTAATATCTTTTTTATAATTATTATTTTACTGTCGCCAAGGGTGCGTACTGTCGCCCATCTTGTTCATTATCTTTATGGACTGGATAGACAGGGGCAGCCGAGGCGATGAGCGTGTTTGTGTGGGCGACTGCCTGGTGGAGAGGTTGCTCTTTGCTGACGACCTTGTCCTCCTTGGGTCTTCTCGCACGAACCTTCAGCATGCACTAGACCGGCTTGCAGCCAAATGTGAAGAAGCTGGGATGAAGATCAGTGTGGCTAAAACCGAGGTTCTGGTCCTTTCAAGACAGCCTGCTCAGTGCGCTCTCCATGTTAGTGGAGCCTCATTGAGACAGGTGGAGAAATTCAAGTATCTCGGGATTGCATTCACGAGTGATGGACGGCAGGAGAAAGAATTGGATGCTCGGATCGGTGCAGCAAGCTGTGTCAGACGTGAACTGTGGCGATCCGTGGTAACGAAACGCGAGCTGAGTAACAAAGCTAAGCTCTCCGTCTTCAAATCCATCTTTGTCCCCATTCTCACCTATGGTCATGAGGCTTGGGTAATGACCGAAAGAGTGCGATCGCGGGTACAAGCGGCCGAAATGAGATTTCTGAGAGGTGTTGCAGGTGTTACCCTACTAGATAGAGTGTACAGCAATACAATAAGGGAATCTTTAGGTGTTGAGCTGCTACTTCTCCGCATTGAGAGGTCTCAGTTGCGCTGGTATGGCCACGTGATTCGGATGCCGCAAACTAGTCTTCCTAGGCAGTTGTTATTTTCCAAGCCGGTGGGTAAGAGACCAAGGGGTCGGCCTAGAACCAGGTGGCTAGACTACCTGGAGAATCTGGGTTCGAGTCGCTTGGATATTACCAGGGAGGACATGCGCCTGATGGCGGAAGATCGCGATCGCTGGAGATCCTCCATAGGGCTGCTGCCCCCGCGACCCTAACGGATAAGCGGGTTTGAAAAGTAAGTAAGTAAGTAAGTATTATTTTACTGATTAGCGTATTTCTCGAATTAAGCATTATTTATTTATTTATTTTTATAAAAAGCAATTCAATGTTGTTGGATGAATTTTCAAATGAATTTTTTCGACTTAAATAAAGGTCGAATCTAAAACATATTGAAAAAAAATATAAATAAAAAATAAGAGGTAAAAAAACACACACAGGATTCAAATTAGTGCATATAAAACACGAGCCACGTGGCCAATTGAAATGCCTTCCACCATCTCGTGAATGGCTGAACAGTGCACGCTACGGCTCTGCACACATACACAGGCAAGGACCCTCTAAGTATATATGCCAAGTCCCACCTGAATAAGTTTCTCCAACGCCATAGCCTCTCCTTGTTAGTCACCCTCCCTATAACCCTGATCTATCACCCTGTGATTTTCATCTGTTTTGGCCACTCAAACAGGCACTAGGAGATGAATGAGGGTGTCGAGGGCTTTGTCCACAATTGGCTGCTGAAACAACCTCAGCATCAGAAATTAACCAATATGCTGGGAAAGATGTGTTTCCAAAACAGGAGATTATGTAGAAATGTGATTTGTACTTGATTATTACTTAATAGCAAATAAAAAAAATTATATAACAAGAATGATTTTACCACCAAAGCGGATGTCATATATGAACATGTGAAGTGGCTAACCTTAATGTTTGGAATCTCTAGGCATCGGGCCAGGAACTGATGTCACTACTTACCATTCTATTATGGAGAGACACCATATGTGGTTTCAGATGGATGGAGCTCTACCGCACCATACCTGACATATATGGGATTGGATGAACAAAGTGCTCCTCAACAAGTGGATCGAACAAGGTGGGCCAGTGGCTTGGCCTCCCAAATCGCCAGACTTGACCCACTAGATTGTTTTCTTTGGGACTATATTAAATAACTGGTTTACAAAAGACCAATAACATCACCTGAAGATCTCAAGAATCACATCAGTGTAGAATGTGAAGTATCACTAATGAAACCATACAGGCGTCGTGAAGTCTGTAGGCTACCTTGCACAAATTCGTATCATTTGCAATGGTCAGTCTACTGAGCATTGTTTTAAATAAATGTGCATAATACAGTTATTGATTTGGTCTAATAAAAATAATGTTCTTGTGAGTTCCTGTGTTCTGCTGTCAGATTGGTGTCAATTTGGTGTGATTTTTTCCACCCTAGTGTAGTACTGATTTAATCATTCATGCCTCATTCTCACGGTCAATTTAGTGGTTTGATCCACACTAATGGTTTTCTCTGCAAAAGATGTGAAGTACCTTACCAACTTTAAGCCATTTTTTTCTTTAATTTTTCCCCAATCAAGCAATAATTTTAATATTCGATTTAAAGTAATTCAATTTACAACTTTGCAATTGACACTATGGCCCATATTTAGAGTGAGCGCTCTTGCTCAAACCATTGTTGAGTACAAATTCAATAATATGAAAATTGTATTCAACAATGTCTTGAGCAAAAGCGTTCATGCTGAATATGGGCGTATGCCTTTATCTGTCATAGTTTAGGAGATCAGTTTCCAAAATTCTTCTACACTTTCTTGCATACTCTTGAAAATGTCACTACCAAGTAGCCCCTATTCTGCTTAGTAATAATATTTTAAATTTCATTAACCTATACCAAATACACTGAACAGACAAAACATTATGACCAACGCCACAGTGGTGAATGAACTCGTCTGAATCACGTGGAGGGCACGTAATTAAGTGGGAATGGCATTTAACTGCTGCTGGAGAAGTTAAGGAATCAGTCTTGCACTAATTTTTGCGAGTGATGGGAAAGGTGCTGATCTAAGCGAATTTGATAGAGGGCAGACTGTAATGGCCCGAAGACTCGGAACGAGTATCTCCGAAACTCCACGACTGCTAGGTTGATCACCATCTGCTATTGTTAGTATTTATGCAAAGTGGATAAATGACAGTGACACCAGCAGTAGATGCCAAGGTATTGGACGCCCACACATCATCAAAGAAAAAGGAGACTGTCCGGCTTGGTAAAGCAAGATCGGCATCAGATAGTGGCTCAGCTGACAGCCCAATACAATGCAGGTCCAAGTACAAGTGTTCAGCAGACACTGTTGGATATGGGCCTGCGCAGCAGACATCCCACTCATGTGCCTCTGTTGACCAAGCGTCATTGTCAACTATGCCTACACTGGGCCTGGGAACATCGAGACTGGATCATGGATAAGGTCGGATGAATGACGATTTCTTATTCATCATGTCGATGGTCGTGTCAGGGTATACCGATTTCCGGCGGCGAACAGTCCCCCCCCTCCCCCCTGTACAGCAGGCCATACACAGGCAGGGGGTGGGGGTATTATGCTTTGGGGAACGTTCTCATGGGCGGCTCTGACACCCATAGTTGTGGTAGAACAGACCATGAAAGCTGCGGACTATTTGAACATCACTGCGAACCAGTTGCACCCTTACATGGCGTCTGCCTTCATGTGGGATCCAGGTGTTAGTAAAATACAAAACCATTTCTAAACATTGACTAGGATACTACCCGCTCAACCCATACATCCCTCCAATCCATATTCATGTTTCTGGTCGTGGCAACTCTAAAGATCGGGTAGCCTCTTCATCCGTGTAAGGTCCAGCTTGGAGAGTTAGTGGTAAAGAGTGCATTAACTTACAACTCCTGGCAAGAAATATCGGATATTTATTTCTAGTTCAGCTAAATTCATAAAAAAGCGCAAATTTTCTCAAAAATAATGGACGCATCCAAAAGGGATGAAGCATAAATTACAGAAAACACTTTATTCTATAAATGAGTAATTAAGCATATAAACAAAACATCATTTCTGCTTGAAAATATACATTAATATAACGAACACAGTGGAAAAAAAGTTATGGATAGCCTTTTGGCTTGGAAATAAATATGGGATAATGCCAAATAAACGTGTCAAATATTATCAAAAACTGTTTTTAATATTTGGTAGCCCCGCCTTTTGACTTGATTATTGCCTTAATTCTTCGAGGCATTGATTCATATGAGTTTATGCATCGGTTTTCACTGATTTTCCCCAACATTGACGAATTGCTTCTTTCAGCTCGGACTTGTTGGTTGGTTTGTACAAATCAATCATTTTCTTTAAATCCCACCAAAGGTTTTCTATTAAATTTCCATCAGGACTTTGAGCTGGCCATTTCATCCGTCGGATTCGATGATCCTCGCAGTATTTGGCAACAGCCTGAGAACGATGGCAAGGTGCGTTATCGTCCTGAAAGACAAAGTCATCCGAATCACCAAACGAATCTTCCAACGTTGGCAGAAGAAACTGATCCAAAATGTCTATATAGGTCGCACTGTTGACAGTGCCATTTAAAATGCACAATTTTCCAGGTCCTGCAAACGTCACACATCCCCAAATCATTACACCCTGTGGAAACTTTACACTGGAACTAAGCAGTCAGGTTGGAATTGTTCTCCAGACAAACACACTGTTATTATCACCGCTCCCTAAGCAAATCCTGCACTCGTCACTAAAAACAACTCGTTTCCAATCCTCCACTGTCCACTTTGCATGGTCTTTGGCCCATTGCAAGCGTTTACGTCGATGCTCGTTCGAGAGCAACGGTTTCTTCTTTGCTTTCTTGAATGAAAACCCAGCCTCGTCCGATCACAGACCTTGACGCCGCATTGTTCCCACTCTCGGTTCATCAATCGGGATGTTGATTTTCGCATCCGTTTACAGATCCGGATCAGTTTTCTATCGTCGGATGCACTTGTCGTCCTCGGTCGCCCACATCTTTTCAAATTCTGCACATTGCCACGAGAGTTAAACTTATGCCACAGACGTGACACCGTGCTCTGGGAACATCTCAACAAAGCTGCGACTTCTAATTGAGTTTTTCCTTCTTTTAGCAGGCGGACAAGTCGAGTTTTTACATCAGTAGACAGTTCTTTACCTGGAGCCATGATACTCTAATTTTCTGTCGTCTACTAACCTCGATAATTGTGAGCAGTTATAAAAGAATAAATAATTTGAATAACATTTGCATATTCGCAAACAAAATATATGATTGGATGTTACTCACTGAATATATCGCGTATTTTTTCCAACCAATGAGACTATCCTATTCTTTTTTCCAACACGTCCGTATTCATTGCATATTTCAAAGAATCTTTTTTTTTTCCAATTTTTAACAGTAAATCGTATTTATAGATTAAAGTGTTTTCTTTAATATATGCCTCATCCATTTTGGATGCGCCCATTATTTTGGAGGAAATTTAAGCTTTTTTATGAACTTAGCTGAACTAGAAATAAATATCCGATATTTATTGCCAGGAGTTGTATATTTACTTTTTATTTCCTAGTCATTGACCATTTTGATTTATTTCGTATTCAATACCCATTATTCAGTAAAGTTTACAAGAGAGACAACCAGATTCAATCCCCAAAGAAATTGTTTAAACTTTTTAATAATCATATCATTTCATTTATTAATCTTTAATAGAATTGAGTAATTTAAATATATACAATGGAAATCAGTTATTTTTGAATATTTACATGATGATGAAAACGTTTTCTAAATCCATTACTGTGGATTGCTGATTCAGGCAAAGGATGGAATAAGAATGTAGGAGATTACCGTGTTTGTCCTAGGGATGGTGGTCTTGGCTGGCGTCGGCGTCCTGCCTCTCTAGACGAAGGTGGCCAGGGAGGTCGTTGCGGTGCTCTGTCGATCTTGGTTCGTCTTCATGTTGTTTTCTTGCATTTGCCTATTCTAATTTCTTCTCAATTTCGAAGGGTATTTTTGACAACAATGCATAAATTCTAATTTCTTCTCAATAAATTTATTGAAAGAACTATATAACTGGTTCTAACATTATAATACTGGTGGGTAGGTGTTTTCCTGTCTACTTCATCTTCAAATTTCTACTTCAATTTGAATAATTTCATAACCGATTCGTTTCCTCATCATCTGCAGCCATCTGCACTAATTTGCAGCTACTCGGCATCAACCATGGTCTGCCAAATTTCTTGATCATCAAAGGTGAATCTTCTTTCATTGGAGCTAAAGATAAAAGCTCTACCTAGCATCTCATTGTCAAATCATCTTAAAGGTAACAGTTCGGAATTCAAACGGGGAGAGTACCGTACTGAGAGGTGCCTTCGCGACTCACCTTCCCAACTTCTATTCAAGCCTGGTTTCAAAGTGAAACCTACATCCTGTAGACTCAAGTGTTCGATTAACTTCCAATTCTCAGTTTCATATCAAATTTAAAATTTAGAAAACTGTAATGATGATAAGTCCAATCAACAAATGAAATTGTACAACTGCAATAAGTTGAACTTCGAATATTGATGTCCAAATAAACTGTCTTCACACAAAATAATATTCATAAAGTAAGGGAGGGCCTCACACTCAAAACTGGAAATGGAATCTTCCAGCAGGTCAGCGCCCCATGTCACAAGGCTTGAATTGTGCTGGAGTGGTTCGAGGAGCATAAGGATGAATTCCAATTAATGTCCTGGCCACCTAACTGGCTGGATCTTAATCCGATAGAGCACATTTGGAATGTCATGGAGCGGCAGCTCAAGAGCTCAAACATCACCATGTCGGAATATCTCAACTTTGCGTGACCGCTGCTTAGACATTTAATACAACCTGTCTCCAGTCATCTAACAAGAACCTGTGGCATCCATACCAAGGCAAGTTGCAGCTGTTTTGTAGGCCAAAGGTGGCGCAATGCGTTATTGAGTAGATGGTCATAATGTCTTGGCTCTTCAGTGTAGTTTTCTAGTTATATGTTCTATTACCAGACTTTTGCCTCACCATGTATATAGACACACAGTCAAGCCATAATATTATGACTGCAAGCTAGTAAACAGAACAACCGCTGTGTGCAGCATGGAGAGAGTCAATAAGATGCTGGATGTGTGATGGAAAATCCATGATGAATCGGTGATCCCATTACTACTGAATTAGATTTATGTCTGGGGTATTAAAGGGCCACAGAAAGAAGTAGAATGCTTAGTTGTGTCCATCCAACCATCCCCGGACAATTCTGTTGGTATGGCATCTCGTTTTGTCCTGCTAGGATATCCCATCCACCCCAGGGAAGACTGTCAACAAGTACGAGTTATAGCATCCCAAAATTTTCATTCTTGTGCCTACCCATGTCTAGCATCAAAGAAAAATGATATAATTCTGATTACTGAACTTTTGTACTTTATCTTGCAACTTTAATTTTGCTAGGACCTTTTTCTTTTGACCAATGCTAATTGTTTTGATCGATGAATTTGGAAAAGATGTGTAAACTGAGCAGTATTTTATTGTTTTGATTGCTGCTTCTCCTTGATTATATGATTCGCTCCAGCGACTGCCAGCATTTGAGTCAATCAAACATCTTTTATTGCAAAAGCATTTTTGACAATGGCAGTTTGTAAACAAGTTGCGGTGTTTTTTAATTCTTGAAAGCTGTAAACAAAAAGCATTTGAAGGATTTTTTTGAATTGTTGCCCTCGAGAAAATAAAAGGAACAGAGATGAGGAGAAGGCGGCCAGGGAGAGAGGACCAGAGAGAATCAGACAAAAATGGGCTTTGATGAAAAATTCACTGAAACAAGAAAAGCCTATCCTGCTCATTAAAACGAAATGAGAAATTCCTTATGACTGATTGACATAGAGGATTAGTTTGTAAACAGAAGACTGATTCATGCATCTTAGTCATTATGCTCTGGACTTTTTCACGAACCGTTGATTGTGAGTAGAGATTGAATACCAAATTTTCTGCTAATGAGTTCGAGAGACGATATTGATTGTATCGACGACAAAAGTGCTTACAAGTTTTCTAAAAACCATCTTATCAATTCCCAGAGAGTGCAATTCGACAAACTGTAGACCAGTTTCATGTTCGATCACAATCGACTAACAAAAACTATTTCATGAGCTCAGCAGTCGAGGATCGAGTTATGTTGGACAAATGAGTTTCCCAACAGCTACAAGCCCAGTAAGATAGACCATTATCCATTGTGCTAAGACAAACCAACTTGGTTCATTGTGAGGATGTCTGCACTTCCCCCACCTAATGTCCCAAGAGCATGAGGACCTCGAGAACCAATCCTGTAGACAGCCGACCCACAAAAACAGTCCAAGCCATGGAAGTTTGAAGGCGCTTCCAAATGGAGTTGTTTCTGTGGAACGACGAGACCTTGCATATCCCTTGATGTCGTCTGTTCCTGATCCTGTGCCCGTTTCTGAATGAGCCTACAAGCCACGCCGGGAGAACTCTCATAAATTGCAGGTAATGGATGGGAAGAACTCTCCCTCTACAAACAACACCCCCTCTCTCTTCCTGTTCTCCACAAAACATTCCTTTTGATCCCCTCTCCCTTCTGTTACTAGAGTCTAGGTTACCAACTGTTTCTAAAGAAAGAAAATATTAATAAAGGAACTTTTAGAATTTTCCAATTTGAAATAAAAAAATCCCTCTGGATTAATCTGCTTTTTGATAATTTGAGAATCAGAGCATGATTAACCCGGTGTTTTGTACTTACTGTGTTTGATTTAAACCTTTCCATTTAATATTTTAAGAATGCTTCCCAGAAGTAATTTTAATTCTACGTCCTGGTATTTTCTTAGCACCCTCGCCAATAAAGGGGAATGAAAAGTGATGACACAGTGGCTGATAAGAAACGAAAACTTTTGAAACACGATAGAATTAAGTTTTGTTATTTGATTAAACAATCTGGCATTCTTTGGACAGTAATAGAACTAGACCCTTTCTTCTGTAATATAAGTGGACTGCATAATATTCCAGATAATTTAAGGGGAAGAAGGAGTATTGGTCCCATAATGAGAATTCCCAGAGACTCTCTTAGAAAACTTCAGTTATTTGACTTAAGATTTATTGTCGACTGAATAATTAGTATGAACTGGAGAAAATATTGAGTTAACAGATATTCTCGACTATTTACCTGTTTAAAACGATCACAGTAGTATTTCCCTGAAATGAATGCTTACCTGGCCCCAGAAAGAAGACTGACGAAAACTTAGTACTGTACTTAAATAACACGTTTTGATTTTTGTGGGAAGAATCTGGGAGTATTCTTTTATGGTTCTGTCTATGTGTTTTGTGATCAAGGGTAAACGTTTTATCTCAACATTGGTAAAATCCATATTTGACATGAGGTTCACCCGTCCTAGCTAATAATATAGTCTGACTGGATTTTATTTGTCAGATCTTCCTTGAGAATAATTAAGGCTCCAAATTATTTATCAACCATTGCCCCGAATTCAGAACCCATTTGATTGTTGGAAAAAAAAAAAAAAGAAAAAAGAATACAATGAACTATTATAATTATTTAATTATGACCTACAGCTAAAGAGGTTAGGTTACGTATAGATGAATTAACATTGATTGCCTCTCTATAATATGTTGAATAACTGTGAACATTAACTTGAATAAGTAAGTATGTGTTGTGTTTTTGAGTTAAGGAAATTTTGAAGGTGATTCATCACATATCACAACGATTATTTCTTAATAACGAATATACAATCATAATCCTAATGATTACCCATGCTCATTAGGTAGTTGTTGAGTTGTTGTATGCTCGGGACTTTATCCATGTAAGTAAGTTGTTGTTAAGACCTAGACTTAGTTTTGTTTTCAGCAATCATCTGATTTTGGCTAACCCGACAAACCCCTGCAATAACGGCCCCCACCAACGAAAGCCTTGCGGAATGTTATAGAACATAGATGAACTGCAATGGTGGATAAAAATACAAATTGGGTGGGAGTGCCTTTCAGTGATATTAGTGGACCCAAACAATGCCAAGAAGTTAACACAGCCACTACCAGATTATTTTCTGCCAACAATGATTGCAGGGTAATTCTTTTTGGAGGTTTCCTGCTAAATACTATAATGTCCATCCCACTTAATGGAGTAGAAACCCAGGTTCATTGTAAAAGGCACCTTTTGCCAATAATGAGAGATCAATTCTGTACTACAATGCAAACTGTAAAAGCTTCTACCAAAGCATCTTTGTCACCAATCAGCTTTGGAGCCCCATATGCAATAGGGTGCACTGTCCTTGTCAATACACATTGACAGCACCTTGGTTCATTAAGAACAGTAAGTTGCTCAACAGTTGCATGTCAATTGATCTTCGCAGTTGACGTTCACCCCAACATTAATTGGTATGGTGCTCTGCAGTATCAGTGCTGTTTACTCACTTTGGTGTTGTTTGTCAAATCACTATACACTTTAAACACAAAAGTACGTAAACAGTTCGCAAATTGGGTCTTTTGGAGACCCTACTACCATTAGGCCAAAAGTTAATAATCATCCCAGATGATTATTTTACCCATGACAGCAGTGGATGATAAATAAGATGATAAATATAAAAAGACAAAATCGAACCAAGAACAAAAAAAAAAAAAGGTAGGTCGCAGCGGTAATGGTGACTTCAGCAACAAAGAAAGGTCCAATTACTCAATCATGCATTAAACTGCACCAAACATTAACCTTTGGGCTGTCGTGTATAAGCTCCCTTAGAATGTGGGAGTTTTGTGAGCCCCAAATGCGGCAGTTGTGTCGATTTACTGCTCCGAAAGCATGGAATGTGCCTCATTAGAAAACAAAATGTCCTCAAAGAAGGTGGGATCATTGTTGATTTTTTTGGAGCATATCCTCAGCAAACTTCTTGGGTTTCAGTTGGTCATCTGGCTTCAGTTCATGCATCATCTGGATTTTGTAGGGTGTAAGACGAAGGTGGTGCTTCACTATTTTATGTACGGATATCATTGGCATATCCAGTTGACGAGCCGCTTGGCGAAGTGATTTACGGGGACTACGATCGAATGCCTCCCTGACCTTTTTTACTCTGTGGTGTCGCTGAAGGTCTACCGGCATCCTTTTGTAACAGGCTGCCTTTGTTTAAAAATTTTTCATGCCATAGCTTAATTGACTTATGATTTGGAGGATCCTTTTTAAACTTTTGTTTTAAACATTCTCTGAACTTTAATCATTGACTTAAATTCCACAAGCCGTAACACGCATTGAGCTTTTCTTGAACACTCGCCATTGTTTACTGCGTCTTGCGAAGAAACTTTTTGAAAAAAAAATCACGTTAAAATCTGTAATAGTTTTTGAGTAATAAACATGTATAATATGGGAGATAATTTAGAAACACCCTGTATTTTATCCACTCATATTATTCCATTGTACTATATTTTTGTTTATAAGGGCATGAAGTATGCATCCTTGATAAAGCTGGGAATAAATGGCAAAACTAGTCGGAAACTCGTATTCTCCCGTTATTGTATTGCAAAGTCTCTACCAATTTCATTACGGTATATCTATATATATAAAAGAGGACATCCACAGACTGACTCACTGACTCATCATCACACAGCAAAATCCACTGGGGCCACCGACTCAAAACTCAGTGGGATCATAGGATAGATAGCGCAGGGGCGTGCTAAAACAGGGGTTTTCGATATTCAGACCCAATAAACGATCTTCGAATTTTAAGCATGCGGGGGGGAAATCGATTTTCGGGGAAGTTTCACAAAAATTTTTTATATTTTGATGCAACTTCGCGGGGAATAAAGATAAAGCAACGAAACTCGGAGGGAAGCTTCTCGGGGATATTTACAAAGAAAAAACAGTTGTTTTTTTTATTTATTTCGATTTATGAGAGGGGCCAGGAGGGCCTAAAGATTAACCCCCCCGTTTTGTGTTTTTGCCGCCTAACTCCAATGCAGAAATGCAGAGAGCATCAAAATTGCGCATGAGGGAGGATGTAAAAGAAGTATATAAAAAGGGAGCGTTCGTTGATTTTTGAAAATCGATTTTAGGGAGGCAAAAATCCAAAAAAAAATCCCAAAATGCCTAAATTTGAGGTTCGCGTCCGGTCAACCCCAATCAAAGTGGCAAATTCACTTACGACTTAAGCTAAGTTTCCATGCATGCATTTTTGACGCATTTATAACTGCGTCTCGACGCAGAAAGCAAATGTGCATCTGAACACACCTAGACGCACATTGCAACAGCTCTTGACGCACTTAATTTGAACGCAATTATCAGTTTCCATGCATGCGTGAAGTCTACGCAGAAAGTTCAACTGCGCATGCGTCATGAGTTTATGTTTTGCAATTTTTCTCGTTAGAGGGAGAAGCTTCTCTCTAACCATCATAGCCAGCACCTTGGTGTTTTTCGGATTTCTTAAAATATCATTATTAATTTCTGGTGTCCGAGCACAGAGTCCATCAAATGAAGAAATGGAATTGATGGAAGGATTCCTCTGCTTTCTTACCGTAGCATGTACAGCATTATCTGTACATGCAAACCTAAATAAAAGAAAACATCGGTATTGTGTTCGCCCATATCTTCGAGATCGTAACTCAACTGGAGAACATGTTTATAATGTGAGTTTTATTATAATTCAATTTAACTCAATGGTTACTCATAATTCATCTCAATGTTTAAATATGTGATTCAATTTTATTTAGATTCCGCGTATGTTAAATGACGATCCGGAGATATTTCACGGAACATACTGGATGAATAAGGAAACATTTCATCATCTCTTATCCTTGGTCGGGCCCAAATTAAAAAAAAATAGATTTAACGAGAGAACCAATATCACCAACGCTTCGACTATTAATGACAATTGAGTGAGTATCAGAGCTTATCAATAACATAATTAATAATTTGCGGTTTGCTCATAGAAATTTTTATTTTTTTTTTTAGCTTTATGGCATCAGGAACATCACAGAAAAGAACTTCCCAGATATATAAAGTTGGAAGGGCTACCTTCACAAAGATTATACGAGAAACCTGTATTGCTCTATATCAAGTTTTGCAGCCTATATACTTACCAGTATGTAATGACCAATAGTACTGTTTCTAAAATGAAAGCAAGCTATTGAAAAATATCAATTTATACACATCCAATTTGAGATGCTTAATTGAGAATATTTGTTTTCGTTTCTCCAAATGCTCTTTCCAATTTTTAGATAAATAAATAATGATTGAATGTTGTTTGTTGTAAATCTTTAGCACTTACTGGCTTGTAAAAAAAGATCACGAGTTTGAAAATTATATTTCAGCCACCAACTCAAAAGATGTGGCAGAAAATTTCAGAGGATTTCACGCATCTATGGAATTTTCCAAATTGTGTGGGTGCATTAGATGGAAAGCACGTCAATATAATCTGCCCAGCAAATGCTGGCAGTTTATATTATAACTACAAAGGTTGGAAAATTTCTTTTTATATACAACGTGTTTTTAATTCAGAAATCAAAAAAGGAACTTATCAGGTTTTAATTTGAATGTATTCCTCTTTTTCAATTTCACTGCATTAAAGGTGCACATAGTATTGTTCTTTTGGAAAGCTGTGATGCGCAATATAAATTTATAACGATTAATGTTGGATCTTTTGGCTCAGAAAGTGATGGAGGTATATTCCGTAGATCAACATTAGGAAAAAGAGTAAGAAACCCTATTGCAAACTGCTTGTACATATACTGTTGCTTTTTCTTTAATGTTTACTCTATTATGGTTTTTTAGATGATAGCCGGGTTGCTGAATTTACCTGAACCATCTGCGATACCTGGTATAGATCAAAGAATGCCGTTCGTCTTTGTAGCAGATGAGGCGTTTCCATTAATGGTAAATTTAATGCGCCCTTTCCCTGGAAGGGATTTAAACCATGCGAGGAGAGTTTATAACTACAGGTATAATGTAAAGATTTTTTTTCTTTTCTTTTAGTGTGATGATGTTTAATTTAATACTTGAAAATACTACAATTACATTTCAGACTTTCAAGAAGCCGCAGAATTATTGAGAATGCTTTTGGGATCCTCACAGCAAGATGGAGAATTTTAAAAAATACCATACAGATGAATCCAACTGGTGTGGAAACAATTGTGAAGGCAACTTGTGTCCTTCACAATTTTTTAAAATCAGTTGATGCCAATAAACCCCATAGGTGGGGGGCATTTTTTTTTTTTTGGCTAATACAATGATGTAAATTTGTAATGCTTTTTCCATTATTAAAAATTGGTTGCTTTTTTCTATAGCCAAAGAACATATTGCCCAGCAGGGTATGTCGATTATGAGGATCGTGAGGGGTTCATCCATTCTGGTGACTGGCGCACCATAACCCAAGGTCTTCCTAGTGTCAGTCGTCAGAGCTCGACTAATCATTCCAAAGAAGCTGCAAATGTCCGCGATCAATTCAGTCCGTGTCTGAATTTCGAAGCGTTATTAGGGCTTTGCAGAGGTGCTATTTGTATTTTAGTTCTGGTTAGTTTTGGTTGTATACGATTTTTTTTGTTCTAATAAAAATCTGTTTATATCTAAATTTCAATTCATTTGTTTTTTCCAATATATCTTTACACTTTTAATTCATCTTTACACAAATGTAAATAGTACAGTGGAAATATTGGCAATTTCATTTATTTTATTTTCATGTAATTTCGGTAATTCTTTGGTCATTTTATATCGTTATTGTCTTTTATGTTTACATTGTTTTCATTTCATTTTAAATAAAATAACTGATTACCACATTCTTTTAATAGGTACACTCTTGAAAATTTATATGACCTTTCGCGTTTGTTTAGAGGGCGCGTCCGCTGGAAGGTTAACAAAGCAAGTGCGCTTGCGCAAAACAATCATGTGATGTAGAAAGATTTGAGACGCACTTACAAGTGCGTCAAGAAGTAGAAAGCCTATCTACTTCACTTTTCTGCGTCCAGACGCATGAACTCCAGACGCACATCAACCAAGATTCGGAGACGCAGATATCTGTTTCCATGATACGTGTGTCAAGATGCACCAATTTATGCGTCTAGACGCAGAGACGCAGTTAGAAACGCATGTATGGAAACTAAGCTTTAGATATTTGGACCAAGAATAGTTCACATAATTTGCAAAAAAACTAATTTCTGCTTTTTTTTCATAATTTACCCCCTTTGCCCCTCCATATAAATATGAGATTTCTCGAAGTTTTCCAGTATTTCGCGAGTAAAAATAGGCCTAGATTAATGGAATTTGGTATGGTTATGGCAATTAACGAGATCAATTATCTGCTTAGTTTATTTTTTGATTATCTGGGTCCAATTTTCCGGTATTTTATGTTTTCAGTTTTTTTACCGGATTTTTTTTTTTTTTTGGTTTTCTCAAATTAACATACAAACTCACATGTTGAAAGCTTAGGTTTTACATTAGTCATAAAATATAGATTTTGTTCTTTGATTTAAAATTTATTTCAAGTATCTAAGACTATGTTTCGTTTTATTATGAACCAGCTGATATACACAGCTTTGCTCGGGCTTTGTTTTGATGAAGTTTTGCAATTTCTGAATGTGAATATACAGAAAAATTGAACATTATTCTCCACCTTTTTTCTCCGGCACTGCGTGAAACTCACTCGGCTATAGACAACATTCCAAAATGAGGCTATCCATCGAGAGCAGTTTAAAAGAATTCTTTTCGATTCTTCAAAATGATTGTTTACTATATTAATTCAAGCTTCTTTCATGTGTGTATTTTTTCTGTATATTCACATTCAGATATTGCAAAATTTTATCGAAAAAGAGCCTGAGCAAGGCTGGGTATATCAGCTAGTTGTATATATTGTGCAATGTGCTGTAAGATATATTAAATATTACTACCTCCGTTCAGAAATGATTATCCGTTTTGATCAAAATTTTTGTTCAAAAATGATTGTCTCTTTTGAGAAAATAAACAATTTGAGCGAAAAATTATTTTGCGAATACTTTTAATTTAATTATATTTACAACGGTAGGTTAATTAATTTGTATTTAAACAATTTTGGGCAGTTTTGATCGCCTCTGAACTGCAGTTTAACATTACAGGAAGTCGTCCAACATTTCTCGTCGCATCTTTGCCAATGTGCTGTAATTTATAATTATTGCCATTGTAGGATGCCATTTCTCTGATCATCAGACAGGTTTTTCTTCTTGCGTTGAGATGATTCCATCTTTTCACAGTTACCTTAAGCCCACTAAGAACAAATATTTGAAGATTTTCAAAATTTGAAATTTTACGACCATATTATGCAAAGAAAACGTGACTTAAGAACATATAAATTAATGAACAGCTTGCAATAAAGTCAAAAAAAGGACAAGTGAATAATTAATGTGCTTATGTTTAACAAAAGTATCAAAACGGACAATCATTTCTGAACGGAGGTAGTATATGCTAGTAGTAGGCAATAGTATAGATGTTCAAAAAGTATCGATATCGAATTTTTCGATGTTCTTGAATCATCGAATTTCATTTTGATGCCATTAAAACATTTTGAATTCATTATTTATTGAACAACAAACAACAAACATTTGATGTTTAGTACTTAACAAGTACATTTAGTTAATGATTAAAGGTATGACCATAACATCTATTAAACATTGATGTTTAATTTCGAAGTCAGTTTTTATGACATCGCCTTCCATTATTAATTGGGTAACTGCAGAACTGGGTAACTGCTCTAACCAAGCCCTAAGGTCATGAAGATAGCG
>JAHWFO010022855.1:82012-120589 GCA_023313115.1 Rhysida immarginata
AGGTAGGCGTTCCATTACAAACCCTCACAGAACAACTAATGATTATTAGTTAATAATTATTAATTATTATACATACAGGCTTCGTATGTATTGAACCCCCGCCCCCCGCTTCGTACTTTCCCTGGTTATATTACCGGATTTTCATCTGTTGATTATTATATACAATTTTTCATAATACACAATTTTGATTTTTTTGAACTATTATTTTGGGTTAAAGTGCAGAATGCTAAATTTTCCTCGAAAGTGTTAGCAGCCATATTAACAATATGGCCACCATAGATGTGGTATGGAAATCGGATTCACCCTACTGCCTATTTAGACTTCTCATTATGTTGCGAAGAGTGGATAATTTTATCTTATCAGGAATTTATTTATGCAGTGAAAGTGTTACAGGGCTTGAAATTCAAATTTTGTAACTGAAGGGGAGTTGAGCTCTTTGGGAGGGAAGCAATAAGTTATGGGTTATACAAGTGATTTTTCAATATACTTTAAGTTTTGTACATAAATGTGTTAAAAATAATAAAATACCAAAAACTCAGTCATAAAATAAGTGTAATAAATTCTTATATTTCAATAAACAAAAATTAAATACTACAAAAATATTTGAAAACGAGTGTGTCTTGATATTTAGCAATCTACATGATTTTGAAGCATCATCTAAACAATGCTAATCTATGAGCTACCCAATAAATTCCTATACCTTTAATATACTTCTCTTGACGATACTGCAATGGTGACGATTGGAATATGATATTCCATTGGTTCAAAAGTTAGATCTCTATGAAAATAGTCAACAATACTAATTGATGACAAATTAAACCCATAATCTAATGATTTACGGATGGAAAAGTGTGATAGTGTCCAAACTTATATTGTAAGATATACAGAAAAAAAATCTTAATAAAATCATAAAAACTTTTACTATGATTAAATTTCATGGGTGGGAAACACCCCTCCTGAAAGTTTTTTTGGGTGCGATTTTAAAATTTTGGACAAGAATCCCGCCATCCCACCCTGAATTTCAAGCCCTGGGTTAACAAATGAATTCTAAATGGATTAATAAATTATTATACGAGGGTTGGGGCATAAGTCATGGCAACTATTTTTTTTTTATGAGAATTCAAGCATGGGTGGAAAATGTGAAATATACAGATGAAAGAACAAGGAATGGACGAAATGTACGGACATTTAACAACATGCCAACACTTTGCTTCTCATGTTTATTAAGGTAGTTGACAACATTACAGGTTTCATGTTCTGGAATCATGAAGCCTGTAATGTTTCATACGTTTCATGCTTCTGGAAAATTTATTCTGGAACACGATTACAGATTTCATTTTCCAGAATAAGTAACAGAAATCAAAATAGAGAACGGCTCTTTTGATATACGAGCCTTGTTCAACTCGGGTTACATCCACCTTGCACGGCGGTTGACTGAGAACTGATTTAACATTGCTCTCTGCGCAACATCAGGAAAACTTACGGAGCCATCTAATGTTGTGGAAACATACTAGCAGTCACAGCTTCCTTGAGACATATGACATTTTATGATACCATCCCTTAGCTCTGAGAAAAAAAAATAGTTGCCATGACTTATGCCCCAACCCTCGTATATTTTTTGTAAACTCTACTTATAAGAGCTTTCATCAATTCTGATTTGTGCATAAACCGAATCTGGTTTTTAGGGGGCATTTTTCGGAAAAAAAAAAATATATTAGTATAAAATCTGGGCTTATACACGTGTATACTTGTACGTGGCATTTCCTTATTAGATCCATGCTATTTTAATCTGGATTAGAGGTTACAACTACAATGTATCTTTAATGTGCTTCATATTGTTACATGAGATAAGCTTTTCAACTACAGTAACATGTAAAAATTATTCAATACTTGATAAAGTATGGGGGATGGGGGTCATTTTCTGAATTTCATTTTTCCTAGTTGTCTGTAAGGTTATGTTAAAGTTATGTTAACAAGATACAAAAAAAGAAGAAAATCTAAAAGACTTTCAGAAAATCAACATTTATTAGTTTCAGTAGTATTAATAAAAGTAAACTTACCGTCTATGTTGTCTTGTAAAACTCTAATACACATTTCATAGAGTGAAGGGATTTCTAAAATACAGAATAAAATTAAAATCATATATAAAAATATTCCACTAACAAAAGTCTATCATCAGATTAATAACAAAAAAAAAAAAAAAAAAATACACAACATGCTCTATAGTATTTCCTCAAGCCCATTTTGAATGGGTGTTCCACCTGGCTGATTTCACCATGTGCCCAGTTAATAAAATTTTCTTATAATTTTATTATATTATGCAGCACGTTTCTTTAATCCACTCAACTACTCCTTCATTTCTTTCAACAGCTAAAAATTTTCTTGAGAGAACAGTTTTCAATGACATACCTAATGAACCATGAGCTTTTCTTCCAGAAAATACCTGAGTTCGGTTGTGCTTTGAACTCATGAAGAGTGACGTGTCAATTTCCTGAAGACCTGCAACATGAAAAATTATACAAGAAATATTAAAATATGTTTTTGAAAGAAATGAAATAATTTCTATGTATAACAAGAAAGTAAATCGAAACTTATACAAAAAAAAGATGAGAAATATACTAAGGTCATATTTTGATTTTTTGGTAGGTCATACCCTAGCTATCATTCCTCGAATTTTTGTTCGCTCATTACGGGATACCCTGTATAAATCAGGACAGAATAACTAAAATCGGGACAAATAAGCATCCTGATTTACCTTCAAAAAAGCTTGGGACTGTCCCAGCAAAATGGGACCCCTGGCCACCTTATACTACAACGTATCTATTTATGAATTGGCCTGAAGATGGACTCGTATACAAGACAGCCCTGAATTTTGACAACCCTCATAAAATTTGTATACTATACTATAAGGCTGCAAATATAAGAACAAGTGAGATTTTAAAAAGTACATTTTAAGGGAAAAATAATATAGTTTTATATAGGCCATTACAGTTAGTGATTTCCTTAGGAAGGACGAAAAATATTCTTAAGAGCTTCTGATAGCACTCCAATAAGCCACATTCCATCTAAAGCACACATTCCTTTTCACAGATCTCTTCAGGGACTGGCAGGATGCCTGGACCACAATCACTAAAATCAAACCTATACACAAATTCTACCTAATATCTCAACAAACTCTATCCCATTCAGCCCCTATGTTACAGAGATGATCATGGATCTGGGTTCGACTCACCAAAACACTTCCTAGGCAACTGCACCAATGCAAAAGTCTGTGTAGCCCACAAACACCGATACACTGATCTCGCACTACTGGGATTATCAACAACCTATTGCCTGTAGTGTATTATTAGTCCCTTGCTACTGAACTATTTTGTTGTCTTTTCTTCCCAAGCAATTTTGGCAACAAACTTTTAACTGCCTGTCAATCTTCGGATCTTTTTTTTCGTTGTGCTCTTCTTTTCTCCCTCGGCCCTTCTCAGCATCTATACCTCCACCTAACCTTTTGTGACTCTGTGTTTGTACACGTCCAATGGTTTTTAATCCTGGTTTTCTTTCATTGTACGGTCCACTTGACTAGGATCTATAAATTCCAAATTGTGAATTTTTGGTTGCCAGATTTGTGGTCCTAGACACTATCTTCTTGGCATTTCCCCATGATTTGTATTATTAACTCTTTAATGACTTTAATCTAAGATCTATAACCATGCTTAAAAATTTTCTAGTTAATGTACCCAAGAGAATTTCAGGAATGCATCCAATTACTCATATAGATATAAGTAACTGATCATATATTTCCATTCAAAAACTCTCTAAAGACTATGTGAATGCCATGGGTTTGTTCCATTGCACTTATATTCACAAATAATCTAATGCAAGAAAATAACATTAATATATTTATGTGTCTACTGTCCCTTTGTTTGCTCACTCTGTTGGTCTCTTAATACACAACTGATAACATATTCTTTCCTCGCTTATATCAGATGCTTCGTATATCATATTTATTAGACTTTACAGAGCCAGCCAAGATGTGAGTTTTCTAATTATTAATGTTAGAACCTTCATTATAGTCTGCAGATTGGATCTTGAGCCCTGACCTGTTCACTATGCATTCAGAGAATTAAGTGATCGCTTAAACAGCCATGATTTTTGTTTTTGGTGAGTTTTTTCTTTATCATTGTTTCTTGTTTTGCTGGTCATTTTGAGAGTTTCGTATTTAATCATTTATTTTTCGCTTGTATTATTACAACCTGTATATTTATTCTTAACTTTTATATTAATAATAATTCTTCAAAGGAGTTCATTACCACTGCAATCCAAGCTCAGCCTGAATGGACTAATGCCAAGCGCGGTAGAAAACTTGGGGAAGAGCATGCATGGGAAAGTGCATGGTTGCTATAACAACTGCATCAGAAAGACATAATCGATGATCACTCATGATGTCGTGCACAGAAATGAGTTGAAATGGGGGCTGAAGATCTGATCTGCAGACTGTAATAATTTTTTCAGGTTAAGTTGAAGAACATAAAATATAATTTTGAGATTCTCTTAGCGATACAATAAATAGGATGAAAACTAAAGCAGATCTTACTCCATTTATTTCTTTTTCTGTTTTTTATTATTTTATTTTGTACAGAGGTGAAATTAAATCATCCTAATTAAATAGTGGAAAATAGTGATAAAAGAAGAGATTTTTAAATTTTTTATCAAGTTTATTAGTTAAATAGACTACTCATACCTGATTTTTTCTTTCGAGGTGGACTATCAGGCATGGCATATCTCATAGGCTTATATGTCGGCTGGGTCATAGGTAAAGTGGCATTCAAATCCAAATTCAGATTCAGATCTGGTAAAGGTTTCTAATGATTGGAAAATGCATAAATCGTATATTATAAATTCACAACATGAAATTTCTTTATAATATACTGTAAGTAATTTTAAAAGTAAAATTTTTATTTTTAATTTTAATTTTTTAAAATTAACACCTTTTCTAAAGTATGAGGATAGATCAAATGAAAGTGAGCCAATGTGATTTTATAGAATATGAATGGATTTATTAGGATTTAGATCAAGGGACCTTGGAAGCTATGAATTATCCCAGCAGATGTACTGGTTGTGGAGGTCCCATCGCTTGGCCTCCGAGGGCTCCTAAATTCCTAAATCTAACACCTTTTGGACTCACATAAATCCTTGTGGATTAGAACTTTCCATTCCACAATTAATTAATTAATTAATTAATTAATTTTATTTATTTATTTATTTATTTTTCCTTTTGAAAAGCTAGTCTAACGGATAACTGATGCAGCCAATCGAATTCATAATAATGATGCCTCAGTTCATCTTTATGATTTGAAGATTTGTATGCATCGGGATTGTATCCAGGCTCAAGGGGCAGATTTTGAGTACTTATTATACTAAATATTATACTCTCTTATGCTTTTCAATAAGAGTTAATTATAAGTTCATAACATGTAGTTTGTTTGAACATCTATTTACCACTGATAAAACTTTGATCTGCTGTAATTCTGTATGTATCTAACTGGAAATTTCAAAAACATTTTCTAGCCACTGTTTAATGTTTTCTTCGTCAACCTCGCTAAATTGAGCTTCTTTCTCGATCAACTTCTTCATTTCTTTCAGAAACTGATCGTCAAATCCTTCCTCCTCAAATCCACAAAATGGACTAGCATCATCATCCATTTCTAGGCCTACGTATAATTTCCTCCACGATTGCATGAAATTTTGTGTGAAACTAAGTTCCACGCCTTGTCTGCCATGCATAGGGCTTCCTTTATATTCAGTTTTTTTCTTCAGAATTCCATCATTTCACTGTCTTCATTTAACAGGAAACCTAGCAGTTCTCTTTGGTAATGCATTTTCATTGTGAATATGACGTCTTGGTCCATGGGTTGGATAAGTGATGTCACATTTGGTGGCAAATAAGAAAGGAAGATATTTCCATCGATTTCAGAAAATCACTAACTCAGATTCTAACGAAGATTTCAGTTCACTTTGAAGGGGGGTTATTGTTCAAGTACAGTATAGCTTTCAGGGATAAACCTTTCAATTTCAGAAATTCACTAACTTCTTAAAAAATGTCTTGGGTCATCCACACTGATTCGTTATTGTAATAATTGGCGTGTAAAAACTTTACTTCAGTCTCTTTGAAAGAAAGTAGATTTTAAGCCTTTGCCAATTGTTGTAAGCTTCAGTTTGTGCTCACCACTGACATTTGCACAACGCAGTACGGTAATGTGCTCCTTACTCAACTTAAATCCTGGAGCGGATCTTTCTGACGCAGCTGCAAAGTCTTTGTTGGTAGACATTTCCAGTTAAGTCTGGTTTCATCGGAATTGAATATCTGACTTGGTGGTAATTAATGCCTTTCAAAAATGTATTCAAATTCTTTCTTAAAATCATTGAGTAAGGGGTACATAGTGCTGTTTCTATCGATAAAATTGGTAGAGACTTTACAACACAACAAAGGGAGAACAGAGTTTCCGACTAGTTTCGCCATTTATTCCCGGCTTTTTCGAGGATACACACAAGAGGACATAAGCTGTTATATACAGAAAATATGGTACAGAATGAGAACATGATTGGATGAAGAAATAACAAATAGTAAATAAATAAATTATACAGTGGTGTCATTGGATAGGAGAATGGTTGGATAAGGAACCAATAACAATGAAATTATAAGGAAGCCTTGAGAGGAAAATTGATTGAAATATAAAGGAAAAATGACGTCATAACACAAATAAAATTGAAAACGCAGACCTAGTAGAAGACTCATCCAGAGTTAACATAAACTAAGGTATCAATAAGAAATGGAAAAGAAAGTAAATATACAAATTTGAAAAATTACAAGATATCGGATAAAGAATTTAAAATAGAATAGATATCAAAAACGGTTTGGCAATGGAGGAGGTGATCTGGAGAGGAGATCTTAGCTTTAAAGATCTCAATAGCTTCGAGAGTGGCAGTCTTGAATCGGTCGTTGCATAGATGGAGAATGGTCATAATTTCACTTTGCTCTTTCGGGGCATGTCCCATGCGGTCAAGGTGGATCGCGTAGTGTGAATTATCATCTTGTTTCTTGTAGGAGTCCATGTGTTCTTTGAATCACTTATTGAAATTGCGGGTTGACAGGCCTGCATCCTAAAAAATTATCGCAAAATTATTTCATCCTTTTGACACGTTGATGATATCCTATTTATTTCTGATTCCTGTTTTACCTCACCCGTTGACATTGCTAACCTTTTCAACACTTTCTCACCCCACATCCAGTTCACCTTTGAAACCGAATCTAACCGCTCTCTTCCATACCTCGATATCCTCATCACTAATGCCCCCTCCAACCACCGCTTTTCCTTCTCTGTCTACCGTAAACCCACCACATCATCTAATTTAATCCATTGTTCCTCTTTACACCCTCCTATCCATAAACAAGCCTCCCTCCGTTTCTTCATCGACCGCGCCCTCAAGTTACCCCTCAGTCCTTCTTCCCGTGCCACCGAATTCCAAACTATATGTGCCCTCGCCTTAAAGAATAGCTACTGTACTTCCACCTTTTCCCAGATTCTCCAACGAAGAAAACATGCCCTCTCCAACCCTAAACATCCTCACCCATCCCCATCCAAAAAACGGGTATCCTTGCGATTCATCAGCCCTCATTTTTACCGCCTTTCCACCTTCCTCTCCTCACTCGGCTTCCAAGTTCCCTACCGCTCATCGACCCCAGGCTTTCGCTCTCTTAATCCCCCCATCCAAACAGACACCAACAATTTCTCCCGTTCCAGAGTTTATAGATTAAACTGTGGATTTTGCGATAAATGCTATATAGACCTGTCGACCCGCAATTTCAATAAGCGATTCAAAGAACACATGGACTTCTACAAGAAACAAGATAATAATTCATACTACGCGACCCACTTTGCCTGCACGGGACATGCCCCAAAAGAGCAAAGTGAAATTATGACCATTCTTCATCTATGCAACGACCCATTCAAGACCGCCACTCGCGAAGCTATTGAGATCTTTAAAGCTAAGATCTCCTCTCCAGATCACCTCCTCAATTGCCAAACCGTTTTTGATATTTATTCATTTGAAGTTTGTCAGACCCCCCACTCCCCTTCCCAGTTGTTGTAATGCTAAATTTTCCCTCTTGTATAATGCGATCCCACAAATTTAGGTAGTTTTTCAAATCAAAATTTTTCTCATTATAGTAGAATACTTACGATGAAGTCCGTTTCTGTACAGTAATCATTTGCTTTGCAGCATCTGCTTTTTCTCACCTTCTTTCCGGACTCCTCTGCCAATCCCATGCACCCCACTGTCAACCTGCAACATTGCTATCATCACCCAGACTATTTTTGCTAGCCAAAACTTTACAGATTTGCTCACTCCACCAAGCCTCACAATATTAATGACTATTACTGTAATAAAATTGTAAAGTCGATGATTTTATGAACATGGGTAACTATTTAAATGTACACAAAATTAAGCAATGCTATTACAATTCATTGCACATTTGGACAAATATCATTTCTGTGTTTAATTTAAGACCATATCAATAGCTTTCCAAACTAACCTAAATGTTGATAAAAATTGAGGCTGCTATGATCATACCAAATCAGACCAACTTCAATCAACTATTGCTGCATAGATAAATAGGGTTTAGAAACTATAAATAGGTTTTAGAAACCCACTCCAAGCTAAACCTGGGTTTTCGTAAACGTGAAATGCCTGCGAGACTGTCATTCTATTTTGGATTGTGGCCTGATGTGTCTGCCGGCAGTTGTTTTGCCTTGTGACCGCCTAGATGTCACCTGTCTATTCGCTGTTGTAAGGAGTGGGTGTTTTATGTGGCCAGTGAAAATCCTCACAGTGCATGAAACCCTCTCCATTTAACTGGTCTAATTTTCTTTGAGGCAACCCTCACGACTACTGTATACATAGATATCTTCAGCACCTTTCTTAACCAATAAGAAAACAAGGAAATAACCCCTCAAACAAGATAGTGCAACACTACATACCTCCAATCTCAGCATGGCTGAAATTTGTTCTTTTTCAGCGACTATCTCACTTCTCAGGGACTTTGGCCATCGTGATCGCCTGATCTGGCACCACCCAATTATTAAGAGCGGAAGAATGGAGCTGCTTATTGGTTTTACAATGTCCATCTGTTTGTCCGTCCATCTGTCTCCTTTATAATTTCTGCATTTTTTGAGGTAGAAGGTTGAAATCCGGAATGTAGCTTACTATGGGCATGGCCACCTTCACAATTTAGTTTGGTTTTGATTGGCCCACTGGGGTCAGAATTACGGGGGTGGGAGTTAGAGGGGACCAAGTGATCAATGTGATATTTAGATATGTAAAGGGGTGAAATACGATATGCAGATTCCTCTAGGCAAAATCTACATTACTATGAAGTTTGGGGCAAATTGTCCCAATGGGATTGGAATTGTGGGAGTGGCAGTCACTTGGTCTTTAGAACTATGGCAGCAAATGGCATGTGATATATCATTCAACTGAAAATGACAAGAAAGAAGTTAGGGTTCTTTTATATTTTCTAGATCCTACGTTTGAGAAAATCAATTTTTTGATTAAATAAAAAAATTGGGGGTTAAAAAGTGCAGATGAATGGGTAAAAATAGATGAACTCAGGGCTTCCGCTACTTTCCTATATCTTCCTTGGGAGGATTAATTTTTTGTTTCTTATGAGGATTTCTGTTAAACGACAGAGTATATGCAAACAGACCAAAAACCATAGATGCCTTGAAAGCAAACTTCATCACAGTAATTCAGTCAGTGGCACTGGATTTACTGGGAGCGACATTCCGAAAATGGGAGTATTGAATTCAGTGTTGTATGAACATGGATAGTGGCCACTTCCAGCGCTTGTTATGATATCATCACATTTTACATGGATATTTGATAATTCTGTTGAAAATTTCATTACACTATCTTCATTATTCTTAAAGTTTTTAACAAAAATTCAGATTTGTCTTACTGATTAATGTAATCTTAAATTAATTAATATGAGTAATCTTTTTAAAACAAATGTTACATTGGGGTAAAAGAAAACATGATAGTTTTCACCTTAATTTTAATTTATTCCTTTTATCACCAAAAAAAAAGTGACTGCTTTTTTTTTTTAATCCTTTTAAACACTAAATTATTCTTTTGTAGACAGCTAATTTATCTACTTACCAATTCTGTACCAAGTGACTGCAGACCAGTGTAATCAGAAGAAGCAGATAACCTTGCTGACATATGCTGTTCAGATGTTGTCCTAGATGAAGAAGTCGGATTAGATTTGTTTGGGGAATGATTCTGTGATGACGTTACTTTTTTCTTAGAGGCAGCTTTCTTTTTCACGTCACCTATACTGAGGCAATCTTCAAATGATGCAATGCTACTTGTAAAGCCATCAGATGAAGTTGCAGAAAGGATCTTTTTTTTTAGCACTTTTTTTTTTTCAGCACTTTTTTCTTTACCTGTTTTAATCTTCTTGCTGCTCTCACTCTTAGCCTCTATTTTTTCAGGCTTTGCATCTTTTTTCTTTCTCTTTTCACTAGGGCTATCCTTGTGTTTTTTCCCATTAGTAGCACTACTCTCACTAACATGATTTTTGTTTGTATGAACAGGTGAGGAATGGAGTTTTTTCACTTGCAGATCCACAGAATCCTCCAAACTCATATGTTTTCTTTTATGTGATTCGGATTTTGAACTCCGAGATTCATTCTTGGAACTACTTTTATTATTTGGTAAAAATCTGTCTGAACTGTGTGTTTTTTCTAAAACAGAAGCTGGTTTAGAGCTGCTTCCTTTTGTATCTCTACCATCATCATAAACAGTGTAACTATTTTCCCTCTCAACCGTTACTGTTCTCGGGGTGCTAATGTGTCTTTGGATTTCACATGATTCTTCAACATTGTCACTGCTTGACATGACTAGATCCTTCCATTGTAGAATCAATGCTTTGGAGCATTTCCCCACATCTCCTGGTCTCTTACGGAAACTTCTAATAGTTTTTCCAATGCCCGTTTCCTATTAAAAAAAAAAAAAAATTAACTCCCATGGGTCTATTAAAAATACATTTACACATTTAAAAAAAATATTTCTTAATTAAATCTTAAAAATGAAACAATGAACTTCAACTTTTCAAAAAACACTAGTTCAAAGAGTCATTTTGAATGTTGCTTTGCTGTATCTTTAGTTTATAGCCAAATCTGCAGAGAATAAGTTTTTTCTTTTTTTGTAGAAAATTCATTTCATAGTATGAATCGTAATTATAAATAGACTTTAGAAATTAAATAATTACTAGATAGACCCCTTCAAAATTTGATGGTAAACAACCCATCTTATAATTTATCTCCATCTCTTTAATTAAAATATCTACCATGTATAATGTATTTAAGTTCCAAGATTCTTTCGACAGTTCATTGGAGAAAACTACTGCATCTCTAGACTTCATTTTGGTTTTAAATGAAAGATCTTAGTCTGTAGATTTGTCAAAGTTAGTTTTTGTGTCCATTATTACGAGGCCAGTCCAGAAAGTAGTACTCGTTTTCTATTAATTACAAAATTAAATAAGTAAAAAAGGGTTTTATTTAAATGAAACTGATACATTTACTTATTTTTCAATGTAATCACCACCGTTGTTAAGACATTTGTCTTAGCTGGAAACCAGTTTGTTTATGCCTTCCTCGTAAACCTCTACCGCCAAATTAGTCAACCAATGCTGTGCACCTGTTAAGTTATCATCACTTTCGGAACATTGTCCTGACAAGAAATTTTAGATTTACTGAACAAATAGAAGTCACTGGGAGCCAATCAAAACTATACGAGTCAAAAACCTCCTACTTGAATTTCTGATGAAGGTCATTGGTCTTGTGAGCCGAATGGGGGTGAGCATTGTCATGCAGAAGAACAATGCCATTTGTCAGCATTTCCCACCTCTTGTTTTGGATGGCCTTATGTAGCCTCTGAAGGGTTTTACAATATGTGTCTGCATTGATAGTCTTCCCTTTGGGCATGAAATCAACCAACAAGAGACCTTTTAGGTTCCACAAAACTGAGGCCATGATCTTTTTCATGGAAAATTGCTGCTTAAACTTGTGCGGCCTTGTTGGAGATCGTGGACGGTGCCACTCCAAGGACTTGTGTTTGCTCTCAAGTGTGAAATGGCACAGCCAGTTTTCATCCTCAGTAACAATTTGGTCAAGGAATACATCACCCTGTTGCGCATAATGAGTAAAAAATGACAACACAGAACCCATGTAATTGCTCTTATGCTCGAGAAGTATTTTGGGCATCCATCTTGGGCAAATTTCCCTGTAATTCAGATGGTCCGTCCAGATTTCATGGAGCAATGATCATGAGATTTCAGGAAAATGCTTACACAATTCATTAAGTTTTACGCAACGATCTTTCATGACAAGGGATGGGCGACCTGACCGCTGTTCATCGTGCACAGTAGCTCTTCTCTCTTTGAAGTTTTGAACCCAGCGCCTTACAAATGACTCATCCACTGTTCCCGTAGCATAAACTTCAGTAATCCTATGATGAATTTTGTTTGGACAAACATTTACTGCATGCAGAAACTGGGTAACAGATCAATTGGCAGGATTTTCTATCTTATTCGTCATTTTAAACCATCACAAAACTCAGACCACGCACCGGATGAATTTGAGTTATGGTTTTCAGCAAAGCTAATATGTTACAGTAGACACCTGTGCTGCTTTGCTGTTAATTGGATCAGTAGCGCCATCTGTGTGACTAAACAGGTACAACTTTCTAGACTATCCTTATACTATTGATTAGTGGTAATTTACAATTAAAAATTGCTTTCAGCACATGCATAATGATATAATAAAAATTGTCTTTAAGTACATCTGCAAAAATTGGCTTCCATGCAACGTTCTCTGCTTTTAAGCTGCTATATTATTCTATTTTGTTGCTCTGAAGATTTTTTATTTATTTATTTTTTTCTTAAAGATATGGAGATTAATAAGGTGGTGGGTTGTTTACCATCAAATTTGACGGGATCCATCTAGTTTAATATTTAATTTTAATGTAAATATACAGTGGAATCATGACGTAATGACTGCCAGTATTATTGTTTGCTATCGTTGTTAATTGTTTATGTAATTGTTGTTAATTTGATCATCAATGCTAACAAAGTTGTTGATTGTGATGTCATTGTGGAGTGGATTGTTTGATTTGCCAGCGTAAGCAACTTTGAGTTGTAAATTACCGCTAATTAATAGTAATTATGGACACCAAAACTAACTTTGACAAATCTACAGAATAATATCTTGCATTTAAGATCAAAATCAAGTTTAGAGATGCAGTAGTTTTCTCCAACGAACTGTCAAAAGAATCACCCTTGGAATTTAAATATATAGATAAGTCAATCAATTAAGCATCTCTCATTAAAACACAATCTACAAATTTATTACAGCTGGACGTGTTTGGTCCAAAGCCGTTTAATTGGCAATACTGTTTGACTGGTCTTAACAAATGAAAAATTTTTATATTGTATAATTTTTAAATCTCCTATGGGGGAATAAAACTACACATGCAGCATTCACTATTAATAAAGATTTAATAATATTTTTTATATTCAGGATGTCTACCAGGTTAATGCAAAAAAATTCTCTGACCAAAAGGGTGGGGGTGACGGGAGTCCTATCTTTGTATCTAAGAAAAGTTACAGGATAACAAAATAAAACAGTAACCTTACTGCATCTTACAATCAATAATGCAATGTCAATAATAAAGAAACAATTATCTCCAAATTGAGAAACAATCTAACAAAGTTGTACAATAATTGCCTTCAGAAAGACATTTTTAACAATAAAATTTGTTAATAATGATCACGGTTTTTAATTAACTCTTTTGCATTAATAGGTTTGAATGAAATCTTATAATTCTTTATACCACAATAATGTTAGCCCATGTTGTTAAGTAGAAACTATTGCCAAAATAAACAACTGCTACATTTGTGTTCCCCTTGTACCAAACGAAATGATGCTGCAATCACAGATTTAAAGCCTCATTTATTTACTCTGTTAGATATAAAAGAATGTAATGAGGCTCACTCAGATTATTTTAACTTTAATCACACAATTTTCTGATATTAGCAAAATTAAGAGGTGCAAAGAATGAGAAAAAAAAAAAGTGTGAAAATTACAGGATTGGCAAGTTTCTTCCGATATGGTTTTCCCATGGGTTTTTCCACGCTGAAAAAATGGAAGAAACAGGAAAAAACAACAAAGATTGAACAAGTTATTTTGAATTTTTCTTACATAAAGTCAAAACTTAGAAAGAGACAGGAAACGAAAGAGCCACTAAATTATTGTTCTGGTGTATAATGTCGTATGATGAGCATGAATTAGAGTACAGTATTAATAATTTGATTTTGCTAGTAATTAGAAATTTAATAAAAAATAAAATGTTGCAAAATTCCAAGAATCTTTAGCTGTGACGTAGAAGTAATATTAAATTTGAAAATTTAATCTTGCTGAAATTACCAATAAACAACAGAAATTCATTTAATTCTTTACAAATTTACGTCTATTTTATTGCTCAATGCAGTACAATAATTCAGCTATTGAGCCTCGACAAAGCAATTATCATGTGCATGTGTCCATGTCAACAGCGCTTAAAAGATGAACAGAAGGTAACAGTGTATTCATTCTTGGCGAATCAATTATTAAATGACTTGCCATTATCTTGGTATTCTTTACAGTCACTGTTTTAATGTGTGAATTCAACTTTTGTGGAAGGAATCCACAAAAAAGCTTGATAAGTTGAAACAGTCGAATTAAGACCTTGATGGTCATATTTCTGAAAACAGAATTAGAAAAAGTTAATCTGTTTTCAAGTTATCATGCAAACGGCAGACAGACCAAGCGTGCATTCTTATAAGTAGCTTTTTGCTAAAGCTCTTAATAATACGTAATAATAACTTTCATGTTGTTGTATTTTGCATTTTGAATCTGTTTAGTAGTACAAACTTTTATGGAATAAACAGAAACAGATTCTTCTACATTCTTCCACTGTCCTGGAAGAAATAGGTTTCTTCCAGAAGAAACCCAACCCTGGTAAATTATAAATTTACGAAAGATACCAGAAAGATATTGTATTTTACGGTAAACAGACCGCGGCCTAACTATTAAAAAAGTGAAAATTCTTCCACTTTTTGGGATCAAAAACCAGGGGTCTGCTTATAGATGAGTATATACAGTATGTATATTTTTTATTTCTAGAATAAAATGAAACTTAACACTGTAAAATTGCAGTAAATTTCTTTAAAGTGAATTAGAATAGGTTGATTCTTACAAGGGAACCCCACATAGCCTAACCGCTTTAACAATGGAGTCTTTGTATGGTTATGTATGCTCAAATGTTTTCGTTTTCGTGGCTTATTTGAAAGAAACAAAATGTTGCACTCTCTTATTTTGCAAGCATCTATAGTAGCTTCAGATGAGTAACTTTTCAATATGGTGGAAATTGGTGACATACATGTTCAAGGGATTCCCTTGTAAGTTGAATTGACAGCAATGATACCGCTCTACCTTTTATGCGATGCAAGCGACACCTGAAATTTGCATATAACACTGCCGTGACTTTTGGCTCTTATGTATAATGAAAATTTTTATCTGTAAAAGTGATTACTGATCGTTGGCCCAACAACATATATTTTCCTCCAAATGATGGGCTCAGTTGCAAGAGCATATGCCCTAGTGGAAAAAGAAAGCAAAGGGGATCCATTTTCTTCTCTGTTGTGGTAAAATCTTCTTTTCCATTCTTCTCAATAGTCTAGACACTATGAGAATTCATTATTTGGCTTGATTGGCTTATCTGATTGGGTCTGGCAGTTAGGAGTATCAGAATGCTCAGGAACCAAGAGAACTCTTATTCAACCATATTTTATTATAAGGGTATTTTTACCCAGTAGTCTGGTCTTGAACATATGCTACACTGCAATTTTATGTTTTCTGTTACTTGTAAGCTATTCAATTTGAAATGCTCCTAAACTATAAAAAACAAATGTTAGAAATACGAGAGTTGGGGCATAAGTCATGGCAACTATTTTTTTTCTCAGAGCTAAGGGATGGTATCACAAAATGTCAAATGTCTGTTTCCACAACATCAGATAGCTCTGATTTCCTATTGTTTGCACAGAGAGCAAAGTTAAATTAGTTTTTAGTCAACTGCCATGAAGGATGGATATAACCAGAGATAAAAAAAACTCGTATATCAAAATAGCTATTCTCTGTGGGAGAAATGCCAGAGAATGCCACAGACTGTTGGTAGAAGCTGTCGGGAATAATTCCAAACATTAGAGAGAAACGTCCTCATCTTATGGACAGTGCTATCATTCTCCATGACAATGTAAGACTACATAAAGCAGAGTGTATAGAGCGGCTACATCGGCGCTGGGGCTGGAAAGAATTGGTGTATATGCCATACTCTCCAGACCTTTCTGCATGTGATTTTGGCCTCATACAGAAGGTAAAGGAACCATTATGTGGTAGAGGGTTTGGAACATGAATGGACATTGCAAATGATGTGCAACAGATGACCAGATTCATACATAGTGAGAGAAATGGTGAAGCAGATGGTATTCGGCACCTCCCACATCGATGGCAGCGTGTTGTGAACATTGCAGAGGACTACTTCGAGGCTATTTAAAATGGGTGTGTGTGTGTGTCTTTATGTGTGGTAATGATTCTGGAACATGAAACCTGTAATGTTATGTCAACTACCTTAATAAATATGAGGAGCAAAATGTTGGCGTGTTGTTAAATGTCCGTTTATTTCATCCAATCCATTCCTTGTCCTTTCATCTGTATGTTTCACATTTTCCACCCATGCTCGAATTCTCACAAAAAAAAAAAAAAAAAAAAAAAAAAGTTGCCATGACCTAATGCCCCAACCCTTGTATTTTTATATTATTTTATAAAATATCTGGTTAGAGGTTTATTAAATATTTGCCCTTTAACACTGGTTTTCTCCTTTTAACTTGTTGTTTGTTCTCATCGGTTAATTCAAAGTATTTTTTTTTATTTATTCTGGATAAGTTGAATATATTTTAGCCAAGAAACATTAGGAAAGGAAAAAAAAATGGAAAAATTAAGGGGAAAAAAAAAATTAGTGCAAGATGACCAATCAGAGATACACTTGATAATTCTTTGATCGATGGAATGCATCACATTGCATGAACTGAGGCCAATCAGATTACGTGAACTGAAGCCAATCAGATTACGTGAACTGAAGCCAATCAGATTGCGTGAACTGAAGCCAATCAGATTGCGTGAACTGAAGCCAATCAGGTTGCATGAACTGAAGCCAATCAGGTTGCGTGAACTGAAGCCAATCAGATTGCGTGAAGTGAAACCAATCAGATCGCGTGAAGTGAAACCAATCAGATTACATGAACTGAAGGCAATCAGATTAAATGTACAGTATGTGAATCAGATTAATGTGAAGCAGAGTTATTTTAGAAATGAGAATGTATTAGAAGGGATCAAACAATGGAAATCCTCGAAGAGTAAAAACCAGATATGCAGAAGTTTTAAAAGATGTAACATTCAACGACTTTGCCGAAGCTGATAATAATTTACCGTATTGGCCCGATTATAAGCTGCACTTTTTCCCCGACATTGAGGGTTTAAAACTCAAGGTGTGGCTTACAATCGAGTTCTTCAAATGTTGGCCACTAATTAGACATAAAATAAAGTTAATGTGTAAAAATGCATTTAAGGGGAACATTAAACTATTACTATCATAAATGCTATTCGGGGGTGGCTTATACTAGGGCCAATTCAGTAATTAATACAGGTATAATAGATGAGGAAATTATTGAAAGCTGCACAGCATAAGCTGCCTAGAACAAGACAAGGTTGATGATGATAGTGAAAACAAATGGATTCCTACATCTCGTGAGGCAAAGCAAGCATTAGAAATCGTTTAAGATGCCAAATTTCGTTCACATGCCAAATGTAAAGAATAAGGTTTTTAAAATGTTTTCATTAAATAACACTGTTGATTGGAATGCATTTAAAAATTTAAAGCAGACAAAAATTCCTTTTTATTTCAACAAATAAATAGTCCATATAATAAACTTTCACAATGATGATTTCCAGTTTTATTTAAATACTGTAGCAAATACTGGGTGCACCATAAGTCGCGCACCAAAGCATTTAAAACAATTCTGATAATAATAAACGTTATTTTATTAAAACCAAGCTTAACTAATGAACTAAGAAACACGTTGCTGGTACAATCACAAATGCTCAAAATGCTCGCCATTTGCTAATTTTACATTGGTTCACATCACACTTCACGTAATTCTTTGGTGCACGACTTACGGCCCACCCTGTATATGTAATCAATAATCACACGAGTCTTAATCCTGTCTCATTTTGGGAATGTCGTTTAAGTCAAATTTCTGATAAGTCAAACTCTTTTCCTGGTCTCCTGACAGTTTGATTTAAGTGGGTTATAGTAGGAACACTGCGATTTACATTATAATGCTCTTTTATTTCTTGAATGAGTTATAGAGCAGCATTTCTAGGATCAGCAGCTAAGCATCCTATCTTCATGATCTGTTGTTGCTAAAAGGTAACCAGATCTTGGAGTTCATTTTACATCTCCATTCTAATGTAAATGCCTCATTATATCCATGATAGCACTCCTTTTAACACTAAATTGATGGGTGTATCCTTTGTTTACAGCATCAACAATACGTTTTTTTGACAGGAGAAGAAATGTTTTTAGACTAGGCATGTTTCTCGCATGTAAATAGCCACTTAAACAAATTTTATTTAAATAAATAGATCATTCCATACATTTTAATTTTTTAATATGTTATTTCTAAAAGACAAATAGATACTGTGGGTGCCATTTAATGTGATCACTTTGGGACCAAGCTATATTGCGATCAACCCCAACTTTGGCCTAACTGCTATTGGTCAGGCACATCGCCATGCATAATAATACGAAAGCGGCTTCATCGCCTAGCGACGAGCCACCGATATAAACAAATGTTGAAACATTCAGCGAAACTACAGTGGCCAGAATAGAAACTATTCCAGCCACTGCAGCGAAACCATAGTTTCAGCCATTTTGGCAGGGTCGCATCGCATTCCAGGCAAATACCGCATTCGTGGGTTTTTTCCCGCTAGTTTTTTTCCTCTTATTTTAAGCCATTAAAAAGTCAACAATCGAATGACATGAGCATTATCTCATGTTGCACATTCACTATTTTCTTTGGAAAGCGTTGTTCAGCTTCAACCAATAGCAGTTAGGCCAAAGTTGGGGTTGGTCGCAGTATAGATTGATAACAATAATCTATTGATAACAATAGCCTAACTCAAACATAAGATAATAAATCAACTGAAGAAAAATCTTCAAACATATAGAAATAATAAATTGAAAAGGGAAGGAAAAATTCGGCGACCTGGATTCGAACCAGGGACATTATCCAGGGGCATGATCCCTAGTTAGAATCCAGGTTGCAGAATTTTTCCTTCCCTTTTCAGTTTATTATGTCAATAGCCTAGGTTGAAAAAAGATGCATTGTGGGAACATTACATATTACCCATATAACCCATTGTAATCTCCTCTCACATCTTTGGATTATCAACTAATCATTGTGAGAGAGACGGACTCCAAATCTAATTATTTTTGTAACCTTCCTGCCACATGATTGGAATGTTCTACGACCAATCTTTGAAGAGGAAGGACTCTTCTTTCATATAAATTACGTTACAATGTCTGCTAATCTGACTGAAAATGGTGTTCTAACCGAAACACGTATCTTATGCATTAAAATGTTTGTTGAATCATAGAGCCTTTATCTTGTTAATTAACTATTAAACATGGACCTTATGTATGATTACATTAACCCTTTCACTGCGTAATTAAATTGCATTTTCATTTCTGAGAAGATGGAATTATCCACTTTTAGCAGCATAACAAGAAGTTTTTTAAACACTGTGGGATGAATCAAATTTCTGCAGGTAAAGATAATGTTATTTTGTGTGGATATATCCGCTTTATGCAGCAAAAGGGTTAAGGAACTTTTTGCTTAAGATTGATGCATGGAATATGAGATTACAGTATTGTCCTGCCATTTAGATACACCCTGTAAATGAGCTTGATATAAGAGAGATTGACTATATAACCATTCATAATCAACTATATCCTTTTTCATAAAAGACCGTTAACCTTTGTTCAGATCAGGGTGGTTACAATGGTTAAGATGCAAGCACTGTTGATTCATTACTTTCTCCTGAAACTTCAATAGAATAAGAAGACTTTAAAGAGAGCTAATCTATAATGCTGTAATGCTCAATCCTAATTGATTGTAAACTTCCACCTAGTGATATTTTTAAGTAAACAAATTAGATAGTGTTTATAAATATTACTTTGGCCTTTTTAAATTAATTTAATGTACTCTATGTAAAGGAAAATTTATTGAAATGTTAAGCACGAGAGCGTGGAGCAATGAACAGAGTAACTAAGCGATAAGCAGGCAATTCTGATTGGTTCGTTTCGTTGGTCTTCTTCATTGAAATGTATACAATAATTTGGGGCAGAGGGAGTAATAATATTTTTCTTAAATATGGAAAGAATTTCAAAACATGTTTGCATTTAGGAATCAATTCCAATATTGTTTTCGATTTAACTTAAATTCTCACTAAATAAGGTTCTTGTGTATTTTGAAAGCTAGTTATTAACTATATCACGCCAGCAAAGTTTTTCGGGCATTTATAAAGTGCAAAGAGAGATTATAACTAAAAGCAAAGGTTATTGTAAACAATAAAACAGCAACCAAGAGACGTTCGAAATAACCTGATACCATTGAGAAAGTTTGCAATGTGAGGCAACTTATATAGTAAAAATTTTTAAACATTAACTTCACTTACTATGAGTAAATCCACAGTCATGGGAAAATTTTTGAGTTTCCTTAAAATTTGATATAACTGGAAAGACATTACAAATAATAATTAAAATTACATCTCTGCTATGTAATATATTAAAAAAAAAACACAATAAAATTATTTTTCTGAACATACTTATTAACATATTAATAGATCGTTGTATTAATTATTAAAATTAAAAATTCTACATGTATTATACCAAATTAAAATCTCAAAATTCATAGTTTACATGTTAAGCCACTACACGGCCAAAGTATTATCATTATGAAACATAAAAAGTAAACAAACCGAGCATTTCAATTGCTCTAGGAAATTGGTATCGAGATGTTGATACAACAAATTTATAGCTGTCGCAGCATAATTTCGAACGCCAATTGCCTGTATTCAATACCGCAGTGTTTCAATGATAAAAAGAATACGACAGAAGTTTATTTCAATGTAAGAGAGTTCAACGCGTTTCATTCTTGTTTACGAGTTGATCTGTTACCATATTTAAGGGCCCGAGAACCAATATGAGTTAAACAGCTCGTAAACCATACAATTTTCAACTACTAATTATCAATATCAACAATATAGCTATCGCATCACAGCTGATAATGCGATCATATAATATGCAAAGAACATATAAAGAGCATCGCTTAAATCCCTCACGCATGGTGAAAAAAATTTAGAACCGTTTCCCTTTTTTATTTTTTTTATTTTTTACTATTTAGGTTATTTTAAGTCAGTAATCCAATACATTTAAGAGATTATTTCCACCAAGCAACTTCATTGACAACACGTTCATCAGCTGAGTATGACACGTTAAGTGTTTCCGTCGTATTACTCTAAGCACAGTGAAGTTTCTGAGATGTTATAACAAACGATATTCCTGATTACCTTCTCCTCGCTGATATTTTTTTCCAGCTTCTCCTTCAGGTGAAGTATCTCATTCCGGATGGCTGCCATACTTTTCGGTTGTGTCCAAGCTGGTCTCGTAAGGATTCTATAAAAAGTACCTAAGTGGTATTTGCTTAAAATTGAAATAGGAAATGAATTTGTTCAATTTAATGCCAACAGATGGCAAACATTTATTTTGTATTGGCACTACCTTTCAGTGTTAGCTCTCTTATTTAGAAGAAAAAAAAAAGAAGCGTCTCATTTTTAATTGTACTATGTAGATAAATCTCAGTTGATAGACTTTTAATCAATATTAGGACTGTCTAGCAACCTGTGGGCCGCATGCAGCACTCAAAAGCCTGTTGATGCGGTGAGCCTAGGATAATCGAAAAATGAAAGAAACAGACAAAAAGAAATTACTTTATTAAATTTTACTTCTTTTGTTAAATTTGTAATTTGTAATTGTAAAATAATTTAATTAATAACATGATAGCAGGGGTATATGAAGATAGTAAATAAAACAAGAAATTAATCCTCCCAAAGAGGGTATAAGAAAGTAGTGGAAGCTCCGAGATCATCCCCTTTTTTCCCGTTTTATCCGCATTTTAACCCCCGCCCCTTTTTTTTTTTTTTTTTTTTTTTTAATAAAAAAATTGTTTTTCTCTAACGTAATATTTAGGAAATTGAAAATAAACTTCTCGTCATTTCCGATCGGATGGCAAATCGCATGCCATATGTTCCCATGACTCTACCCTCTCAACTCCGACTCCATTGGGACAATTTGGCCTAAATTTCGGTGTAAAGAAGATTTTGGCTAGAGGAATCTTGCATACCGAATTTCATTACTTTACATACATAGATACCATCTAGGTCCGATGGTCCCCTCTAAATTCCATCCCCGTAACTCCCATCTCAGTGGACCAATAAAAACAAACCAAACAGTAAAGTAGGACATGCCCCTGGTAATTACAACACATGACATGTGCTTAAGCTACATTACGATTTCAATCTTTTAAGTCAAAAAATGTAGAAAATATGAAGGGGACAACAGGCAGACGAAGAAACGGACAGAAGGACACTCAGGAGTAGAAATGAACTGTTAAGTGTTGTTAACCAAGTATTCCAAAAATTCTGGTTGCCCAATTTCAAATGTGGTTGCCGACATGGAGTAGACTGAAATTTAGATTATCCGGTAGAAGTTATAACCTAAGTATGATCGCGAAGATATATACACTCAACTGAAAGCTTGTAAACATTCCAAGGAGGAGCTTCAGCAGTGAAGCAGAAATACAGGGTGATTCAAAATGATGTCCGGCATTTCAAAATTTTGCTATGCATTTATTTTTTAACATGAACTAACCAGACAGGTTTTAAAATGCAGGAAAACTCAAATATTTTTAACCTTCCCGCAATTAGAGGCTGTGGTATGATCAATTTCTGGAAACTGGATGTCTTTGTAAACGGAAAAGCACGGGAGGCCACGTGTAAGTGAAGAAAAGGTGGAAGCAATAAAGGCCACGTACACCCGCAGCCCGCAGAAATCAACTCGTAAAGCTAGTCGTGAACTGTAGCTTCTACAAACAACTGTGTGGCGGCGCTGCGCACGTTGAGGAGACGATTGAATTCGTAATGCTCTCGGACTAGTAACAGCAGACATGCTGAAAGGAGTTTGGGATGAGATTGACTATCGTCTTGACATTGTCCGGGTGACTCGAGGGAGTCACATAGAACATTTGTTACGCCAGAATCCATAAATATTTGAGTTTTCCTGCATTTTAAACCCGGCCTGGTAAGTTTATGTTATAAAATAAATGCATAGTAAAATTTTGAAATGCCGGACATCATTTTGAATCACCCTGTACGTTTATACATTTATTTACAAGAAATTAATCCCCTTCCCCAAGTAGGGTAAGGCAAGTAGCAGATCTTGCGGTCATCTATTTTTACCCCTTTATCTGCACTTTTTCCCCCCCCCCCCCCCCAAGTTTTTTAATCAAAAAACTAGTTTTCTCGAACGTAGTATGTAGAATGTCACAATTATTTAATTAGAGTGGACAAATATGCAGTCATGCCACGACCTCCACGACCTTCGTAGTTGCTACCCCAATAGCAATCAACTCCTCTTCCTCTCATGGCCACCATCATACTTACTTAACCCATTCATCCGGGCAATGAATTATGTGTGCGATTACGATTGCAGGGTGATATCACCATATCTGGTATCAGGTTCTGTCTGTTCAACGTGTATGCCCCATGTCAATGTAGAGAAACGACTTGATGATTGCTGGAGCCTGGAACTGCCACCCAAATGACAACAAAAATTTTTCATCTGGGTATATTCATCATCTGTATCAACAGAATGCATTATACGACCTGGTTTGGTTTGGTTGGTGGGTTTATTAGAACTATGGCGTCGACTACTAAGGTCATTTTGCGCCTTTTACACAAGTTATATCTGTACGCAGCCCGGGACAAACACAAACATCCATGCCCACGGCGGGATTCGAACCCACGACCAGGCGGACTCGAGAACTAGAAAGCCTACGCCCTAGCCCTCTCGGCCACCTGGCCGGCTTTATTCGACCTGGAGAAGCCTCCACGAAGTAACCATTCTGGGTCCACTTACCACCAAGGATAAAATTTCTTCTCCAGATTAGACTTTTTTCTGATTGATAATGCATTTGCTGACGCGCCAGGAACCATGAAAATCTTCCCATGCTCTTTCTCAGACCACAGTGCTATCGTAGTCCTGACAGCCTCCAGCGCTTCCATCATTTTCAGGGAATGCCACAGAGCCACTTCGTCGCTGGTTCATGAACGTCATGGTTCACTTTCTCTATTGGACAACGAGACTTTATTCCTCGTTAAATTCCTGGAACACCATCTCCATGAATTGCCCCCAACCCTAGCTTCATGGCTGCATCTGAAATTGAAGATCTGATAGGAGAAGGTATAATGGACACCCCTTTCTCGAGGAGCCTTTTCTTGTGCGAGTATTTGACAACGTCTGGGCAGACCCTTCCTCCATCACACCGAATTCACCATGGGAAAGATCATTCTCTTCCCGAAAACTCCAGTTCCAGAGCATGTGATCCAGTGGAGACCTATAACCTTTTTCAATACGGACTATATGGTCTTCACTGGAGCGTTACAAAATATACTCAAAAAATACGCCGCTGAGTTCTTCAATTTTTTCATGAATGGTCGTGTTTTTATATTGCAATTTCACTTTATGTAGTGTTTGGAAAGTGAAGATTAACCAGCTATGTTAGTTTTTTTCGCAAGAGTGGCAATTGGATTTGTTGCACCGCATACGAGTTTGCGAATTGCGTTTTCAAGAAACTATTTATTAAAGAAGCCAACTCCTTTTGGGAATTTTTTAAAAATCACCGGTAAAAATAATAAACTGAAGTTTAATTATCAAACTTCCCAATGTAAACGGTGATTATGAATAATAACCGGTTATTATATATATTCCCCTTTTCTTCAAATTTACCTTAACATATATATTCTTTATTATGTAATTGTGTATAACAGATAAAAATTGGGACTTTATTTCACATAAATATGGAACTTCTCTTGTCTGTGATCACAAAATCAAAGTTTATGATGAATAAAATTGTTTCCCATACATTCATTCTACACATAAATACTTGAAATATAACACTTAGAAGCCAGGAACAAAACTTGGGCTACATAGTGTTATTTGAGTTTTATGCTGATTAGTTTTATGTGCGAAGTGGAGTAAGCGTATCATTCTTCTTCTTCTGAAGAGTTCTAACCATGTTCCATATGGAATTGTCGCGAGCCGACAAGCTTTTGAGCTTGTCATTTCATCTAGCGTCGCGAAGCTCTTTTATTTTTCTTGAACTCTTCGCATTAACCTGTTGTATTTGGTTTTTAGCCATGGCAAACGATAGCGCTGCCAAGCCTACGGGTCTTGTTTCTCTCTGCAATCAAGCGCTGGATTCCTGGAGTGAGCATAATTCGATGAATGGGCTTGTTTACCAATGGAGAGGCACTAGCTTCAGTGGCACTGTTTATTCCCCTGGTGATGTCTTCAACACGTCGATCGATGTCATCCATACTGTTTGCTACATGGAGATGGCAGTCATGGTCCATGAGGATTTCTTTGAAGAGCTTCCAGTCTTGCTGATGCTTGACTTCTTCTCTGAAATTGATTTCGACTCGACATTGTCGAAGTTCAGCGCCACAGGCTTGTGGTCAGAAGAAAGCTCATCCATCGTGAAGATGTTGTATGGCTTGAAGAAACCCTTTATTAGTGAAATGTCAAGAAATCACTAGTAGGGGAATGGTCACAGTAGTAGGTGTACTCTACTGGTCCAGGAGCGATGATGTCATCTTTAACTTGTATATACCTAATAGGAGAATCATGCCGTTGTAGTTCTGCGTTCTGGAGTTCCAGCTTGGGTGTTTGGCATTTAAGTCACCAGCCAGGACAACTGGAGTGCCACCACTTAAGAGTTCATCAAGCTCGCTAACGTTAAGAGAATGTTTAGGTGAATTGTAGAGCGCCACGAATTTCACTTCACCAAGGGAGGCGTCATTGATAATGATGGAGCCAATTCCATACTTGCATAAAACTTGGAGACTAATTCTTGATGTTGAATTCCCTTCTTAATGATGATCACAGCGCCCCCAGAAGCACATCTTGCAGCGTTTGAAGCCACACGATCGTTACGGTACACACAATACCCAGGTAGCTGCAAGTCTTGGCTTGATTTGAGGGGCGTTTCACAGAGGAAAGCAACGTCAATTTCCTGCTTTAATGGAAAATTGTGAAATTCGATACGCTTTCGGGGAATCCCCCTAGCGTTCCATATCATGCACCGAAGTTCATCCTTGTTGATTACAGTATAACGTCGTGCAACCATAGTATAAATTAGTTGGTCGAAAGGAGCCCACTCAACTGTGGGTAACGTTTGCCTAGATTGGAAAAGAGATGAAAGATACGTCCTAATTGTTATACATACCTGGTAGGTCGTTAATGCTGAGGCCTTTTTCCTATGGCTTAGACACAGCAGCTGCAAAGGATTTGCCTGCTGTCATTGTGGAACTAAGCATCCTTTTAACCTGGGGGTATTTTGGACATCTGACGCACTTTGGGGGGGGGGTCTTGTCCTTTAATCTTGGGGCAATCTCTTGACTGGTGCCCCTCTGCGCATATGTTGCAACGAGGATCTTCCGTGCAGCCTATGGATGCCTGTCCGATTCGCAGGCAATTGTAGCATTGTACTGGCTTCTTGTTCCCTCGAAAGACCTCTACTAACACTGCCAGCGGCCCAATACGAGTGATGTTTTTCAATGACTGGTTGTGTTCCGTGTTCGGGAGCAGAACCAAAACCATTGGCATATCAATAGATCTTTTGGCTTTACTGAGTCTGATTACCGTTTCTGGGAAGTTGTTGGCTCTTCTTAGGTCTTCTTGGACGTCATCCAGATCATACGTTACATCCGCATTTAGTGATGTGCGATACCAAAGAAGCATCGATACTTCCGGTATTGAGTACTTTAATAAAATACTCGATACCAATATCGAGTACTCAATGAGAAAGTATCGATAGTATCGAGTAAAAATGAGTATTTATTTATATGGTAAAATGCATTTCTGAGAGGACGTCGAACCTATACTGGAGCACGTGGAGGCTAACATCACCCATTACAATTAGACCTCACTACTATTACTAGGAGGCTATCATCACGTGTCCGAGTCATTAGCTTTTTTTTTTTATTTCCCGTGCGCCCATAGAGCGAGGCGTGAGCTCGACAGCTCAACCTCGTTAGGAGAAATAAAAACAAACGCTTCGAAAGATACTTCCCTAATCAGTAGGCAGCCACTGGAATAAAAGCGTTAAAATATTCAAAAGATTCTGAATTAACGCTGAAAATCGAACTTCTTCATTAGGTGACTGATAGGTTTTTTCAGTATCGGGTATCGACATGCAAAGTATCGATACAATCGATACTTGAGCCATATTACTATGACCGATACTTGAGTACTCGATACCGGCAAGTATCGATACTTTTGGGTATTGGTATCGGTATCGGCACAACACTATCCGCATTACGAATCACGTATTTCAAGACCTTCTCAGACTTCAGTTGATGATGCTGAGTTTTAAAATATTTTCAGACTTAATTCCAGAGACTAACCTGTTGTGAGTTTCTTCGTCTTCACATTTAACTTTGACGGTTTCAGCACTGTCCGTATGAACAGTGATCTTTTCCACTGGAACATGCTTCTCGAGCTCAGTTAAAATCGTCTTAAACGGCACACCAGGAGTCCGCACGATAATCGGCGTGACATACCTCTTCGTGATTCTTTGGTCTTCATTAGCCGAGCGACTCTGTCCATACTTCGGATTCTTCTTTATAGACGCGCTGACGACTTCTTCGTTTACTCTGGAGGTTATCAATCCTCGTGCCCTTTCTGAATTTTTATATTATGGACAACAATCCAGAGACTGTCTTCCACTTCTCCATCGGTTCCATCAGAGTGACTTCTTTTACAGCCACCTTTGTCGAACAATCACTACCATCCATAGACTCTATACTTTTAGCACAGGAAATAATTTTAAGAACATTACTTTTCTTGCTGTTGTCAACCGTTTTATCTTCCGTGTAGTTTCCTGCCTTCGGAGGAGTTAAACATTGCTGAAAGAACGTTTGAAGGCCACTTATATCGTTCTTAATTTCCAATTTTGATCGCATCCAAGTTATCTTTTATACCTTTACTTAAGGCATCCACCTTGGCCTCCAGTGTATTATACTTTGTGATTATTTCATCTCGGAGAGACTCTAGCATTTCGATATGAAGAGGCCGACAATCGACAATCGAGCAGTGAAGTGTACATTTCTTCAGATGGGACGAAGGCAGCGCTTTCACAAAGCTCATCGAACCAGAATAAATTCCAAATGAAATACACTGAGGTAGTCAAGAAGCCTAACCAACCCAAGCGGTCTTCCATATCATACAAAAAGAAAGTAAGATTGACGATTGTCAGAAACAAAATACAAACGAAATAAAAAAAACAACGAGAAAGAAGATTATCACATCTTCCAGTAGTCCGGGAAAGAAAAGTTGCTAATGTCTTCAAAGTTGATGTCAAGAATGTGCCTCGGTTTTCGATACTTCATATGCCACTTCATATCCATTGAGTTCTTCAGTATTCCAGTCACTAGGTCATTGTCGTGAATCTTCATCTTCTGCACCATAATCAAAAGGAGGTCCTGCATAAATTTTCCGATGTGGATGGATTGGTTTTTCACAGTCCTTCTGTCAAGCTGGGCAAAGGTCCTCAGAGTAACATTCCGGAATGACTGTAGCTCGCTCCATCTGCTTCTACAGATAGTCGTCCACGCAGGCATGCCATAGAGGAGTATGGTCCGAATAATCGACTTGTACAGAAGTAACTTATTGTCGATGCTGAGGGTGCTGTTCCGGCCCAGGAGAGCTATGAGACTGTACTTAGCCCTCTTCGCTTTGTTCAGAGCATAGGTCACGTGACGATTCCACGAGAGTCTTGAGTCGATGATAACGCCAAGATATTTGTAGTTGTCTAACCAGTCCAGTTTCTTACTGAATAGAACAAGAGAATCTGGAGGACGCTTGAACTTTCTGTTGAAGTACATAGCCTTGCACTTTCCGACATTAAGGTTCAGCTTCCAACAGTTAAACCAGACTTCGAACATCTTGAAGGCGTGCTGTAGACGAGTGATAACGTGAGCGGGCTTGTGTGCCCATGTCATAATGGCAGTATCGTCAGCATATAAATATATATTACAATTTTTAGGTTTCGGGAAATCATGCACAAAATAATCAAATAGCAGGGGCCCGAGGACAGAACCTTGAGGGACACCGGCCTTTACAATACGGGGCGTGGATAGATTTTCACCAACTTTAGCTTGGTAGGACCTGTCGGTGAGAAAAGATTTCACCATCAAAATCAAATCGGGAGGGAACCCGTCTCTAATCATCTTGTAGACAAGGCCCCCATGCCACACTTGGTCAAAAGCTTTACTGACATCGAGGAATACCACTCCGCAGTATCTGGATATGAAGAGGACAATCGACAATCGAGCAGTGAAGTGTACATTTCTTCAGATCGGACGAAAGCAGCGCTTTCACAAGCTCATCGAACCAGAATAAATTCCAAATGAAATACACTGAGGTAGTCAAGAAGCCTAACCAACCCAAGCGGTCTTCCATATCATACAAAAAAGAAAATAAGATTGACGATTGTCAGAAACAAAATACAAACGAAATGAAAATGCAAGGTGAAAGAAGATTTTCACATCTTCCAGTAGTCTGGGAAAGAGACGTTGCTGATGTCTTCAAAGTTGATGTCAAGAATGTTCCTTGGTTTTCGATACTTCATATGCCACTTCATATCTATTGAGTTCTTCAGTATTCCGGTCACTAGGTCATTGTCACGAATCTTCATCTTCTGCACCATAATCGAAAGGAGGTCGTGTATAAACTTTCCGATGTGGACCATATGTAGATCTGAGTGGATGGATTGGTTTGTCACAGTCCTTCTGTCCAGCTGGGCAATGGTCCTCAGGGAATGACTGTAGCTCACTCCATCTGCTTCTACAAAGAGTCGCCCACGCAGGCATGCCATAAAGGAGTATGGTCCGAATAATTGACTTGAAAAGAAGTAGCTTGTTGTCGATGCTGAGGGATATGAAGAGGCATGCAAGACGCCTTTTTACATACAGATTATGATGGTAAAAACAGCCATTGATTGGTTAGATGCAAAATAAGGTAATTTCCTAAAGTTATGCTGGTAAAATAATTCTGATTGGTTGGAACACGATCATGACTGGTAGAACGTGATGAGCGAATCAGAAAATAAGAATAATAAAATCTTGTAAACATTCCAAAGAGGAGTTTTAGCAGCGAAGCAGAAATACATTTATACGTTTATTAAAAAGAAATTAACCTCCCCACCACGCCTCCCGAGTAGGATAAGGCAAGTCATCAATTTTTACCTCTTCATCTGCACTTTTTACCTCTCCCTAAGTTTTTTTTAATCAATAAATTGATTTTCTCGAACGTAATATATAAAAAAATGTAAAAAACCTCGTATCTTCTTTACTTTCTCATCATTTCCGAACGTATGATACATCACATGCCATATGTTGCCATAGTATAAGGACCAAGTGACTACTACCGCCGCAAATCCGATCCCATTGGAACAATTGGGCCTAAACTTCATAGTAATATAGATCTTGCCTAGAGAATTCTGGAGACTGGATTTTACGCCTTTACGTACCTAAATAGCACATAGATATGTTGCCCTCTCTGAATCCCACCCCCGTAATTCCGACCCCCGTATACCAATCAAAACCAAACTAAATCGTGCAGATGGATATGCCCATAGTAAGCTACATTACGAATTTCAACCTCCTACCTGAAAAAAATGTAGAAATTATGAAGGGGACGGACTGACATAAAACCAATAAGTCTCTCCATTCTTATTCTACTTACTAGGGTCAGTCAAATGAAAACCGGAAATATTTTTTTACAGCTCCTTTATTACAGACAGAGTTGGTACACTATTTTTCAATGGAGTCCCCATCTTTTCGATGCATTCGCTATCGAGTCGGGAAGGCATGGATACTTCGGGAAAAAATATTTTCATATACTGGAGATTTTGCTTATAGGAATCTGCATACCGAATTTCATTCCTTTATATGCATAAATACACCTAGACCTTTTGGTCCCCTCTAATTTTCATCACCAAAATTCTGGGCTAATCAAAACCAAACTAAATAGTGAAGGTGCACATGCCCATAGTAAGCTACATTCCGAATTTCAACCTTCTATCGCAAAAAATGTAGAAATGATGAAGGGTGATTCAAATCGTGTGTAAAATAAAATCTTGTAAACATTCCAAGTAGGAGCTTTAGCAGTGAAAGAGAAATACATTTATACATTTATTAAAAAAATTAATCCCCCCCCCTCCCTCCGAGTAGGGTAAGGCAAGTAGCAGATCCTGAAGTCATCTATTTTCACCCCTTTATCTGCACGTTTTACCTCTCACCAAGTTTTTTAATCAAAAATTAATTTTCTTGAACGTAATATGTAGAAAATGTAAAAAAACTCGTATTTCCTTTCTTTCTCATCATTTCCGAACGTATGATATATTACAAGCCATATGTTGGCATAGTTCTAAAGACCACGTGACTACCACCCCCGCAAATCCTACCCCAATGGAACACCTGGACCTAAACTTCATAGTAATGTAGATCTTGCCTAGAGGAATCTGGATGCTGAATTTCACGCCTTTACGTACCTAAATAGCACATAGAAATGTTGTCCTCTCTGAATCCTACCCCCGTAATTACGACCCCAGTGTACCAATCAAAACCAAACTAAATAGTGCAGATGGACATGCCCATAGGAAGCTACATTCCGAATTTCAACCTTCTTCCTCAAAAAATGTATAAATTATGAAGGGGTACACAGTTAAAACATTATAAAGTCAATAAGTAAGTCCATTCTTTCGCTACTGAATAATGCATGCATAGATTATGAGCACTTGAGCAATCGGGCGTCGACAAAGCGATTTCACGTGCGCGCGCCGATGTCAGTAATGCTTAAAAGATGAACAGAAAGTAACAATGTATTCCTTCTTGATAAATCGATTGTTATATGACATGCCATTAGCTTGGTATTCTTTACACTCACTGTTTTAGCACGTGAATTCGACTTGAAGGCGTCCACGAAAAATTCTGAAAAGTTGATACGGCCGAGCTAAGACTTTGATGGTCATATTTCTGAAAACAGAATTTGAAAAAGTTAATCCGTTTTCAAGTTATCGTGCAAACGGCGGCCGGACGGCCGGATAAACGTACAGGCCAAGGGCGCATTCTTATAAGTAGTTTTTATGCTAAAGCTCCTAATAACAAATAAAACCAATTCCTTCTCCCCTCATGCACAATTCACATTTGAGTCCGAATCCAATAACTCCATCCCCTCCTCGACGTGATTGTCTCTCGTAACCCACACACAATCTTTCTTTCAAGGCCTACCGCAAACCAATCACCTCCTCTAATTTGATCCACGCCTCCTCAGCGCTTCCTTCATCCCACAAGCTTGCCTTCTCCGTTTCCTTGTTAATCGTGCCCTAAGCTCTTTTGACAGAACCAACGAGTTCCGCAACATCCACTTCCTCCCAATCCACTATTTTCAATATAATACGCTCCAGAAAACGTCCCTTACGCCGCCCCCTTTCCCTCCCTGCTACAACCTATCAAATGAGTATTTATCTCTTTCCTTATCCCTCATTGGTACTGCATTTTCAAGTTTCTCGCTTCCTTCAACCTGCGTATTTCCTTTCGTACCCTGCCATCTTGCAAACATCCTGTCAACCCACCTTTACCGCGTACCGTTGATATACACTCTCAATCTGGTGTTTACCGAATTGACTGCACCCAATGAGACAACTATTACATCGGCAAAGCTCTCGCAAGTTCGCCATCAGAAACAAAGAGTACATCACTTCTTATCCAAAGAAATATAAGAATTTTTTTCCCATATTCTCACTGGCCTCAACAGATACCTACTGCTAATTTCATCTACGACCCCTAAAACTAAAGCCTCCTTTTCAAAGCCCTGGATATCCCCCTATATATTATCACTTATCTCACATAAAAATGCACTATACCGTAAATACAGATGTTCTCCTAAAAATCATAATAAATCTAGATTCAGTTTCTTCTCAAATTTCACTTGTTCAACCATTAAACATGCTAAATCTCGCTATTTTACTCGTTTCTTTCAGAATGTTGCAGAAAGGAATCCAAATCAGGTCGACGCTGCCAACTGCTTCTTCGCCTTGCTTCGTGTTTTCGCTAACACCGCCTTGGTCTAACGGAAAATGACATCTCTCCGTTATGGCTACCTCCTGGCTCGTCAGCAGCGACGCTTCTTCCTCCAATTTCGCATGAGCTGAGAGCTTAGAAATATTATCGTTTTCGTGTGGCTCAGCACACTTTTCAAACGATCCAACGTTAATGTGCGGCGCTTGCCGTGTCCCCAGCTGCCCTTCCCCTTGTGGCTCTCGGGAGATTAACGCTTCTCGTTGCCCGCGAAACACGCGGCAGCGAGGCATACTCACGGCTTTACGCACCTGGTAAGTATCGCACGGCCTCAACTGCTGCTCGCGTGTCCGCTTAGAAGCACCCCTTTGCTTCGAGTTCCCGGGAAGGCAGCAAAGCCATCTGCGCTCATGATTTCCTTCCTTCCTCATCGAAATCCCGATTTGCTCTCCCCATGGTTGAATAAAACAGGTTAGTCAGATCGGGCGGGCAAGCATAGTCGATAGTTTCTGGCCGTGACGTCATTGTTACCACCGAACCCATCCGCCCAAGCCCAGCCAGCTGGCTCTCAAGCTCAACCAGTCCTTGAAATTTCGAAAATAAACCAAAAAACAAACGAAGAATAAAAGTTTTCCTTATTTCACATATATGACTATATAAAAGTGTGAAAAGCAAGAATCATAGTCAAAATAAAGATTTTTATAATTTTTAATTTGCAATTGTATTAATTTTTCTTTTCAATGCTCTTTGTAAATTACCTTCACTAATTTTACAGTTAATTTTTCTAATTCTGATGTAAGTTCTTGTTCTGACTAACAGATATAAAAACCTCAGTGGGTATTTGACTTTCTTCTGGAATTTTTTCTTTTACTAATTTAACAAGCTTATCAAATACACCTTTTTCTTTCGAGATGTAACTACCATGAAAAGCAATGAACTCTTTTTCAAGCTGATGGGCATTTAGTAATAACTTACAAGAAGGATATTTTAATTTTCCTTTAGACAAAAAAGAAATCCAACTGTCTGGATGCTCTTTTAGATAACTGCTTGCATTTTACAAATCTGAATATTTATGTTCAAATCTGTTTGCAACATAACCAGCAATATAATATATTCCTTCCTTTTCCAATTCATATTCTACCTCCTCGTGTTCAAACTTATCTAGTAGCTCTAAACATTCCAAATTAACATCATCTTCATGTAAATTAATTGACGGATGAAAATCATTTACAACTTCAACATCATCATGACTTGTCATGGTTACATTAGGTGAATTATCTTCACTTGTCAATGTCTGATCACTTATAGAACTTTCGTTAAACAAACGCTCAGTTAAAGTGGAAACAACACAAACAGTATTGTTAGTTTCCAAATATTCTTTTTGTAAGTCAACATCCATTTCAAACAAGTTTAGTAAAGAGGATGTCTCAGTGTTCATGCAATTGGCAATATTTTTCAAAAAATTACTTGAATGTTTACCTAAAATAAACCATCTCATCTATGCTTGAAAGAAATTGGAGAAGGATGCTTATTTTGTCCACACATACTTCTAATATAGCCAAAAAAATTCTCTAAAACATCCTGCTGTAAACGTCTTGTTAATATGTACTTAACATCATATTTATCCTGTAAATGGTTGAATAAATCTAATAAAGATTTATTGCACAAAATAATACCTTGTTGATATGGTAATAATTTTTTTTGTTTACCTACTCTAATATTTGAAATTACTGTATTGAAGTAATCTAGAAATTCCCTTTGTTGATCTAAATACTCCCCAAATCCAGCTTGATAAATCGTAAATCTAAATCTCATGCTTGAATTAAATAGGTCAAACCAATTATTGAACATCGACAGGATATCTGATATTACAACAGCACTTCCATTTTTGATGTAACCTTTATTGAAACAAAACTTTAGTGATTTTGCAACAGTTTCAGAAAACAGCTGTGCATCCCGTTTAACTTTTGTCTTAAAGTACCTTTAACAGTCAAATGAAAATGTGTAAGCTTATATGTAATGGTAACATCCTTTTGAGAAATATTAACCAGTTCTTCCAATTATGATTTATCTAATAAATCATTATGTAAATGAAAGCCATGATCTAATAAATTGTTTCTAGCCAGTTTTAGTAAATGGGGTACCTCAGGAAAAAAGTATATTTTTTTCTCTGAATCACAAGGATGTTCAATATGATTCAATGTGTGTAGTGGCCTTACAGTATAAGAGATGGACAATAGAATTACCAACTAGTTTCGCCATTTATTCCCGGCTTTGTCAAGGTACACAACAAGAGGCTCGCAGGCCTTATATACAGAAAAATGGTACAGATGGACCAATGAGCGTAAAAATATGATACATAGGAAATGGCCAATAAGAGAAACAAGCGAAATAAGCATAAAAATTAAAATATAAAACTATAGGAAATGACAAAAGTGATGCGACAAAAAAAAAAAAAAAACGCGGACCGTAAAGAGAACATATCTGGTTGTCAAAGATTGACAAAATAAAATAGAAAAGGGAGAATGACAAAATAAAACCAGTTTACAGTAAATCAGAAAGAGGATTAAGTATGGTAAATATGTCGAAGTCGGTCTGGCGGTTGAGTAATCGGTCGGGGTTGGTCTTCTTGGCCTTGTAGATTTCGATAGCTTCGAGGGTGGTAGTTTTTGAAGGATTATGGCATATGTGTATTATGATCCCTTCTGTATCCAATATGATTCAGCTGACCACAGTCAATGCCGATATTTAAAGATTTCAATAACTCTCTATTTCCTCCTCCGACGTCACAAGTGATAGCAATAACAGTATAATCAATGTTGTATAAATTTGTGACAATATCTTCAATATCTCTTCTTTTCAATGTATAGTCAAAGTCATAAAATATTGGCTGCTTCCAACTGCCTCCAAAACCTCTAGCCATTACCACCTGACATGCTCTATGTGGACCTAAAGCTTGTTGACATTCTTTGTCAATATCAACATGGTTTGAAACATACATTTCATCAAAACAAAGGTACACCAACTTTTCATACTTAGTAAGATTTATTGCCTTTGTTTTCATCAACAACATCTTGTAACATTCCACGACTGATATTAAGTTTAGCTGCCCATTTTCGTAGCAATGAAATGCAAGGTAGTGGAAAACTGCATTTCTGACGAAGATACCTGTAATCAAACAAGTATTTTGGTAGTCTATACATATAAAAGAAGAAATGAGTGAGTGAGTGAGTGAGTGAGTGAGTGAGTGAGTGAGTGAGTGAGTGAGTGAGTGAGTGAGTGAGTGATCAACGCACAGCCCAAACCATAAGGCCTAGAAACTTGAAATTTTGTACAGAGGTTCTTTACAAATTGTAAGTGAGCACTAAGAAGGAGTTTTTCGAAATTCAACCCCTAAGGGGGGGGGGGACGGGGGTTGAAAGTTTGTTAACACATTAACTGGTGTTGCACTGTACGTATACTTAACACATTAATTGGTGTGGCACTAAAGCGAAACTCTCTCTATTCTCTCCCCTTAGCCAACAAGGAGAAACATTGTTTCTCTTTGTTGGCTAAGGGGAGAGGATAGAGAGAGTTTCGCTATACATAATTAACCATATTAACCTCTTTTAGGGAGGGGGGTAACGAATTATTAACAACGAGCATAAATATGATTATGTGTCTGTCGAGGAGACTAAGGAATCACACGGGTCTCCCTTGAGCTCCCTAAAAACGTCTAGACGACTGGCGAAAATTTGTGTATTTGGCAAAAAAAGAGAAAGAACGAATATTGTTCAGTGAAATTTGCAACAGAAAGATAAAAAGCTAACCGGGCATTGGAAACATCTGAACACAGAGCAGGATATTAGAGCAGGGTATTAGAGCTTCTACGTCAAGGGCAAGGGAAAATTTTAAAAGATAGGTCTGAACTTTAGACTCTAAAGTATCCACTGATGCTCCCTCGGGGTGAAGATGGATAACATTTTAATCTGAGACAGAACAACAAGAGGGTAAGTAAAGTCCCGGGCAAATTGTGCAAAATAAGTAGGTTCATTAAGAATGATGGTTCCATCCCACCTCTGAGAATTATAAAACAAAATTGAATTTGTAACAATACGTAGAATTCCTGTTGTTCGGGCTTTTCTTAAAAGTTAACATTTTCTTGGAAATATTTAATAATGATCAGTAACTGGAGATAATGGAGAGTTAGCAGACTATTCAGAAAGAGTGAAAGATGGCAGAGGACGCAGTCCCTTCGTTCGAGCTACAGTTGACGACATAACCGATAACAAAACATACATGAACTCAACTCTTTAAACCAACAACCATATAGTGTTATGTCCTATAAAAATCTTTCGAAAGATTATAACAATAATTCATATCTATCGAAGAAATGAATGAGCATTGGGCAGAGAGGACAAAAAGTTATCCGGGCATCGGAAACATCTGAACAACTGCTTCGTCTAGACGGAAATTGTAGAATTACTGAAAACAAATTTTTTATTTAACTTCATGAGGTTGTTCTATTTAACCTACAACTGTAATTATCTCGGGCAACGCCGGGTGCCTCTGCTAGTATTGTATATTAGGTTTATAAATATTACTTGATTACAAATAATTAATAATTACCTGTATGCTTTTGCACTAACACTAAAAAGAGAAATTGCTGAAGCTATATCTTTAGCTGACCATGCAGGACATTTCTTTTTAGATATCATAATCATGTTAATTAGCTGACCATGAGAGAAACATTTTTCTAAACAACTCTTATACATTGCCGACTTTTTCTTTTCATTACTGTTTTCTCTTTCTAATTCCTTAATTCGTTTTTGCATGTCTTAAATTTGCGCTTGCTGTATCTATTTTTCTCTTTCCATGTCTCCTTTCAATTTTTTCCATTCTGTCGATG